>VZSE01011286.1:0-318717 GCA_013398275.1 Promerops cafer
CCCTTGCCAAGATGGCGCTGGCAGATCTGTGGGTCTATGGTGGCCTACCAGCACAGTGTCATGGGTCCCTCATTATTCTAACTAATTTCAGATGCTCTAAAGTCTCATTTGCCTGGTGCCGATGGAGCAGCAAACTCAAATTCTTTCCTCCCAATACATGTTGTGGTTTTCTTTCTTCTAGATCATGGAAAGTGGACGACAGCTTGTGGCAACCATATGTGGCCATGTCTTCTGCAGCGAGTGCCTCCCTGTTGCCCTGGAGACTACTGGCATGTGCCCAACCTGCAGAGTGGCCCTCAGTCCAGAACTATACCATCCCGTTTATTTATGAATGCTTCCGTTTCTCAGGACAGACTCAGATGGATCTTGGACAATAGGCGGTGTAGAAACTTGCTCCTTTATGTATATAGTTCTTCCAGTATATAGTTTCATTTTTGCTGAATTCAATTATAAATAAAGTTTTGATTGTTTGAAATATAGTCTGTTTGCTCCTCTGTGCTGGACTCTGCTGACAGACAGAGATGTTGTCTAACAGGTGGAAATAGGGCTCTTGGTTTGAGCAGTCAGAAGCTCATTCTTTTCATCACACTGGAGTCATTGGTTTGGGGGAAATGTGCTAAAGCCATAAGCTTTGTATTTCTTCTGGCCAGCCTGTGTTGTACAGGGAGAAAGAAACAGGCCCGGCTTGGGAGGCAAGGCCTTGTATTTCTCAGGCCACACTCTGGTGGATGTTTTGGTGAAAATGTAATGATTTCAGTGCTCTGAAAATGGAAAGAACAGTAGGTTGTGCACAGATGCAAAGAAAACAGTTTTCTCTTAGAATAACTTGTAGGTATCCAGACAGCTTGTTTATGGTCCAGGCTGCTCCATTATGTCGTGGTTAAAGCATTCCATTGATGACTGCCAGCTGATGACAGGAGCACTGCCAGCTTCTCTGAAGCTCCTCACCCTTCAAAAAAGCCTGTAAGCTTAAGGGCAGTCACAAGAATATAGATGTGTAGACTGCTGTGTTCAACACTTAGCCTGCACAACAGAAGACGGAAGTAAGTAATCAGGTAAAGAAATACAGCAACTGCCATGAGCATCACCATCATCATCACCATCATCATCATCACCATCACCACTTACCTTTCCCACTGCAAAAGCAAATTTTCTCCAGAAGGGATGACAAGTTAGTGGCAGCTCCTAGACCCAGGCTGCTGGCATGGGCTGGCAGCAAGTGGCCCCATCCATCACAGGGAGTTACATGGGACGTGGCCAGCGGGTGCCAATGGCATGTACCTGTCCATATATTTGGGAGAAGGCATGGTGCTGAAGGCACAAGTCTTTAACCACTTGCAGGGCTAAGTGATACCTACACTTCCCAAGCTCTGGTTTCAGTGCTGGTGAACATCTCCATCTGCCAGCTGGCCATGGTACTTCACAGCTCAAGGGCTGCTGAAATATCCTTCTCTGCATGGGAGCCCTGCATAAGGGCTTGTCATGCATTTCCCCTTGAAAAATTCTTCTGTTTCATCAGCAGAGTTTTCACTTCCAGGGGATAGAAACCCCAAGGAAAAATAAACCATCATGGACTTCTCTACCTACCCACCACCACTGCATGTGGTGCACTCAGGGTTCATCTAAGGGCATTCACAATCAGAATGCCAAATTTCTTGCTGCTTGAGGAGAAAGAAAAAAAAAAAAAAGATGGTTGTTTTGTTACACTGGTATTTCTAGTCTCTCTGGATTAAAAGATTAAAGTTTGCTGCAAGTGGTCCAATACAAAAAGCTGCTTCCTTTTGTAAAGCAATTTTTAAAAAGGTATTTTTAGGATAGGAATTCTTTAGTTCTCTATTGCAGTTTATGGATTTCATAGGTTGTATAATTGGGAAGCTGTGCTTTTACTTCTTCCAATAGGTCCAAACCACTGCTTTGATTTGTTTGCTTCTTTTACACCTGCTCCAGAAGTTTTCAGTATTTTTCTAGCAATTTGCTATGTTGTGTTGGAAATTTCAAGTCATCTTAGCTAAAAGCAGACCAGTTTGGATTAATATGGGAGATGAAAGCAAATAGCACAGGAGTGGTTGATGAGGCATTGATGCTCTGAGGTGGCAAGAGGGAGTTTTGGAGGCTGATGTAACAAGTTTGCCTGCTAAATATTTCTGGTAAAGCACCTGGTATTACATAGCTTCAGGTAAGCCACAAAACCATGGAGGGGTGCACAATTAAAAAGTTAAATTAAATTTAAATAAAAAAACAAAAATAAAACAGGATGGGTTAACATTATCCCAATATTAGCCTCTAAAAAGATGACTGGCCCTTGCAACTTCCCTTGGTTTCTATTTCACCTGCAGGACTTCAGGCCTTAAAGCTGTTTTCCTGGACATGAAACCTACAGAGCAAAACAGGAGTGAGCCTTGGATGGCTGTCCCTGTCCCCACCACAGGCATGTGCCATGCCTTGGCAACGTGAAGCTCTTTCACTCTTGTTCTTCCCCCTTGGTAATGTGGGAATAATGTCACTCATTTTCTCTTAAAAAACACAGACTCTAAGTATTCATGTGCTCTGTTGGAAAGAGACCTCTGAAAGCTGTGAAATTATTTGATCCATAATAGCTAGGGTTTCTTCTTCCCTGAACACCACCCCTAAAATTCTTTCTCCAGTACTTATGGTCATTAACTTTTCCTTATTTTGCTCTGCCAGGTATGTTGTTTATACTCTACACTAATTCCTGCTGCTTCCAACACACAGGGGCAAAATAACTAATTTAATCTGTCAGACATAGCTATGGAAAATAAAAACTGTATGTGCCTAATGACTGAGGCTCAGCTAAAGTTAGTGCATTGTCTTTGCATGGCAGCTGAATCCTAATGATTCTGTTCCTTAAACTGGCACAGTAAACCAGCACGTTAGGTGTCCTCATTTAATGAGGAGGGAAATAAAAATATTCTGGAATATTTTAAACCAAACATTTCTGGATCTAGAAGTCACCTCCATCCATGGTAAGGCTCAGAAAACTGCACTTTTTTCAGACAAGTTTTTTTCCAAGTGCAAGAAAACAAGGCTTATTCTCTCCTCTTCAGACCCACACCTCTGCCTTGCAGTCCCTCAGAGACAGCTGCAATATTATCAGATCACGTGGTGCAGTTCAGGAAAATACAGGGTGACATGCTTTAATTTTATTCTCCCAGAGGATGCACAGGTAGATAAATTCACACCTGCTTGCCCCAGGGATGCAGGAACCCCACTGATATTTTCAGTGTCAGAATTCCTCCTCCTAGTACTTTGGATTTAATGTAAGGCCGGTGTGGAGGTAGAAAAGGGAGAGTGTGCACAAAGCACCACTACAGCTGACCCAGCCCTAATGTGTTGAAAAGGGCAGTTTTTAATAAAGCCACGTGGAGAAAGGCAGGGATGTGTTTTGAGACTACAGATAGCACAGGGATGACTTCTGTGCAAATTCCTACAAGGAGTATATGGTGCACACCCAGCATGGGGACGTTCCCCAAACAGCTCATCCCATCACTGATCTGTAGGCACAGGAAAAGAAAAAAAACAAAAACGTTTGAAAGCCCAGAAAGCAGAGATGCAGCATATTGGCACTCTTCATTATCAAAAACCACCCCTTACCTTTGCTCTCAAGACACTGCATGACAGAGCAGACTGACCTCCCCCTACTTGCCCAGCTCCTGTTTATGCTTCTCATTCCACATTTCTTCACCCAGGGATGAGAATTCCATCATCTTCACTGCGTCGTGGTCCTGTGCATGCTACAGCTTCAGGCCAGCAAAGTTCCAAAGAACTGCTAAAATGCTGTTTAAAAGAAGTCTAAAAATTATGAGCTGTGAGGAACTGTTTGAAGGGGCAAGCATCACTCCAGATTGCATCTTGTACAGGTTTAGAAGCTGGGCACTGGGAACAGGGAGTTGGGCACCAACCTTGAACACTGAGCTTAAAAGGAAGTTTGGAACTGTATGTGAACTGTATGGCCATGTGGTGGCCATCATAAAGGGCCCTTCTCAGTGTGCAAACACCTTCACGACTGTGTGAGGGCAGCAGGTACAGCCTGGAGAGAGGTGGATGGGTTTTTCCCCCCTTGTAACACTGTGTTTTTTTAGAAAAGGCAAAAGCAGACTGCCTGAGGGAGCAGATGAAAGCAGCACATCTCAAAAGGGAAGGAACATGGCTACAGGACAATAACAATTTCCCCGCCTCAGTGAGACCCATCATCATCCCATGCCAAGAAATGGCAGGAACTGAAATGTACTGAACTACTGCACAGACCCCCAGTAAACCCCTCCTTCCAGTGCTCAGCCCTCCTGCTCCTAAGCTGGCAGCCAAGCTTGGCCAACTGAAGGCGACCCAAATATATCCAGGTTTTTGGAGGATGGAAGATGCCCCAAAGCCTCCATCCTTTGCCAAGAGAAGCATTTAGGAGAGTGCCAAGCAGCCGCAACAATAAGAAACCTACCTGGGAGAGAGGAAGGGCAGTACATGAGGCAAAATCTCCTTGGTGATTACACAGTAGTGGCACCTGAAAGGAATTATTGGGGTGATGGGGAACACAAGTGCCTCCGGGCCAGCTTCCCTGTGGGGTGGGCACCCAGAGCCTCTCCCAGCCCCTCAGCCATGCACAGTCTGGCACAGGTGTGTGACAGCTTGCCATGGCTCCTAAAGCACCTGGCTTGAGCAGCATGAAAGTGCAGTCTGGTTCACATCCTGGTCCCATTCTCCATCTCCCAGAGGTGCAGGCCAGGCCCTTCATGCAGAGCACTTAGCAGAGCTTAAACTGTAGTGCAGTAGGATTAAGTCTTTTCTGTCCCTGTCTGCAAAGAATGCCCACAGATTTGTGGATGTGAGGGAGGGACCTAGTGAGAGTGTGGTAAGCAAGCCCAACAAGCATTGGGCAGATGAGGGGTTTGTACCCAGTAGGTGCTTTCCCTCCCATCCTGCCTCTTGCTCCCCCTTCCATCAGCAGGGGCTCTGAGTGTGAGGGGGGAGCACTTAGACATTTCTGTAGCTCACCTTTGAAATCTGACCTGCAAGTCCAACACAAAGACCTGACGGTCAGCAGAGCAGCTGCAGGTACCCGCAATCACCTCCTCTCCGCCCTTTCCATCAGCTGTGTGCTCCAATGCAGTCAGCTGCTAAATCCCAGGGAAAAAAGTCTTCCTCCAGTCACTTTTTTTTCTAGTAGCAGCTCTTTGTTGAGCTTTCTAGTACTGAGTTTTCTTTGGAAATATGCACACGGGATTTGCGAAGATAGGACTGAAAGTGAGTGTGATCAGACTGGCTGGCATGGGACACCTGTGGCCGCAGCCTGACCTGCAGCACACGGCACTTACCATACTCTGAGGGCTGAAGGTCTGATAAAGTTTTTCCCCTCAAATGGTTTTTTTCTTGGGTTGATGTGAGCAGCAGAGTTCAGCTCTGGCTCTGAACTCCCCCATCTATGTGGATTTCGTTTGGTATGCTCTTCTTCACCCTTCCTTCCTCACTTTGCCAGCTAAATCCAGACAAGGTGCCTGTATGCATAAGAGCTGTCAAAAGAATAACTTACAAGTAAAGGAACTAGAAAAGTCTCGAAGTGTAAAGCTGGCAGCCCCCAAAGACCTGCAGGGACTATCCAATCCATCTGGTGCTCCAGGGTGCAGAGAAAACAGGCTTTTGACTAGTTCATAACCGCAGCATATGCAAAAGGCTCAATTATTGCTTCTTAAAAAGCCCAAATTATCTCCTGGAGATGGAGACTGACAGCCACACAGTCTCCACAGCGTTATGCACGACTGAATTTTTGCTGGCTTATTCTCTGCTGTTCTGTACTGCCTGTAATTGCATTGCATTTTAACTGTTTAGCATCGTCAGAACTTCAGCCCCAGGGGCAGCGGAGGTGGTGAGAGCTCAATACATCAAATTACTACCCAAAGAGCAAGCAGACAAAAAGCAGAGCAGGGAGGGAGGGAAACAGACAAATGAGCCACATTCATTAGAGAAACAGCAGCCCTGACCAGGGAAGCGTCCTACTGATGTAATGAGAAAGGTGAAAGTTGTTAATAATAATAAAGAACACAGTAACACAGTGGCTTTTCTATCAGAAAGCACCAAATCTGGAGAAAATAAATGCTCTGTAGAAAGCAGAGATGAAAACCGATGAAATGCTCCTTGCCCACATAGCCCTTTCTTTCTTCCCAGTTTTATTTAGTACGTTTTTTGTGGTATTGAGTTCTGTAGCTGCTCTGTTTAGTGCTGCTCCCTTGAGTGCTGTGATGTGGCCCCAAAAGCTGGCACTGCTGCTACAGGAGCCCTGCCATGCGAGGCAGTGAGGCACTTTCCCACAGGCAGGTTTATGTTTCACCCTTGGCCAGCCAGAGGTCCTGATTGCTGCTCCCCTCTCTGGAATTTTGCCACCTGTGAGGGTCCTGAAATGTAACAGAGCTCTTGGTGGGTCTGCCCTGCTGAAGCACCTCAGTAGCTTTGACCTCAAATAACTGACTAAGCTCTGTGCAGCTTAACACCCTGAAATTACAGGACACTGTTCCAGGGAACAGACCCAGCATAACAACAGCAGAGGCCACAACGATAGAGCCATGGAATGAAGGGTTACCTGTGGATGCCTGAAGAACAGCCTCAGAGCTGCCCACCATGGCACAGGGTCCCCAGGACCCAGTAGGACCTGCTGGGTGTCCCTTGTAGGCCACCAGCAAGCTGCTTGTAGGTCTTTGTCCTGCCTACCTGCAAAGCCATGGGAGGAGAAGATCACAGAATAATTTGGGTTGGAAGTGACCTTTAAGGTCTAGTCCAACCCTCAAGATGAAGGCAAAGAGAGGGGCACATCAACAGGCACAGCCAGCAATGCCAGCAATAAAGATGGTTGTGACAGCAGAGAGGCTTCCGTCCCTGTCCCAGTGCAGCCTGATAGGGAAGTGCCTCTGCTGTGGCTCTCCACCCAGGGAATGTGCAAAGTGGATGCGAGGGAGCTGAGAAGATTCTTCAGCTGTCTATTCTGAAAATTTTGAGGGTATTGACATTTCATGTCAGCTGCATTCACCAGGGTTAATTAAAGTCTGTGTTTTATAGATTGTCCTTGGCCGTAAGCGGAAAAGCTGCCTCAATTGGAAATCAATAGAGTAATCTTTAAGCTCTTTTATTTTATTAGATATAGGGTTCTAATTTGAAGAAATTGAGGAGCCATAATTAATGGTGCCAGAGAGGTCCTGAGATACATGTTTAAAGCTTCCTGTGGAGAGTGCTTTGCTGTAGGCAGTGTGCTGGAGGTGCCCAGCATGCCAGGGCACACCACTGAGGCTGGGCAATGCTCTGGTGAGTAAGCTCCCAGGAGCACTGCAGAAATCCAACAGCAAATCAATAGTCCGTACTCTGCCCAAAAATGGAAGCGAAGGCTGTGAAGGCAGTGCTGTCACCACAGCACACAGCAGAAAAGCCAAATCCTGGGCTGCTGACAGCCAAGGAGTCTCACAGATGCTGCCCATGGCCTGTCTGTCCCAAGCCAGAGAGACTGATGTGCTTTATGCCTTTCTCTAAGTCTGCTGTGCACTGGTATGCAGTGAAATGATTCGCCCCTCTTCAGTGGGGTGGAGTCATTCCAAAACCACAGACGCCTTTGGGGGTTTTGGAAGGTGAAGTATCCTGACAGTGCTTCTGCTCTCCCTTGCCACAGCCCTGCTGGCAGGCCGTACAGCTTTCCCACAACAAACAGACCAAGGAACATTTTTCATTTAAACAGCTTTCTGAGCAGTGCCTGTAAAATAATTCTGTCCACAGACAATGGAGTGTCAAGGGCCAGAATGACTCCTGTGATCCAATAAGCAGAATAAACCCCAAAAGACTGGCCCATTCATGAGCAGCCATCATGAGGCCCTCAGCCAAACGTGTGAGAACAAATATGTAAGTACTTAGAAGGCTAATAAGCTGCTTGTGCTTGAAAAGCACTTAATGCCTAGCTTTCCAGCATCTACCTTTTAGAAATAATTATTTTCAACTTTTCTGTGTTGTTTTTCTCATTTCTAGACCTTTTCCCTGTAAATAGTGATGAAAGTATTTTTCTTTCTGTGAGTCAAATAACTTACTTGATACAGCATCTTAGAGTAGAAAGCCAATTGTCAATAGACTGTGCCACACCTTTGTTTCATGCTTGGTTGGCTCTTTTTCTTCAGTGCCCACTTGTCTTGTTTGGGACTGCATCCAAAATCCCAGCAGGCTGCAACTGGTCACTCCCAAAATATGGCAAATCTTTGTACTGAGTAGGGTTAGACTCTGGGAAGAGCTCAGGGAAATTTTCTGTGCTTGAAGACAGTGACTTGCCTTCCCAAGTTAAGCCTGAGATGAGCAGTGCTGAAAACACTTTGTCCTGGCAAACCTGAGCCCTGCACGCTTTTCTGGCAGTGATCAATGATAGCCCAAAGTCTTCGCCAGCCAAATATGTTCTGTAGATCAGAATCATATACTCGATCTACAAACTTGTTTAACAAGTAACTCATGAGCTGAACTCATTTGTAAGCAGATCCAGTTTAATTACATTTCTGTGGGCATCTTCATTCCACAGTGAAGTGGATGTCATTCACTTCTTTAGCAAATTAGGACTCAGAAGCTGAAGAACATTAAATTTAGACGGGACTGTCCACAGAAGATTTAGTCAAACTTTAGTGGCAAGACTTTTACAAACGTAGATCTATTTTCCTAGTATTCTCATACAGACAAACCTCACAGTGGAGGATCAACTTTAACTTTGGCTTTTTTTTTTTCTGACATAGTAGTGACTAGAAAAACTCTAGTGGCTCTTTTAGACACATATTACAGCGGAGTTGTTGAGCCAGACAACCTGAATTGATTTTTCATTTCTTTTTCACCTGAGCCATTGCATGTAACTTCTTTAAATACTGAGTTCTCTCTGCAGACAGTTCATCACCTCCCATTAAAGGCAATTCCAACACCTCCAACTCTGCAGAAGAAAAGTGCCCCAAATATTCTTCCAAATCCTTTCTGTGCTTTACAGATATCCTTCAAGCAAATCTGTCTTCTCCATACAACCATCAATTCCCTCGTGATTCTTAACAAGAATGGAAGTTCATATGTCCCTGTTCACCACAAGTTTTGTCATTTCAGGGTTTAAGAGGATCTCAGGCTCTTATTTCTGCTGTCCACTAAACTCACCTCTTTTACTTCATACACACTCAGCACGAGCCAGTCTCTTTGAGAGATGTTTCCCAGCCTCCTGATGAGTGCTTGGTTGTCTGCCATGCCCCTTATCATGAAGAGCCCAAACACCTTCCCTGTTTTGTTGTTTTTCACTTTTCCAATATCAGGATTTGCAGAGAGGCCTGTCCTATCCCCATCACTGATTGTAATGAGAAGTTTCCACTTGCCACCTCCAGCATGCCTTCTGCAAGGTTTCACAGAGCCCCTGCCACCACCATGCCCAGAACATCTAATGTCTGCTCTCCAGGCTTGTCATAAAGGGTCCACCTCATTCTGTGACACAGGAATGCAGGGTAATGGAAAACAGTTGTGCTAGACATGGGCAATGGATTGCATTTCTGCAAACAGAAAAGGATAGCTACTTAATAAAGATAATAAATTTTAATAGGCAGTAAATCTTTTTTTCTTGACACAACATGGTAGTTTCTGAACAGATTTTGCACAAAAACACAAACAGATATTTCACATATTTCTCTGCTTTTCTCTACTGTCCTTTCACTATGATACAACACACTACAAAATACCTTGGGTTTTTAATCAACATGAAAATCCACAATGACTGCTTTTTTTTTGAAGGAAACCTCATCAATCAGGAACCAGAATAGCTGCAGATGCCAAGTAGCATATTTTAGATGGCCCGACCTTTCCAAAGTAGGCATCCAAGACTTCTCTGCTCCTGAGGAACACAAGTGATCCAGGAATACCTGAATGAACCACGTAAGTTCAGCTGCAGCATGGACACTTGTTTATTTCCCATCTTTTATTGAGCTTCACCAAAAGTCTCTTATGGTGCCACTAAGAAAGATGATTATCAGAGCCACCAAAGTGGAAGTAAGAGCAATGGCCAAGCACAGGGAAATAAAAACTTTTCAGATTTGTCTATAGACATGAACTAATAAATCCGCTCAATCTCTCACCATAAAGCTAGGCAAGTTTTAATATTTCAGAGAAGGAAATTGGAGAGAAAAGTTCCTCAAAAGCACTGTATCAATAGGTATGAAAATTTAGATGATTTTTCCGCATCTTGGTCCTGCACTTAGACCACCAGTTGTCTTCTTTCCATTTCCCAATTAAAAAAAAGGTAATTCTTGGAATGCTACACTCAGTGGATTGAGACTGAGCAGATGCTCACAGTAATATAACTTTCAAACATTTATAGTTCTAGAAAGGTAGGGTACATGCAGGTAGAAGCACTACTTGATATTTTGGAACTGCCAGCTCTGTACAAATTAAGAGTGTCTGTAATTAGCACTTGAAACACTCTTTGAACTTCCAGAGTTATTCAGTAACCCGCAGGAATCCCATGCACTACTCAGAACCCAGGGAAGAAGGTTCATCTGTGAAATTGCTTACCTTGCTGATTCCCACTGTGTGCCCCAGGCTATATGGGAGTCATATTTGCAGCACGCATAATGCAATTAGCCAAGGAACAGGTGAAAACCAACTATTGCCTGCTACATTGCAAGGATTATATTCAGTAACTTACAGAATTTCAAAGAGCCTCAGTGCAAGGTATATTCCTCCCTTCACAGAAAAGAAGCACACACTTGAGCATCTCAGCCAGGCATCCCACCCTGTAAACATCTATGACAAGCAAAACATGTGCTACAGTGAGGAGTCTCATGCAAATCACTGAATTAATTTTCATAGTGGCTGTTTGCCCAGTCTTGTTTCAAGGGTCAGGCCCTGTTTGTATTCTGCTACATACAATTAAAAGATCCCTAGCTACCATAAGTTCAACAAACTTATGCTGACATATTCCTTCCTATGTGTGCAGAAAACATTTTTAGTAGCTACTATGCAAACATCACTAAATTTTTACATCATCTTCACCCTTCTTGTTTTCACATTCTCTTCAACCTTGTTTCCCTGCTTTTACTATATGTGAAAATAATAAATATACATGATATACCAGTTATTAAGCCATCAAAAAATTACATGTCATTCCAGAAGGGAAAGGAGATGCTTGAGACTTAGAAGTCAAAACCTGGTCATTAACACAAGTGTCCTGATGGTAAAAAGCTTCAGCTTCTCCACATTTCCCATTGAAACGCAACTTTGGTGAGCTGTTCCTGCATGCTGTGATAAAACAGGCTGCTTCACATCTGAAATGACAGGAGTATCTCAAGATTATTATTCCAGGTAAGGTTGTTCAGGAACATAAGAGTAAGCTAAAATGGAAGAGACAGAATAAATCCAATATGGGACAGACAATAGGGATTAAATTCATTGTCCAGGCCTTTGCCCGGGATCCACACAAATTGAACCATCTCTGGGTTTTCAGTAATGTAGGCAAAACTGTATTCTGCTGCTCTAATTCAAGGAACAAAGGAGGTAATTTTGTCCTTACTATTGGCATCAGGAAAGCTCAGCCTCTACCTAGGGGAAATGAGAATAGGTCAAAACCATCAAAGTTGCTCTTCACATTTCTGGTCAACCAGGTATTTTCTCACTGGAGAGTGATGGGACCCCTTCTAGAGGGGCTTCATTCTACAGTGCTGGTGGGAGTCTGGGCTTCACCAGAGCCTCTGTAGGGTCCATCCCATCCCACACATGCTTTGACACCCAGTTCCTCAGGATATCCTTGTCCCCTGCCTCCTGCTCCACCCGGGTCACACAGGGCCCTTCCACAGCTGCTTCCTTCTCCCACCCTCAGCAAAGCACCACAGCGCTCCACAGTTCACAAATGAGAAAAGCAGCTCCATGGGAAGTGGATACTGTGGTGCCTGAGAAAGCTTCACAGACAAAGGAAAATGCAGCACCCACATCAAAAATTGTATTTTGGAGTGCTCTGATGGTCTCTGCCCTCTCACACCTAAAAATACCATCCAGCACTTGCTATGTTTTAACCACCTAGGATTTCAAGCCATAATAAACCACCTCAATAAAACTCCTGGCTTTTGCATGAAGTGAAAAATATTCAGATTTTTCATGGGAAAAAAAAAAGGAAAAAAAGACTTCTGGGTACCAAATTTCTTTTTTTATTTTTTTTTTTTTTTTTTTAAATAGGTATCTGCCCTTAAAAATCTATTATTTCTCACAAAAACAGAAAGAAAATTCACCCAGGGGTTTACATCCAGGAAATGCTGAACAGTTCAAGTCACATGCTCTTGCCTATAAAGGTCTGTCTGTGAGCTGGCAGCTTCTTCAGCCCCTCAGTTTGCCTGTGAATCTGGTCACGATGGGGTGCTCCAGCTGAGCTTTGTTTAAGCCATTTTTCCTTGAGGCTGCTGCCAACTAAAGTAATTTCTCTTTTTGGCTTGCATTTTTAACCCTTTTCTTTAGTTACATGGCACAATACTGAGACTAGAAAGTATTAAAGGGACAAACAAACACTAATGTTACAGGATGGAAAACAAAGGCTATAAACTTACATATTTATTGCTGAGATGTGAAGAGTTGCCGAGTTTTATTCTTCCCGTGAGATGAGTGCTCTCCTAAGAAACAGAAAATACATTTGCATCAGATAAACATGGAAAGACAGATAAACATGTAAATGAGTCTAGAGGAACACATCACTGACCAGTGTACACACTAGCCAGTCTCCTTGTCAGATTTACTTAACAGCAAAAACTGTCCCCACAATAGATTTTTACCACTCTTCCTATTTTATAGATTATTTCCCCTGTGATTTGCTCATAAATGGTGAGTTACTACCACAAAGTATTTTCCAAGGCAGTTCTCAAGGCAGTTGTAGAGGAGTAAGACTTTAATTAATTTATAGCTATGATTAGAACATTGAATTATAAAAATAAGAAGATAGAACAATAAAATTAATTTTTGCCAGTAACACTGACATCAGCTCAGTTCCTCCAAAGCAGAAGGATGAACATTTAAGAACTTGACACAGTTCTCAATATTCCTTCCCTGGAGAAGCAAGAGCCACATGGAAACAGGCATGAGGACAGGAAAACCCAAATATCTCCTTCTGCCTCCCTGCTCACCTGCAGGAGACAATTTAATTCCTCATACCCATATGAGAGGCAAAGAAGTGATGTATTACATTCCACAAGAAGTGAATATGTATTAAAAAGCTACAAATGATCAATGGCCTAGGGTTGCAAATTGTAATACAAATTAGGATGATAAAAAAATTCACTGATTAGGCATTTAAATAATTAGCAGCCAATTAAATAGTTGCACTCCTGAAGAGAATGGAAAAGACTTATCAATGGTTTTCAGACAGCTTTTCTTCACAGCAAAAAAAGGGTCTTCAATTCAGTGCAGCTTTTTGGACATGAGGTATCTGCTGAAAACTTCAACAATAGTGTGCTGGAATGGTATTCACTTCTCAAGTGTTCCATTTTGGAAAAAAAAATATTTTAAAATGATTTTGAAGTGTTGCTAAGATGGAGTTTCAGAAGCTCTTATGTCAAATTTCAGGTAGAGCAAAGGAAAGCACACGTTTCTGCTAGGAAAAAACCGGAACATCTTAACAAGACATATTTTTGGTAGGTGAAATGTTTTTGCTAGATAAAAATCTTGTACTGAAAAGCTAAATAAAGTGAACCATCTCAAATACTGCACAGTTTTATACTAGCAAAGGAATGACATTTTCAAGAACTCTCATTTCTTTTTTTTAAATTTTATTTTTCCCTCTGCATAGTTCTACTTTCCTTCTTTAATATACAGAAATAGAACATTAAATAGGGGACAGAAGAGAGAAATCGGCAAAACTGTTTAAAAAAGGTGTTGGAGAAATTAATTGTGAAATATATTACCATGCAGAAGATAATATCCAGTAGTAGTAATAAATATCAGTACATTGTTATCAGTTCCACTCTCAGCTGGTTGTTCTGCAGACAGATTTACATGGAAGCACCCCAGGAAAATAACATGTCTAAGGGCAGGCTCCAGAGTAATGCAGCTCCCTGGATAACATCCCATTTATGCCAACAGACCGTGGATCAGAGTATGGACCCTGAGCACACAGACACTCACACACCCTATCCAGATTTCCTGGTGCTACTCCCCTTATCCCTGGAACAGTGAACTGCCCCCAGCTATTGCCTGGGGCCATGTCCCCCTCCAACAGCAGTGTCTGGTGAGGGATGGATGCAGGCAGGGATGTTCCACGTTGCTTTGCCGCTGCACTTCCAAGAGGGCAGGAGCCTGCAAGCCTTGTGAAACAAAAGCAAGCTATGGCTACTCCATGGTTGCAAATGTGCCTGAAGATATTTGCATTGTAAGGGCTGTAATCGTTAGTGCCAGCCAACAAGTCAGTGATGAGGAGACAATGATCATATGCTGGAGAAGGAGTGGTCACAGACGCTCTCTGTTCAAGAGATAAAGGGGTAGTGGATGGGTTTAGATACACGGCTGCAGTACACCTGGGGACTGCACAGAGAGGTGTCCAGATCAATTTTGGAGTTCAATGGTTCAGCAGTTTGATATTCTGCTAAATACCCAGTTGCAACCCAAAGGGCAAACCAAGAAGAACATTCAGGTTAGCTGCAAGTAAGAAGACATTTATATTGATCTCAAAACAGCCTTAACTGACACAAATAGATTCCAAGACTGAAAAAACCCCAAACTTGTCCCCAAACCATCACCCACCAAAACAAATGTACTAAACCTTGCTTCCCATAAGGGAAATGAAAAACTAATACTTGTGTTTAGTAGTTTGTTAGAACAAATGGCATTCTAATAGACTGAAAAAATTATTTCACATTGAATTTTTTGCTGATTGAGAAAATACAGGGTGCAGTGGAGGTGCTCAACCAGTCCAGATACATTACAAGGCTTTGAAGGCTGTCACAGGACCATAAAATTGTTGAGTTTGGAAAAGACCTTTAAGATCATCAAGTCCCACTGTCAACCCAGCAACATCTCCATGTTCACTAAACTATGTCGTCAAGTGCCACATCCACACATTTTTTGAACACTTCCAGTAGTGATGACTCTACCACTGTCCTAGACAGGCTGTTCCAATGCTTAACAACCCTTTTTGTGAAGAAATTTTCCCTAATATCCAATCTAAACTCCCTTGGTGTAACCCGACACCATCACTGAAAGAGAAAGGCTATAGTTCCACAAAATATACCAGCAAGAGCAAAACTGCTGTACAACATCATCAGTGAAAACCTGGGATTTTATTTATTCTGGATTATGCATTTAGAGAAGGATGACACACAAACTCTAGCACCAGGAGATGGAAGGTATCACCAGAAACTCGAACCATCAGCTTCTCACTATACAGGTATTCAGTATCTTGCATAAGGTATTATCTGATGGCTACTATGGCAATAGTATGGTACTATCATGGTACTATGGCAATAACTTTCCAATGATGGGTTGAAAATTCATTTGTCTACCTTGAAAAGTGAGTGAGTGGCCTCAAAAAAATGGGAGATGAAGGGAACTGGAACAAAGTATTTGGGGCAGTTAAAGTGCTATCAACTGCACAGCTGCAAGTGCAACATGACCCCATTTACCTGTGGTCCTGCCATGTGACACCTCTCCTGATGGAGAAGTTGTAGGCTCAGATAGATTGGCAGAGGGCAGTGAGAAGCCAACCTCACATATATCACGCACTTCTACAAAAACTGAAAGAAATCATGAACAGTTTCAAAAAGAGGCCTTAGGCAGAATATTTGGAAAATGAAACCAGATACTGACATGAAAGTTTTAGGTGACATGCAAAGCCTGCCATTACACCCTTTTATTCTCTCTCTCATCTTCCAGTGTTGCATCTGTTTGTTCATTTTTGTCTGAAATTGGATTGCAAAAACAAAGATACAGGCATCATGAAGCCTCTAACTATTACTGTCATATAACAGAGAGATCTGTAGTTTAACTGTCAGGTTTATTGCTGCAGGAGGCTGCAGATACCACAGCAAACAAGACAAATCTGTGGAATTAAAAGCCACTGAAAACTATGAAACACCAAGGATAAAAAGCCTGATTAAGCATATCTCCAAGCCACAGGCTGCTGAAAGACTTTGGTGTAGGACACGTTATTGGACTCCTTTCCTGTTTGTCACAGCTCCTTTCGCCTCATACGATCCACCCTCTAAGAAATCCTCTGTGACTGGATTTGAGGCTACAGAGATCCAGGGTCCCAGCAGGTACAGGTGGCTCAGCTGATGGTTCCTTAGCCTCAATACTAAAGGAGATGGTGCTCTAACAACTTGCACAATACAGCACTGGTCTTTCATACACACATCCTCCACGTGGCACCCTCTGACCACTTCTGCCAGAGCCTCGGTCACTGATCCCCCCAAAGGAATTGGCAGTGTAGGCACTGGGCCTGATCCAACATGCCCTGCACACCTCCTCCTCTAAAACACAGTCATGGTTCAAAAGCATAAACTTCCTTCCTTCCTAAGGAAGATGTAAAAGAAAAAAAAATTGTACTCATAAATCCTCATCCTTCAACATATTTGTTTTAAGTGCATGGAAAGTAGACTTAGTACACAGTTACTGAGGGCTCTTCCAAGCTGACAGATAACCAGAAAAGAAATGGACCTGCAATGAAAATGCAGCGTTTTCTTCCTAATTAAAATCTCACTTGTGCAGTATTTGTTTTGATTTTTCACTTACAAATATACTCATTTCCAACCATTAATGTTGCGTTCTGATGCCAACATATGTGAATAAGTAATGGGTGCAATCAGCTGAAATTACAGATAGCAATAAAATCAGTTTTGAAGCTCTGAAACAAACATTTCTTTGTCTCACCGTTGTGGAAGGATATTGTATTAATCTCACTGCAATTTTCCCTCTCCTTCTGCCTCTCCACATTTGATTCAGAATCTGAATGTATTACTCAGAATACACATATACTGCAGAACATCATGACATAAAAGAGAGTATAGACTGAATACTGTGAGTACAGAAAGTCTTTGACCTGGGCAAAGCCCTCTGACATTACTGGGAAAGCTGGAAAAAAAAGGACAGTCTTTCACGTTAAAAATAGGTTGTACTGCATCTCAGATTAGATTGTCTGTAAGAAGAAATTAGTTGTGCAGTTATTTCACTGTAATATCTGCTGCTGAGAAATTGCTTGTAAGTGGCAATAAGATTTGGAGCAAAGAATTAAAGCAAGCTTTTCATAAAATCTAATTGCAGAAGCCTATCTTTTTTAAGAGTATAAAACTACCTCCGCAGACACAGGAATCAAAATGTCTATTTTAACCATGCTGAGCTAAAAGAAAGATGCTGGAGAACAGCATTAAGTGGGAACCAGTGGCTGGGTTTGGTGTGGGCCAGTGGGTCCAGCACCTGCAGCGTGCTGCAGCTCCCATGCCACACACTTCACCATTTTCCTGCAAACTGCTCCTCACCACTGCCAGCACGACAGAAGGATCTGCACAATCCACCGTGGCAGAGAGGGTGTGTGCAAACGTTCAGGTGAAGGACAGGAATTGCTGCTGAACGGGCACCAAAGGGCAGGAGGTGGCTCCCTCACAAGGAGCATCTCAGAAAACTGCAGGCTGGAAAGTCAGCAAATGCTCCACAGGGGAAAACATCACCTGAGCCTCAGCAGGCTGAATGTAAGAGACTGCTTTAAAAACCCTTGAAAATATGCACAGCTCACAAACCAAATCAGAAATACAGAAGGAAACATATGCTATTTTGACTACAGTTTGACTATGATTTTGACAACAGTTTTGTCCAAAAGTTTCAGCTGGAAGTGTGTGCAGTCAGAACTTTGTGGTGTGAGTAAACAGAGAGTCCAACCTCAAGCTAAGAAAGTTTATTCTACAGTTTCTGTGAAGAAAGAAACACAACTTCAGGCTATTATACAATACAAGGTTAAAAATATAGAGTATCAGCAAATGAGAAAGAAAAGGAGAGGGAAGGAGGTATTTGATATCTTTCTCTGTTGCAAGGGAACCCTTTTCTATAAAGCAGCTTCCAGGTGTTCTATGCACAGGGGCAAAAACGTAAGACCCTGAAACTACATCTCAGACTAGGAAACAGAAATAATCAATATCATATCCTACATTAGCAGGAGCACCAGCTCTTGCCACTCCTAAGCACGCAGCGTGCCAGCAGACTGCTCTTCACTGACCTACACAGCTTATTTTGCAACTAAGTGGAAGAGGGGAGGGAATTTCCATTGACAGAGCAACTCATGCAGTGACTCAGATTCTTCACTGGCTCCTAGAGACATCCATATAGATCCTAGACATAATGAGCAAGAGGTCAAAGTCCCAATGCATGTTAAGAAACCTCATGGCCCACTATGGAGTCAGGTCCCCTTGCAGGGGTAAATTTCCCTGGGCTGGGTCCCTAATGAGGTAAACCCCAAAGATTTCTTACCTTCTTAAATGCCACAGCCCATGCTCAGACATACTCAGCGTAACAGCAAACAATGTCTGCACCAACTCCTGACTTGTCCCATTGTACCAAAACCACATCTATGGTTTGATGAGTGAGGCAGAACAATTAGTCTCAGCATTTGGAGGGTTATGGAGAGCAGTGATGAAGACACTGTTGTCTTACCACACTGTTTCAGAACACCACAGGATTTTCCATGTCCAAGCCCTAGCACCGCAGTGGGTTGTCTTGAGGTACATTCAGCTGAAGCAGCAGGTAACAGCTCTAAGGCCATCACTGTTGAACAGCAGCAGCTTTGGGAAGAGATGTGGAGCATATGGAGAATGCAAGTTTTCCTGCTTCCTCGGTTCATGCTATCTTTGCACTGCACTGCCATTAGAGAGCATCTCTAGGGATTAACTGATCTCCTTCTCCAGTGTGACTGCAGTAAGTTAAAGGGGTTTCAAATGGAACAGATTAGGTGTCTCCCAAATATCCATCTTTGCCTGATACATTTTCCCATCTCTGTTTAGTAACAACACTTGAATTTTCATTTTTTTGTCCACAGTGGATATCTCAGGAAGCAGAGATACTCACTGTGAACATGTGCCACAAATCCTTCTCCAGCCACCTTCCATTTAAGGTGCCTCACCAAAATCTGAGCTACCTCAGCTCTGACACAATTAATTTCAGCAAATTCAGTGCAACAGGCAATATCTCTACAAGCCAAGTAAGTCATATCCTACCCTTTCACCTCAAAACAGCTCAGACTGGTTATAAATCACACTTTATTGGATCAGCTTATGCTCAGGTGCCAGGATTATACCTAACATGTCTGAAATATTATGTCACCTGCACATCCCTGTGAGACTTTACATTGAATATTGAACTGGTGTGCTTCTACTAAAAAGGCCTTTCATACATTTTACCTGCTCTAGAATAGTTATTCCAGGCAAGGGCCATAACAGAAAATTCTGAAGTCATTACTTGGGTATTAATGCTTCTATCACACATAATACACCTGTATGTAGTAGCCTTACCCAAATTCTATTCACCAACCTTTCTGTAACTGAGAAATTTTCATCCCTCAACATTTTTCATGAGTCCTAAAAAGGTTATCAATATCTTTGTTGTTTTCCAGTGTAATACACAAGAACCCTTACAGAAAAAGTCAGGTCTGCTTTCAAAACACGTAATACTTTAACCTCATGGCTGATGGTATTGATCTCTTAGACATCAATTAAAACCCTTCATCTAATATTCTCAGGAAATGTAACTATCACTGACAAGCTAAGTGTGCAGTTCTGTGGGCTATGTTGAATCTCAAATAAATATTTTTGCAGGTAGTTTTCTAGAATGCTGTATTGTAAAAGACCATTTATTCTCCTTAGGGAGAGCCACCCTAAATTTGGCTGTACCATCAACATGAAATGGCTGCCATAAGTCCTGCATTTGTACATTAGTGTAAAACTAATGAGACTTTAAAATAATAAACTTTGGAGACGATTTTTATCCAAGCTGAGTTTTCAAGTAAGATGCAAGAACAGGCACTTATCTCGCATCAGGTATTGCAGTTCACTGACAAACATGCATGAAAAATTTACTGAGTCTAGTTTAGTTTTCTCTGGTTTTATACTTTACATCCATTTTACACCAGTTGTGCCTTAGGGCTCAAAGCCTTTAGCAATTTCATCTTTGAAAGAAGAGTTATAAAAAATGACTATATTAAAGCTCCATTTCACCTAGCATTCCTGATGATACTACTCCATTAAAAACATTACTTTAGTCCAGGCTTAATTGAAAACTATTCTTTTCCTGCATTCCTTCACATAATTGTAGGTATTTGAAATAATATTCTTGATTAAATTTAATTCAGCTGTGCCTCTGAAAAAGGAGTCTTTGCTTTTTCTTTCATTTCATATTCACAACCTAATTTTAGAAATCCTAAAATAGGATCCTTCAGGAGTCAATGGACCACCACAGGTCAGCCCATTCCAGCTCAAGAAAGATGTCCAAGGCAGCTGGGATAAATAGCCCTCTGGACACATACATCTCTTTCAACTGTGTGCAGCTGGCATGGTTTTTAGACAGATAAAAGAAGGCAAGATTAAACTCACCATAACCTTTGATCAAGATCTATGCACAACACTGACACAGGGTCTTTCTACATTGCTTGCTTGGACAGTTTGTAGGTCCTTAGTTGTCCTGCATATATTTTACAAAATTATACAAAGTCTTCTGTTTGGAATGAAAAGCAAAAATGAAAAAAAAAATAGAATGTATACTTCTAATAAAGCTTAATTTGAATACATATCAAAGCAGAACTTCATATCCTTGACCTTAGGGAGGAGCTGCCTACTGATAGTGAGAGGATGACGTAGCCCTGCCTGTAAAGTTAAGGCTGCTCTTTAGATCTTTCTAATTTCAGTCTTTCTACTCACAACTTTCTGTAGTTTTGTTGGTGCCTACAGAGACAGCCACAACACACACTTTCTAAACAGCTGGACCAAGGAAAAGGTAGAACGCTTGTAAAGAAGTTTTATGCAGGGCAATTGTTGTCAGTAGTTGTGAGAAGGCCCATGAGTCAGGCAGTTCTTGTGTCTATAGCATGAGAAACATTTGCCTTTCTGCCTGAGCTTTAAATAAAGCAAGTAAATCTGATTCAAATGGGGAGGCATCCTAACACATTTAAAATACCTGTATGAGTGACAAATATTTCTGGAAGAAACAGACCCTTCTACCAGAGTGCTTTTCATTTAAGAAGTAAAGTGACTCTAAAAACCTAGGCAAAAGCAGGACTTCAATTTCTGTGAAAGCATGTTTAATTTTAAACATATAACGATGTAAGAATTCAAGAGAAAATGGCAGCTAGTTTAAATATGAATTGTATTAATGAGAAGAGGGCAAGAATCTTGTCTTCTAAGGGGTTATGACTCAAACCTTCTAATTATAGCATGCACACATCATAGTTCAGTAAAAAAGAATATCAAGCATCCTCTGGATGGAAGATGCTCAGATATTTGGTGAACCAGCAGCTAATTAACAAGCAACAGAGCCCATCTTGTGGAAGAAGGGAAAAAAAAAAAGGTGAGCCTGTGTCTTTTCCCATTTACTCTGCTGTAAACCACAAACAGTTCTGCTACTGTCAATGAAGTCACTTTGTTTTTGAAACAGCATGAGGGAAGAATCGATCAAAAAATGTCCATTAATTAGTTTCTAACTTCATTCAGCTTTAAGAAAAAAAGTATGACTTTAAGAAAACATACACACAGCTAAAGCTAAAAGTTCATTCCCAAAGACATACTCTAAAAAAAAAAAAATTCCCAAATCATGAAGCTTAGAAGTGCAGCCTCTAAAGTGCCAAAGTGTAGTTTGCCTTTACCCAGCAGCAGTGGGACAGAATGATATGTCCTGTGATGGAGCAGGACCTTCCTGTCCCCCTCTAGCCCCCAGCTCTGTGTCAAGAGGCCTCGGGGACCTTGCACGACTCTGGTTTGCTGCAAGGGCTGCCAGAGACACCCTGTGGGTCTTTTGGATTGCAAAAAAGCTTCTGGGAGTTGCAGAGAAGTCTGGAGAGTCCAAACTGTGCCTCTCCAGCAAGCAGAGGATAGCTCAGATGAAGTGCTGTTCAGAGGACTTCCCAAGGATTTGGACAAAAGGAGAGAGCAGCTATTGGTCAGTCTCAGAAATGTCAGTAGGAGAAACAGATGGCCAAAAAGCTTAAAAACAAAATAAAGAGTATTATACCTAAGAAGTAGAAAGTAAAAGACTGTTTTTCTGGAAGGAATTTTCCAGAGAAAGCATTGGGTGAAAATGTAAAGTTGCACCATGACTAGCTCTGCCACGAGAGATTTAGGGGTTTTGGTTGATAAGTCAGAATTCTGTTCTGCCTCAGTCTTATTTTATGCCACTCCATTTTTTTTTCAGAACCTACAACAGCATCCATCTCTTTGCTTTGAGATTTTTCTTTCTTTTGTGTATGTTATCAGTAACCTTTGTTCCTTTAGGCTTTATTACCACAGATTTTTTAAGAACCTGAAGCACAGGACAGAGGGATTTGCAATGAGAGTAGGACTTTGAATGCAAAGGGTGACTGAGCACGGGGCTGACTGAACACTGCTGACATCAACTCCAACAGAATCCTGATTACATACAGCACTGACTCCCAAACCTTTTGATCCCTGGGATATTAGCTCAGTTGGTTGGAGCACGGTAATAATAACACCAAGGTTGTGGGTTTGATCTTCACATGGGCCATTCACTTAAGGTCACCTGAAGGTCCCTTCCAACTCAGAACATTCTGTGATTCTGATATTACCAGTCTTCAAACTTCCTTGTACAGCCAGATCTAGCTGGTAAACACCATGATCACTGAACATCCCTAGCTAGATCGCTTACCATCAATGATTTAAATATTTTCCTAAACCAGTCATACTTCTCACTCCCAAATACTGACAGCACACACAGTACAGCTGAACAGCAGCTCTACAGGATCACAGTCTGAGGATTTCATCTGTAGAAGAATTGTTTGCAGTGACTTTGACCAGACAGAAACTGAAGATGGGTTTGCTATTGGAAATGAGATCCCAAAAACTGCTCTTCTCTGAGCTCAGACAGGGAAACAGACATACACACAAATGAAACACTCACCAGTCTCCGAAGAAGTTGTCTTCACAGAAAGAAGTTTGACTCCTTCTTTATCTGACTGGGCCCTGTTGAAGTCAGAAAACATTTAAGCAGTAAGCACACATGTTGCTCATCCAAACAAAACTCTAAGATTTTGGTACTGAGAAGGCAGCACCTACTCCAGTCTAAACTGGCAGGCTTAAAATGGGCTTTGCATGGGGTCAGATGGTGGAAAATACCATATGCCAACATCTCTGAAAATAACTTTCTCTTTAAATATGTAATAAATCAAGTTTCATGACTCCAGGTTTAATCTAGGACTTCACAGAAGAGGTACATCTGGGGGAAAAGTAGTAATATTTTCTTCTGTCAATGCAAGCCTTTTAGCCATGTTGAATTGCAAAGAAGGACCACTTCAGATGTCCAGGGAGTCAGGGCTACCAAGTAAATCAGCAGCCTAGACGTTGCTTTTGGTCATACAAGCAGCCACCACCAGGCTCAATGGCCTTTAGTTTGTATCTTCTAATGGATTTTTCTCAGTTTCTCTCCCCTCACACTCCTTAAGTCACTACTATTTCAACTGAGCCTATGCAAATGGTCTAATGGAAACAAGATGGGACAGAGGAAGATGATATAATGGCGAAAAAGTGAAATATATATATAAATAATCCAGAATAAAAAGGAAATACATTAAAAAGAGAGAAAATGTGAACAAAAGAAGGGGGGTGGGAAAAGATGAGGGGGAAGAGGAGAGGGATCAGTGGGGCAAAAAGGGAAAAATAAAAGAAAAAAGACTGGGCCAATGGGTCCTGTGGCACAGCATAAGCTGTTTATCCATTTCAAAAGGATCAATTGCAAAACAGTTGAGAGCCACCACATTTCTATCCATGCTAAAACAGCTGCTTATCGTGCATACAGGACTACAACAACCAAGTGCTGCAAGTGCAGCACTTTCAACAGGATGTTTCTCTTTGGGGTGACAACTGATTACTATATTTAAACAGAGAAAGATCAAAGAAAATCCTATGCAAAATCTTCTACATTTACAAGTGCCCTGTGATAGATCTCAAAGCAATGAAAAGGATTCAACCTACTGTTCAGCGCCATTCTCTTGTCTCTCTGGAAGAAGAAAAAACGTTAATATCATTTTGATTGCTGGAACTCAAACCCCAAACATTTAGCCATGGCTACTGCAGTTGCTGGCAGAAGGCTCAGCTGTAATTTTGCAGTATTGCCTTAAGTTCATAAACACAATCAACCAGCTTGAATAGTAATTGGTGTTTTTCTGGTCATCTGTGGAAGTGAACTGATGTTGCTTGTACCGACACTTCTGGAAACCAGGGAGAATGACATTTGACTTGTCCAAGAGCACAACAGAAACATGTTGTTCCCTGCACCTCCCAAATCCCTGGGTAGCTGGCACAGAGGATGTGAGCATGCGATGGTGCTCAAGTACACAACAACTGAGCTAAAAGATACAGGGTAAGGGGACTGAGGGAACAAGGGTGTTCCTGAGGCTGTACCCCCTGGGGTACAGCCTGGCACAATGTCTGGGAACAGAGTTTGTCATCCCCATCAGTGTGGAACAGGTTTGTCTCCAAAATGAATCACAGGCTGAATGTATTTTATGCTTATGTGCAAGTGTGGGCAGATGGAAGGGGCCAGGGGGTTACATCAGAGACATGGAGCCAACTCCATGGCACCAAGCACAGGAGAAGTGCACTGGATAGATCTGGGCAAATCCTACAGGAAGCACTACAGATATGTATTCTATCTTCCAAATGGATTTGCTAACAGAGTGCCTGATGACATTTGTGCACAGGGGAGGCTGGTAAGGAAATGTTCTTTATCTCATGTCTTTATCTTTTGACTCTGAATATTTGGTAATTTCCTAAGTAAGGATCACACCTTCCTCTGTTTATCTGGGTCTCTTTTTCCATGTCATTGGCTAAATTGGTTGTGACACACTGTTTGTCTTGGTTTACAGCTTCAACACCCTGTTGTGATTTTGTATTTCCAAGGCCTCCTGATTTCACAGCTCTGCACAGGTCTCCTAACTCATGCCAGCTCACAGGAACAGAAAAACCACAGTCTGGATTCAGATCTGGAGTTTCACTTAATGGAAATTTGCACTTACCTGTGGCCTACTGGGGCAACCCGAAACATTTGGCAAATGGACTTTGATGGAACTATAACCCATTATCTTAAGTATTTAATAGACAGCAGAGAAACAGATACTGACTTTAGCTGCTCTGTCAAAATGACTATTTCTGAAAATACTGTTTGTTCAGGGATTTTGCTCCATGTGCATTATACTGTAACTGGAAAATTTTACTCATGCATCATGTGCACGTGTGTGTGTATGTATGTATCAGGTATATCCCAAAAGAAAACACTGATATTTCTTTGCCTGTATCTAGAAGAAAGATAAAAGAAATAAAATTATTTTGTTGAATATCTTCGAATTTAGTTTTCACTGTCTACTTCTATCTGATTGTGTTAGCACAGGTGTTTGTTAGCTCTTTGTAGTTGCAAAACCATGAAAAAAAAGCTTTACAGCATTATATATTCTCCAAAGATCATTTTTGCTCACTCTGGTCTTCCTACTGATTTTGAAAATGAAGTGTTAGTTTCCCAGTTCAGGCAAAACACAAAATACAAAAAGCTTTCCCATCAGACTACCACAACAGTGATGGTTAAGGTAATCCAAAAGAGATCTTTTAATAATAAAAAGCACATTTATTTCCCCCCCTGCAGAGAAAGCAAACCAAATACCTGGAGTTTTCTTCTGGCACATTTTGTACAAAGCCACCAGTGAGAAGACAGAGAGGGTAATGACTATCAGGGTGATGACAACTGGCAAGATAACATCTGCAAAAGAGGGAGAACATAATTTTGGCTGCTGCCTCTGACTTACATTGCCTCTGTGTGTAGGTACTTGAACACACTAAGGTGACAGGCACCTGCCGTTCCACTTCACCAAACATCACCCATTTCTCTGGAGAGGATGGCCTACTGCTCCTGTTATCCTTCCTGCAACCACTGAGCTTCAACCTTGGATGCTTTGTGGAGGAAAGACTTAGGCTTCTTCCTCCTCCCACCCTTATTCCTTCCCTGACACTCATGCTGCCCTGTGGAACTGGTTTCACCCATTTTTCAGTAAAAGAACAGGGTTTCAGCACCTGCTCCATTGGGCCATCATAATTTTCATGAAAACACTCATCATTCAACCCAGTGTTGATGGCCTCCAAAGGTTTTGTGAGAAAGTCATGTTCTAGAAATAAATTTTTTAAACATGCAATTTTTTTTCCTCTTTTTTGTAAAAAAAAAAAACAAACCTGTCTGAAATTCAGCAATTGAAGTGATTATTTTGCTTTTAACATTGTGCACCCAGAAAGACACCAAGGAATTACATAATTCAGTAACATTCCCCACAGCACTTACAACCAGGGATAGAAAATGCAAGATCTCCTCTTAAAACGAGGACATTTCTTTCCTTTTATTATTTCCCACCATCTGTCATTTCCTGACAGGTGTTTCCCAGCCAAGAAGCAAAAAAAGGAAAGAATTATGTAATGAAGGGAAGCTTTCCCTGGGAAATATATAAGGCCAGCTTCTCCCTTTTTGTCAGTTCTCTGGCAGCAACCGGCCGCATTCAAATTCAGCAGGCACCCTCCTGCCTCCTGGCCTAAGCCCTGTGTCAGGGGGAGGCTACATTCAATGGCTCTTGCTGCAATTAATATTTAATATTCATAGAGATGCATCTGTGCATCTATGGAACTAGAGGGAGACAGTTTACTGCGGGAAAACATCAAACATCTTTTGCTTAGTCAGAACTCTGGGGTGGAAATAGCAAAGCTGCAGCAACACACTTGCCCCAGAGATGCATAATATTAAAATGAAAGATTAAGTAGCATGCATCACGCAAATATCAAGTGCTTGAAGAGTCTACAGAAAACTGCCTCCTAGACCCTCTCTCCCATGACAATAGGAATAATATATTCATACCATACATTCACAACAATACATTCATTTAATATGTACAACATGTATATGAGCAACTTTTTCATATGTTCCCTTGTGTCTTCTCTCACATGAGGGGATGAATCTCTCTCCTTTTTTTTTTTTCAATTTTAACACTTTGAATCAGTCCTTGGGAATAATTGTGCTGCTTTACAGTGAGAGCAGTGTCAATTTATTGAGCTCTGTTTCTCTTTGAGAGGAGTTTTATAGCCAGCATTTAAATTTGGTTTGTAATAGGGCCTAAGTCTGGTAAGGCTAGAAATAAAACTGCCAGTTTCATTTGTCTGCTACTCCAATCACTCATCAAAAGCAAAACTTATCAACTGAAAACTCAAAAGCTGGACAATTAAATAAGAATACTCACTAGAATAGCTGATATTACTTAATGTCTGAGTCTGGTTTCCAGAACTGTTTTTAGGACTTTCAGAAGTTGGCCCTGCAAAAGAAATAGTGCCTTTCAGGTAAACATGTATTGCCAGAATTCCCCAAACAACTCCCTCTGAAAAATTACCCTCCCAAAACAACTTCAGTGTCCCCTGTTCTGGAGCTTCACTTGGTGCTTCACGTCTATATTTCTTCTCAATAATACTTGGATAACTTGGCAAGAAGGGTGGAAACGTTTATCTAGCGTGGCCTAAAGAAACATGCACTTTGTATGGGTGCAGATTTCCCTAAGATCCTCTGCTTGTCCACTTGCAGGTTATGAGCTACAAACTTTTCCACTTTAGGAGGTTATGGTACTGTTCAACATTACAACAGAATTTTTAACACGTAAATAAACAAGAAAGAGGGTGAACATTAGACCTGTCTCCAAGAGAAGAAAGACTAAAATATTTCACTGCTAATTAAAAAAAAAAAAGTTCTCATAGTAGATGAAGAAGTCCAAGGTGCATTATTAGTAGATAGCTAGTTTCTTGAGTGTTGTTATAGAGGAATGTGCCTGCCCTCTGCCCCATTTGGAGAGAGCAATGCTGTGAGCCTCTGGGACATTTTTTAGGACTAGGTTTAAAGGAATGCATTTTTACCTTCAGGTGCTAATCTGAATTTGAGTCAGGTATCAACAATGCAAAATATTTATTACCTTGCTGCATACAGCCTATGAAAAAACAATCACAGAACTTCCAGAGAGAAAACAGAAAATGCAAACATTGGCATTTCCCTAGGTACATGAGATGGAGGCTGGAGTAGGTAAGAGCTCACTGCCTCTGACGGAGCTGACTGGCTGGACAGATGTGATGCAAGGTCAAGCATTTCCATTGCCTGGCTGAATATCAGAAGTGTCTGTCAAACAAAGGCATCTGGGGAAGGTGATCTGCTAAAAAAGGGTCCTAGCAGAGGTTATAGCTCCATATATAAGTAATGAGAACGTGGTTTTGTAGTGAGAACTGAGGTTTTGTTGGTCAGGTACCTACTCACAATCCACACCTGTAGGATTGCATGGTTCCTCTTGCCAAGAACAGAAGAGGGCTCAAATTGTAGGGTGGAAGCGATGAAATTAATTAAGTCATTAAAACCAATATCCTATGGCCATTTTGAGATCTAGAATACAATTTTGTTCTACTAAGTCTCTGAAAGACATGTCCCTATTTTTACAGAAACTTTTACCTAGGTAGTACTTGTAACTCTAATCCAGGGAGTTACAGTAACAAATAAGGTTTGTTTGTCCCAACCATGTAGGAGCTCCTCTTCCTTGCAAAACTGATTTTAAACTCATGCCCACTATTAAAAAAATGTTTTGGTGGTTGTTTTCTTTCCCCCTTCCCCACTCTTCTACCTTCATTTGTCTGGACACAGATAGAAGCCTCCTGGGGAAAAATGATCACTTACTAAGTGCTCGTGTGGTGCCTAAACAATATAGTCAGAGCTGAGACATTCTGATGCTATAGTGCAGGAAACAACCATTGTCCAAGATTTTATCTCTGAAAAGCCACTGTTACTTTAAAGGAGAAGTTCTCTTTCCCTTGGTGCCTGTCTGCTGAAGGGTGATAATGTAAGGTTGGAAACAGAGCCAACATCAAGTGACTAAAATAATTCCTATGCATTCTTAATTCCATGTGATTGCTTCAGATTTCCCAAGGAAATACTACTGCCTTTTTGTCACCTTGTCTGGCATTCTACATGATATACAGGGCAAGCAGGCAATTATCACGGCAATGAGTTACCCTGGATACTGACTGGAAATGTCAACAGAAACAAACTGCACTGAAAAACAGGAATGTGTATCCCTGCACTTGTGCAAGAGACGTGTGCCTCTCCTCGGGAGAAAAACTGAGGACTGAAATCCACTGGTTTTTTTTGTTTTTGTTGGTTATCTGTTAATCGACCAAGATGTGAGTAATGAAGGAAAGAAAAATCCATAGGTTAGCATTTTAACTACTTGTAGCCATCAATAAGAAAATGACAGCTGAAAAGAAACATTACCAAATAAAACAGAGTAAGGAACCAAAATCTTAATCTCATTTCCCCACTTCTTTCATCGAAGTTTCTCACAAGTCAGCCCCTCCTGTCTAGTTTGTCTGGATCTGGAAGGTATTTTCCAGTTATGGAATAATCTGGGATCAGAATAAAAATGAATTGGAGAAATACATCCATCACGGTAACAGGAGGGCCAAGATTTTGCAGGCAGCAGCAGCAGCAAGAACTGCAGGGATCAGTACAGAAGAGACTGTTTCCTGATAAGCCCAGAGAAAGGAAAATAGGACAATATAGGTTCATCAGCACAGGAAACTTGCCTTACTCCGGGACTTGCTGCTTCTCACTACAGGACGAGGAACGAGAGCCACTGACAAGAACAAGCTCCTTGGTAAACACTATTTATAACAGCTTCCCATTGCAGCATGTAATATGCCAGGCCTGATCTTTTCTGTGGTCCCACCCTATTTTCTTTCCAGTATCTGTTAGTCCAACATGGTATTCAGCTGAAATCACAGCAAAATTACTCAATGCTACAAGCTGAACATCACTCTTCTGCTGCTCTGGACTGTGTTTCAGGTACATTATTCCCCTAGATCCTTCTTGCTCCCTGAACATTTCCTTTCCTCAGGTGTCCTTCTCCCACCCCACAGCAGCGTTCTTCATTAGTGTGCAACCTCTTCTACTGCTCTTACTTGTTGAATTTGCTGGAGAGCTCATGGAAGGGCCTGCAATAAAGCAGAAAGAAAAGGTTTGTTAGTATCTGTTTTAGATGTCCAGAGTCTTCACATCATGCAAACTGGCAGACTCTAGGAACATGCTCAGTAACCCCCACAACAAATGCTGGCCCAGAAGTGACATGCTAACACTGTTCCCAAGCCCAGAAAGTCTGAGCTGTAAAAGTTTCCAGCCATCCCTTATAGATGGATAGATGGGAGCAAAATCCAAAGCCCAGCCTATGCTAGGTTGTTATTCTGCTCAAGAGAAGAAAATCTTGAATTAATTGATACATTCCTTAAAAACTCCTCCTTCCAAAACCGAAAAAGTGCCTGGGAGTGAATAGCTGACATTTAACTGACAAGTAAGTGCTTTAATAAAAGAAACTAATTGAGACACATCTTCAAGAGTCACAAAACCCTTTAAAAAGAAATCTTTGTTTATTATCTTGGTGCTTTTGGCTAGCAGACTGCCAAGCAGCAGAAGGAAGAGGCACTGATAATGAGGAAGAAATCGACCTTACAGAGCACTGGGCACAATGCTTACTGGCTCTACTGTCAGCTTCCCCCAGCTACTTCACAAGTTTTTGGTTCACAACACTTTTTTTTTTTGTTACAGCCCTGCGTGTCTGGACTGTAGCAGGCTTGGAAATTAGAGTGTCTGTGTCCTCTGTGTCCCCCAGCTGTGCCAGGGTGGGGGATCACAGAAGCAACATCATGAAGGCAGCTGTAACTCCAGGCAGGCATTAAGCCTGTCCCCTGACTGCCCAGGTATCTAAACCAGTTTCCTCAGCGAGCACAAATCCACTCCTCTACTCTCACTACACTTTCTGTGTTGTGGACTGGTGCTTTGCACAAAGACAGCTCCTACCAGCAGAGCTGTAACACACATTGTTCTATTGCTGTGAACATACTCTTTGAAAACCAGAATGCTGCTCTTGTTTTTCCTTCTCTCTACACACAATTAAAGCCATGGATCACTTCAGCTGCTGGGGTGCAAATAACTGCTGTTGCTAATGGTACATGTGACGAAACTTAAACTGCATTTTAATCACAAATGTTCATGAAAAGTATGTTTAGGTTGAAAAGCTAAGTACTTAAATGTCAACAGTAAGAGCTCTTCTTGAACATATTAAATATTTGTAATGCTAAGTATCCTGAATGTATACAGTTACCTCACCCTGGCTTCCTAGAATGCAGAGGAGACTGTTTTCCTAAGCTTTTTGTCGTCTCATCAATCCATCTGCAAACAGCAATATCACTGTGCTCTAAGAGGATCTCTGTGATGAATCATTAGGCAATGTTTATAGCATGTTTGAGCAACATCACCAACAAAACCAAGCTAAAGCCTTCAGGAAGTTAATAAATCACTTGTCAAAGGAACAACACACAGTACAGAATGCAGGAGGACACACACCTGGCATTAAGGAAACATCCAAATATGATATGATTGCTTATTACTGGAATACTGCCTTTCCTTCAGCCTGTAAGGTGTGGGATGCCATGATAAAAATACCATGTGATCACACAGCATGTGGGCAAACTAGCAAACTGTAAGGCCCTGTGTGTGCATATTCTCAAAGAAAGGCAGAAGACTTTGTCACAACTTACAAATAGGTCACTTCTCTATGAAGTCACTTTGAACCTTGTCTCAAGTCTGTGGAACTTTCCTTTGAAAGAGCTCCAACATTATAACATAATTGAACATTTTCCCTTACATTCACCCTTACAAACAAGATGAAGCATCTTGGCTCAAATTAAAACAAATAAATAAATAGGAAAAGCATATGAAGCCCAAGACTGATACTGAAGTCCACCTCAAAGACTTAATGGCTTTTTGAACCTGAATGCAGATGACATAAGTGCAGGTGACATAAGTCTCTGCAAACAGGAAGGGCTGGGGACGTGCTCCAGTACCCACTGGCACAACCAAAAGCCATGCAGCTGTCCTGGGCAGACCTTGCCTCTTTGATAAACCCAGACAGCAGAAATTATCCCAGGGAGGAAACATGACAGGAGCCTCCTGCCCTCTCTTTCTGGGTCTCTGATATTTTTTAACAACTGCACACACCTACACACAATAAAACAACCAGCATCTTTCTGGAAGGTATCTCACCCAGGTTTTGCTAGAGCATGAAAAATTAAATTGGAAAAATCTCATGCCTTCCTCCCTCTCCCTGTCTCCAGTATGCAAGAAGACACCAGTTCACCCTCTGTTCAGAGATGGTTCAGTCCTGCCACGCAAACAAAGCTGTGCTTATCTGAGTTATTCAGCAGGTGCTTTCAGTTTGTGTTTCCTAAATAACCATCCAGTGCCCTTTTTGGTGCGGGCTCACACGCTGCTGTTCTCCAGAAAGAGAGGGACAGAAGGAAAAGCAGCATTTCACCTGGTAACAGTTACTGTAGTTGCTCTAGCTGCCTGTACAGAGCTTGCTACCTCCTTTGGGGCTGCAAGCAAGATGCTCTGCATAAATAATCTGGGAAGATTTCCAGATTCAGCATGAAAAGTGAGGTGTGCAACACTGGCTGTGCTGGGCTCCTCCTTGTGCAGTAAGGAGGACAAGGAAAAAAAATTTGGCACATGACCATGGCTTGATTTGAAATTACCTGCCTGAGTCAGTTCAGCACTGGTGAGAAGCTCGACAGATGGAGGAAGAGACCAATAACTAAACTCTCCCCACTCTGCTCTCCAAGAGCCGCTACCTAAGCAGCCTGGATACCCTGCAGTTTGCTACTTCTGTTTTTTGGAGTGTAGCCACATCCAACTGTGTTCACTGGCAAAACAAACGAATACATTTGGCTGATTACTCAGAGGGGATATACCACAATATAAATCAAAGCAAAATTAAAAACTTGAAAAAGCCTTTCTTGCCTTGACCACACTATAGATCTGTAATAGTGTTAACTGAGGCTTTGCTACGTTTTCCATCTCCCAGAAACTTCTGGTTTTGCGTCTCTCTCTTTAAGGAGCTGAAGATACAGTGGGTAATTTTTATCTAATATCACTATCCAGAGTTCCTGCAGTTTGTGTACAGAAAGAGTCAAACCCTACTAGTCTTACTCATAAAAATTTTTCTTAGGGAGATGCCTCCTGTGAATCAAGTGAGTAGGATTTATAATTGGAGGAGTGCAATAAAGATATCAATAGATGAAGCAGGTTGATTCATCTGACAGTTTATTATAATAGAGCATTTAATCTTACCACCCTGCTGGGTGAACTTAAGCTCATACTGCTTTATGGATTTTTTCGTTGTTTAGATCACAGAATAAAAAGCCACAATACTTGCAGTTTCTCAGATGTATTTAGACTCTAATCTCCAATTTTTCATTAATTAAACAAAAGAGAAAATTAAATATTAGCAAGCAATCCTCTGTGGAGGTGGAGAAGGAGTGGGAGGTATATTCTACATGACAGCCAAAGTTAAAGAAGTGCATGTGTCAATGGCATGCATGCAGGTTGCTCTCTTTGCTAAAAACAGTCCTTCTTGCCTCCTCTAGCCTGGGTGAGCACTACGCAGCACCTCCTCTGTGGCTGGTGCTTTCAATCTCCTTTAATACAGCAATACTGTTCTCTGATGTTCCTACACATTCTTTCCCAGGCTCCCCCACTCATCTCCAGCTCTCTGTAGCACTCCTCCCACACCCTGATCTTTTGATATGGCTGATTGGAAATTTCTCTGCAAAATCTGCTTTCTTCTTTTTCTGCATCAAGAAAAGAAACTTTCACCAAAATGGCATTTTTTTTAAAAATGGAAAATGGTCTCAAAACTAAACATATTTAGCCAGCTGGATTATTTTGGTTGGGCATACCAAATAGAAGTGTTCTGGTTTAGATCCATTTCACATTAATTTGTCTTCCTCTAAGCTCCCACACAGAAGATGTGGCTCAGATACCTCCAGCTTGCAAGCTATTCTATCCCCCACAGGCTGCAGCCTTGGCACACACCAGCCCCTGCTCCGGTGAACAAAAGGCACCCAGCCCCTGAATCTGAAATTCTGGAGACTTAGAAATAAATAATCTAATGGCAGTGAGAAAGGTGGCATTTCCTCTAGTCTCAGCACAGGATGAAACAACTGGTTTCACACTTGCATTGCCTTAAAGTTATTAGGCATATGGCTTTCCCTGGGCCTGAGCAATTGCACAGAAGAGAAGAAATCTGTTTAGAAGGAGCCCAGACATTTTTTCTTTAAGCCTTTAACACATACAGAGAATAAGGGAGCAAGGGTGGTCTAAGGCTTAACTATTTGGGATAAGCTACCTAACACATCAGGGTGAGAAAGGGGATTTCTTGCATATACAAGCTTCAAGAAAGAAGCCAGGGGCTGGTGCTGTGAGGAGCCAGGAAAGGTGATAGTGTGGAAATCCATGGTGTGGGCAGAACTGGTTTTGAAATGGCAGTTTTATGGGAACTCAGAGCACCGGCTATGCCAATGATACCTAGACTGACTGCCCCTGGATAGATGGGTTCTTTCTGTCTCAGCCAGGTAATTATAGTTCTGGCATCTTGGGTAGTCTCTGAGCTCAGGATTTATTGGTTTTACAGCAGAGTAAGCCGAGTAAGATGATGACTTTTACAAACAGACCCCAGGAAGGTTGTAAAACTTTCTTGACAAATTTTAAGCGTAAAATGTAATTGTATACACAGCATAGTAGGTAATTCAATACACATGACTCATAGTCAGATATACATTACAATTTAATATTAACCTGGAGAATTTACCTTAGTGAGAGACCTTTTAATTAAAAATTTTGTAATTTACTGTTTTATTGCAGTATAGCAATGGTGAGGTTTCTGTACTATGCCTATATTTGCCAGAAGACATGAAAACTAACAGGAAAGTCAAGTAACCACAAGTCACAGTACATGCATTATGGGGAATGGGCTTATTGAAATAATTGCAAAGACTTCTCTCTGAATCAGTGACCTTGAGTTGACTTTGACTTCCTTAAAATGCCTATAATCTTTTTGCATGCTTCTAAGCATTTCACTGCACAGTGAGCATATTACTCCACTTTTATATCCAATCCTATCCTTTATGAGGAAAAAATCACAGTACACACACGTGCTTATCTCCCACAAACACAATCCAGGGGTGCAAAAAGGAGTCTTTTATCCCTTGGGGGATGTTAAACATTATTATTAATAATAGGGATATGCAAACAAAGACAGTGTCCTTGTTGGATTTACACACATGTAGCTAAGAGTAAGTACTAAATGAAGTGAAGGCCCAAAAGACCTTAAGGAAACCTGAATAAATGGTTCTTCAAAACCTAGGAAAGTTAAGCCAGCTAGAAGCATAATAAATGATCATTCATATGACCTGGCATCTGCATTCACCACAGTGTTCCTTAGTGAATACATACACCAAAACAGACCCAGAAAAACAGTAAGACCAAACTGGAGTTGGGAAGAATTGATATATTTTTGACCTTGCATGCAACCATGTTGTACTTTGAATAACATAATTTAATTGGTAATACACATTAAATTTCTCTCCAGATTTTTTAACAACTGAAAAAATTATAGCTGTTTTCTCCTTTGTCTCCTCTGCCTTGCAGCCAGGGAATTTATCTTGATGACCTCCTCTGACAGTCAATGCTACACAATGACCTCACACAGCATATATGAAGATTACTATTATCACTTGTAATTTATATCCTCCTGTAATGACACCACGTATCTCAACTGAATGTTTGGAAGTTCACCCATCACTCGACACAACTTCAGGGCTAGGTGACATGGACACAGTGTACCCTGCATGAATAAGGAGATGTGGTCCTCATTCCAGAACAATGCACAGCAAATGAAGAAAAGACTCAAAATTATCCTTTTAACTGCTTGTATAGAGAAAGAAAGTGTTTGTTTTCAAGACTTACCTGAGGTTCCAGAAGCAGAAGTGCTTCTTTCTGGAGAGACTGTAGAAGAAAAAGACCGTCCTGTAGTAGATGCAGCATCCAAACTCTCATTTTGTGCCAATTGTGTTCCACTTGCTTGTGTAGCTGGAAATGAGAGAGATGTTCAGGTAAGAGGCACCTGCACAAGCTTGTCTTAGATCCTGGACCATCCCTCAGACAAATGCTCTGACCATCATAGAGAAGACTTAATGAAAGAAAGCGCTACATGTTCTGGTAACTGCCTCTCAAGCAACAAACCATCCCTATGGAATTGTTACTGCTGGCATAGCTGAGGCACCTTCAAAGCACATTGTAGCAAGAGAAACAGCCTCTTATCTGCGCCAGAAGACAACCCAGAGCTCTGAATTGGGAACCTAGAATTTTTAGACAGTTGTACCAAGAGCAACAAGAGCAGAAGAGAGAAGCTCAACTTACTGCCCTCTATATTTTCCTTCACTTTAAAATCAATCAATGAATCAATCAATCAATCAATCAAGCTTCAGTTACAACTGTCACATAATGTGATACTGTATAAAGTTTAAGAATTGCAATTAAACAAAGAGTTAACAATTTCATTCTGTACTGTTAAGACCTAGGAAATAACATATCCCTGAATATTAATGTATAAAAAATAAATTGTCTTATCTCTTACTCAGCCAACAGGAGACCAAGGCCATTGTGTCACAAGATTTGAGGTGAGGCCAAGACAGTGGTGCAGGACATGACCTGAGCCTGTGGAACTGAAGGCCACTGAATGACCAGAAATAATTCAAGATATTCCAGCACTGCCCATAATTCCTATGCCTGTACTCAAACCTCAGAATAACAACAGGCAAGACAGTGCCTACTGAATAAAACACAGATGTGCCCAAGAGTAACCTTATACTTCCTGTCTGATATAAATCAGAGAGGCTACTGAGCTGTAAACTGTTTTCAGTGCTTCTTCATATGAATTTTAAACCCTGGAACTAAAACAACTTTAAGACATGTTTCAGTCAGCAAGCAACATCACACACATGCAATATGTAAATCTTGAGGAATGCTTCATCACACACTTTATCTAGAAACTGATTACCAGTTTGGTCCCTCAAAGAACCCAAGCTCCTTATTCTACAACAACACACAACTTTAACTTGGCCTTTCCCTTCCCCTCTTGTTCAGTATGTGCAGTATCTTAGAAATGCAAGCTTCAAAAATCAATAAGCTAAGAAAGAGTGAGCTGAAGCCACTGGAGTCAGGGGATTCATATAACTTTGGAAACTGTGAGAAGCTGGGCAGCCAGGGATGGTGTCTTTCAAGGCTGAGGCATGAAAATTATGCAAAACAACTTAAATGCCTAAAACTTTCACTGGGATTCTAGTGATGAGAAGCAGAATTTCATGTCAGGTTCCTTCAGGAACTTCAGCATTGTACCCCTTTAATATACAAGTCTGACCTGCAGTAGAGAGGAGTGTAAAAAGCCCCTCTACCTAATTTTTTACTACGCTATAGTGCAAGGATCGGATGATGTTAACAATTCCTACATTCTCTTCATGGAAGCTTTTGAATCAATCTTTAGAAGCAAACTTTTTCCACATTTGATTCTTATTGTCATGGCTTCAGACTCAAATTTTGTATGTTGAATTTTATTCTGAGATCAATTTTTAAACCAGAAAAAACCTCAAACTGAGGTACCTCCCTCTCCCTATAAGATGCACAAGCTTGTAGCAGTAATAGCAACCATCTTGTGGCTCCCTTGTTGTTGGTTAGAAAAGGATTGCATGGGAAAATGAAAAGTAAGTCAGAATAACAGTGCAGAGGCACTCAAACACAAATATGCTTTGTGAACACTGCAAAACAATCAGGTGTGTGGGAGAGAGGAGGAGGGAGGCAGCCAGTTACTCTGTAACCCCACAGAGGGCTGTTTTCCCATGGGGATCACTCGCTCCACGCATCCTATCAGTCCTGGCAGCAGCCCAGCCTCGGGTGCTCCTCTTGTGTTTGGGAGCTGTGAGAACAGATTGTTCTCAGGAACACGGGCTGTGCGCTGGATATGCCTTGGCAGGAGATCGGGAGGGAGGGATGATGGCATTTCCATTTCTTTATTTTTTTAATTTAGCCTGGGTGAGATTCTCCCAGTGACCCAGGTAGCACTAGGTATGACTTACACCTTTACCTAGGGCTTGGCATAAAGCTTGTTGCATTTATTTTGCCAGACTGCAGAACAGGCTCAGTGCTCCCTGTGTCAAGGGGTAAAGTAGATGTGCTATGGGGCAGAAATCCGTGTGCCAGTTTTCACCACTTCCAAGACGGAAAACGCGACCTGGCGGGAGAGGCTCCCTTAATTCCACTGCAAGATTAAATCCTAGCAACCCAATTCTCGGCTGACTTGTGGCTTCGAAGCAGCTTTTAAGCAGCATCCAAGCTTCACGCCTAATGCACAGCACAGGCTCTCCCACCAACGCATTCAGCAGACGAGACAGCTTCTGCACCAAAAGCCTGTGGGAACAGAAGCATCCACACCCAGCCACTGCTCATGTACTCCACAAAGGTGCGCCTTTTCGGTAAATCCCGCAGCTCATATCTGTGCGAGCTTTAGTTCGGGCTCGGCGGCAGGAGACAGCGCAAGCCCTCGCCGCGGTGCCCGTGCTCCGCGCGGGGACGGGCGGGGGACTCTGCGCGGGCGCGGTGACTCAGTCCTGCCGTCCCCGCTGACACATCGCTGCAGTAATCCATCACGCCTCGCCTCAGCCAGCTGCAGCAGAGATTCCTGCCTGCTGCCAGGGGGAGGCCTGGCCGCGCAGAGAAGCAGCACAGCGCAGAAGGGCGGCTGCTGCTGCTGCAGCTGCAAAAGCGCTCGCATCATCGGTTCAGGGGTTTGTTGTTAACAGCTGATTACGAATGAAAATGGTAAAGCGGTACAGAGTGTAAAATAGCTGTCCAAATGGGGATGATGGCTGCGGCAGCAGAACTCTCTGGTGGTGATGCAGCTCTCCCTGCTGATATTTTGATAAGATAAATGACAGTGTGTTAACACGTATTTGGCAAAGGGATAATCAACAACAGGGAACCTGAAGCTGCCCTGCAAAGCTGCTGTCTGAGCTCCAGGAATTTCCTTACGCTCTATGCTTTGAAAACCCTTCATTTTCTTTAACCAGCTGAAATTTGACACATATCCTCACTCGATCTTAGCATGGTTTTCTACTTAACCTACTTAAAATCCACATACATTTTGGCATTTCCCGACAGGACTGCTATCTAATTAGATTTGACATTGTAAGATGCTCCAAGTAACCCACAAATACCCTGCATATACTCTCTGCTCTGCAAAGAATATAGACATCTCTATGTGTGTTGAAACCTTTCTTGATCAATAAATCAATCAAGGAAACACTTCTAAGGGGCAAAATGAACTCCACCCAATCCACGTTAAAATACCAGCACAAAAGCTTAAGTGGAAGACTAAAGCTTTTCCTTTGAGCTCGTATTTTTAGCATTAACACACATACAGTCCTTGCCCCCATAATCAGTAGCCTGAAAATCCATTTGCATTAATGAGTGCACAAAAGTTTTGAAAAATCCCATTGTAGCAATCTCAATGACATTTTTGCCCATTCAGAGGAATGAAAATTGGCTAGGGAGGTAACCAAACAGATCTCAGTTTTAATGCTAACATCCATAGCTGATTGCATGTGCTATCTGCAGCTTTATGTTTTCTGGTAAGCAAAACCCCAAAGTATTTCAAAATACGTATTTTAAAACTTCTCTCTGCATCAAATGTCTCAGTAGCCAACTATACCCAGTGTTTATCTATAGCATGTACTAACAAACTGAGGAAAATTGAGCAATACCTGTTACAAGAATGCTTTTCTGGTAGCGTTCCTGAGGTAAAACCTACTTTATAATTACCAGTAGTTTGATAAAAAAAAAATCCTCCACTGTTTCCCTTTGTCACTTTTTAATATTTAATATATCACTGCCCCATAATGTATCATCATCCCGGAGAGTGGCATGAGATAACTCAGAAACACAACAGTCAAAAATCCACTCCTATTTGTCACATAACACCTTGAATACTGATCTTACCTAAGATGCTTGCTCCATATCCAAGGGAGGAAGAACAGAAATTTTTGTTGCATGTCATTTCTTATTCTCTTTGATAACTTCAAGTGTCCCAGGATATGAAATCCTGATTGCAGATGCAATTTCTGTGGTGTGACACCATAACAAATTCTTGTTTTAAGGGCCTGACTAAATGTGAACTCTTGGATTTGACACCTTACATTGATAAATAAGAAGGCTTAAGGAGACCAGTCTGATGTTGGTTTCTAATACAATAAACAGGGTAGGAAGGCAAGCAGGAGAGACTGTACTTGTGGCCTGCAGAGGAAAAGAACACTGAAGTCTTGAAAAAAAATAAAGGACAAAGATGTTTGCATTATTTCAGTGTATGGAGCACTGGGGGCTTTTCCTGAATCTGTAATAAAAGGTGACAGCAGCCACAGAAATTGCAGCAGTGACAGGAAGCCCTGTCAAATCTCAACTGTGTGAATGCAATCATTTGCTGGAGCTTTTAGCAGGGATTAAAGCACAGAAAGGGATGACTTCCATTACAAAACAACAAAAGTGGCTGCTTTTTATTAAAAATCAGGTGTAGCAAAAGTAAATTTCGAAGTGTCATAAAGGCACCACCAATTTCTGCCTCAGTTTCACACAGCCAGTGCAAAAACAGGCAGAAACGAGAGCTAGTGAAAAAGTAAAAGAGACAGCAGCCAGCTTTGCTCTCCTGTCCATTTTGAGAGCAGCAGTGTTGCTTTGCCTGCACTGGCTCCAGGGAGGGCAGCTCTCGCAGCCCGGTGCTGCTGCCGGGGGCGCCGGCAGGGGCTGGGAGGATGCAGGGAATGAAGCCAGGGACACCCTGCTGTGCCCGCGCTGGGGTGGAAACGCAGGGATGGCTGCAGCCAGCAGCCGCATGGTGGCCAGGGGGTCTGAGGGTTTTCTGCAAGGCTGGTCACACACACAGAGCCCCCGGTGCCACGCCCTGTCCCAACACCAACACCTCGTGCCCCATCCCACTCCTTTCTGCTGAACTCAAGGCTATGATTTTCTTGAAATGTAGACCAGAATTTGGTCTTTAAAAACCCACTAAAATTGTTTTCACATACAGGTATTTCCAAGTACTACTTTCGCATTAAAGGATGATACAAATTTTTTTAATGCAGGGCACTTCCAATGTCCTGGACACGCTGTCCCCTTCTTACAAAGGGGATTGAGAGGCAGGAAAAGCCCTGTTTTTAAGTTAATTTACCAAGCATTTTTTTACCACAAGTTTGAGGCAGGGGGAGGAGGGCTTAGCTTAAATGAGGAGTTTTGAAACCAAATCACAACACAAGCAGCTAGGGAGTGAACTCTAGCTGGTGGGAAGAGAATGCAAGAGGAATGGAAAGGAAGCACGTTGCTGAAAGCTTCCTGCCCAGGCCCATCACACCTCCAGCACCAGTTTTTCAGAGCAGAGCAGTGGCTGGAGCTAAGCTGCACTGGCAGACACACCTTTCCTCATCAGCTTTCCTTCTCCTGCCGGGAGCTCTACCTGTCACCAAGGTTTAATTCCAGGTGGCTGTGCTGCTCTGGTAGCCACAAGCCAGGAACCTCTGCCAAACTGAAAGGAGCAGGAGAGCAGGAATTACATCCGTAATGCAACGTGCCATGCTGCAAGCTTCTGACAGGCCTGCAGTGCCACAATTGCAAGTTTTAAGAGATTTTGTGGGGCCTTTGGTATCACCTTGAGCAGCTCGTGCAGTGGCCAGGCTGTGTGTAATCTGTGACTCATTGACAGTGGCATTTAAAAGCCAAGCCAAAACCCCAAAGATTTTGGGCTGACAATCAGACTACTCCTTACACAACATACAGCAGGAAAGCTGCATCAGTAGAAAATGAAACCATGAAGTGAAAGGGGAATAGTTCTCCAGGAAGCTTGGCAAGCTTGGGTCCATGAGGGGTGGCTATAAAGGAAAATTTACACAAAAAACCCCCATGCAGACTGCTTCACAGGAGTACCTTTTCAGACAAATAAGCCAAGGGAAGAGAAGTCACATTCTAATAATTTATAACAGTTCAGTATGCTGTAAACATCAATTCTGAATACATTGGCGTACCACTGACTGCTGAGGAAAATATCTGGAGTGTTTATTTTAATTTTTTAGTCAATTAAAAATAAAAAAAATGGAGTGTTCCAAAGCTCTGGTTCATCAGAAGACTGGAGCAAACATTTACAGTGCATATCATAGACAAGGGAGACTGAATTTCATCTTAAGTTTACTGACTTCCTTTGGGATGTTAATATACTATTTAAAATTAACCCAACTATTTGCTGGATATGTGGGTTTGATTTTTTGTTTCGTTGGGTTTTTGTTTGGGGGTTTTGTGGGTTTTTTTTGTTTGTTTGAAGTTTTATTGTTTGTTTGTTTTTGTGGTGTTTTTTCATTATTTTTTTTCTAAAATCCTATCTGATATTCCAGGCCAACACACATGTTATTCTAAAGATTTATGGGAAATAAAAGTATCTCCTTAGATTGATGCAGAGTAATTCGTACCACCTCTCTTTCAGTATTGACTCGCAATAATATGAAACATAATAAGCATAGTGTTGCAAGATATATAAAAATAAGAAACAAAGAGGTGTTGTTCTGACACCATTCTGATCACATAAGATAATTTACTTTTTATTTCATACTTAAAACAAACAAAGAAGAAAGTAAAAAATTAAAACCCTTCCAAATACATCTCTCCCAGTTACAAGGAGATGAACATCCTGTGTAATAGCTTCAGATCACCTCCACTACAAATTAAAGGTATAATATTCCTTGTGAAGGATTCCAGGGCAAGCTTCATTTAAGCTCTATAATATGGTAGGATGAATAGCTCTACTTCCCTAAACCACCAAACTACTCTTTTTGACCTCCTTTTACTGTTCTGCAGGGTTTTACAGAAATGTAGCATAGAATGACTCAGAAATGGCTCAATGAAATAATCACTTACTGTTTGTTGTGCTGAGATTTGTACTTGCTGCTGAAGTCACTGCTGGTGGTTGTTCTGCTGTACCTTGTGTTGTTTGTGATGTAGCACTAGGTGAGGAAGACGCTGGGCCTAACACAGGAAAGACATTCAATTTATTTCCTCAGTTTTGTAAACACACATAAAACACACCTATTGCCCTGCTTGCAGACTGATTTTAAATTATCAAAAGGATATTTAATTTAAATTCAAGATCACCAGGGGCAGGGCCCTATTGACTGCAGGGAAAGCCACTCCCTGTCCCACAGGTGGGTCATCCCACTGCAGACAAGCCTGTGATAATGCAGCTGGAAGGCATAGCTTGGAGCTTCTTTTAAGCCTGACCAGAAGGGAGCTCCTGCACACACCTGTAAGGTTTCACCAAAGAGTAAGCTTTGGGTAAAACAAATTCCCAAACCAAGAGGCACTGCTGCCTAATTTCCTCAATGACCACGAGAACGGCATCAATTAACTCGGAGATTTTCGCTTACTGTTTGTGATGGTTTCATTTGTAGCTCCCACTGTAGCTGTCGTCAGCACCTGCGCTGGTGATGCTGTTCTTTGAGAAGGTGTTGTAGTCTCTGAAGCTGTTGTATTCACAGGTTCCACTAGTGCAAGAAAGGCATTCACATCGTTATGGATTTATTTTATCATGCCTGAATAAACATCACATTCCTCTAGCTGTGTTCTCTTACCAAGGCAGTGAATTTCTGCTTAAAGGCTGGCCCTCACAGAGCTTTATTACCCACACATTTTGAAAGAGGATTTGAAGTGCATCTGGTTGGTTTCAGAGGGGAGGTTTGGCCTGTGAACAATCTGCAATTGCCTGCTGAAAGGTAGCAATTGTACCTTCCAGCCAGCCCCTAAAGGAGACACACATGATCTTTGGGGGCTATACAGAGGTGCTTGGATTGAATTCCAAGGGAAAAAGGGAGGGGAACAGAGCCTAGTGTGAATGGATGAGTTCAGTGGGCTGCTGCACTACCCCTCTGAGCAGCACTTTGCTGCAAACCTGTTTAGCAGGAAGGAGGGATGTAAAACCTCCATGAAGAAGTGTGTGACACACGGGAACACAGCTTATAGATCACAGGTAAAGAGCTGAAGGGGAACAGACTCCACTAGTCTTTGGGCAATTTTTCCCTGTGCTTGCCCACCTTGCGACACATTTGAGCCTTCTTCACTGACAGCTTTCCCAGACCTTTTTCCTCTGCACCCACATTTCTGGGTAAAAAGGAGCACCCAGCAGGCCCTCCTCTTTGGAGTATAGTAAAGCTTAGGACATTGTGGACTATATGAATAGTATTCTCTAGTAAATGATACTCCTTGTGAGTGAACTTGGTGCCCTTTGTAAGGTGACTCCTAGTTCTGTCCTCAAGAGGAGTGAGACTTGGAGGCTAAGGGGAGGGGAAAGGGCTCCTGCAGGCAGCAGGGATCCCTTCCGAGCCACTGCTGGTATGGAGAGATGGGAGCAGAGTTGCCCAAACATCACTAAAGCAATAGCCAGGTTTAAATCACCTTGTCTTGCTGTGTACTGCAGGTCCCACGTACCCCTGGCACTTGCTCAAAGGAGTAGACTTTCCAAATTACAGCCAGGGAATCTGGACTAAAGAAACCCATATCTAATCAATTTAAGAGTCCAGCTTTCAATTCCGTGATCTAATGCAAACAGAAAGTGCTACTGTCAGCTACAGAGGCTCAACTAAATACCTGACTACTACCTCTACCTACATCCTACCTCTTCTAGCACTTTTAATGGATGGCATACATGAAAGAATAGGAATAAATCATTGCACTCCATGCAATTTTCTCTCATATGTCTTAAGTACTTCTAAATGCAATGTTCACACTGGAACTTTTGAAATATACTTTCTTTCACTGCTCTCAGTTTTCTGGCTGTTCACCTAGAATAGCAATGCCTCAAGGAATGGGCCACCTTGTTCCACACTCACAAATTGCTTTAATCTCATACTGGGTTGATAATGCTTTTGTCATAGTGGCCTAAATACCAACACTGCTTTCCCTTCCACGAAAAAAAGCTGCAAGAAAAATTTCAGTGAAACATTCAAAGAGTTGAAGTGTTGGGCGTCTATGAAGTGTCTTTTAAACAGACATAAACATGAGGGTTTTTGAGAACTGCATAGAAGAAATGCAACACAATTTGAATAGGTCAAAATCTTCCGCTCTAACAAACATAATATAAGCATATTCGACCTGGTTGCATCTTATCCACCTCCATTACTAGCACTTCAAGTGTATACTTCATAATCTCAGTGCTTTTGGCTCCACAGCAGACTCATTAGTATCCCCAGCTACCAAAAAATAGAATACTGTGCCCATGTTTTCTTCTCTCATATGTATAACTTATTAGATGCAGCAGTCTTTAATATTCAGACTAATAAAGGCGTTCACATGATTGAAGTATGGTCAGTATTGATTTTTCATACGTTTTCATAACAAAGCTGCATAATAAAGAGAACTGAATGCGACAGTCAAAGATGTAGACCAGAATCACAGACTTTTGACATCTGAAGCTTGTATTTTCTCTGCTAAGTCCTCTTGAACTGGGAGTCTGGTAATTTATTAACCTCTGATCTCACTTGAACCACTCCTTGAGAGCATAGGAACTCAGAGAACCTTTTTCGCCTGAAACAAAAAGTGTAGCCTGCACAAATTAACTGTCTCCATACTAAGACACTTCAATCTTTTCTTTGCAACAGAGTTTCATAAGAAACTAACATTGCGCTATGATCACCCTGTATGAAATAATTCACCTGGTTTCTCCTAGAAGTTGGAAAAGCTGAAAGCTAGAAAGACAACAGGATCTTCAGAACACCAGATAACAGCAAATTGGAAGTCTTACCAGGTTCTGGTGCTGGTGCAGAAGTGTCTGGCTGGGCAATAATGGTTTGAATGCCATCTTCTGAAAGAAACACAGAAAGAATCATATCACTTTTATACCTTCCAGATCTATTTAGCACTACATAGTCATAATAGCAGAGAGCAGCATGGACCTTCCTGGAAAATCAAGTTCAGAAGCTTATTAGTAGAAGCAACCAAATCATATAACTCTCCTACCAACATTTTCAAGCTATAGCCTAAATCTCTTCATTGTGCCCTGACTGCTGTAATGGGGAGCATCTGCTGCTGCCTCCCACCTTGGACTGCATGCTCTTTTCCCAGACTAGGTGGGAGGGGGGAAATGTAGACAATTAAAGTGGGTTTTGCTATCTCCTCCTCTCCTTGAATACAGCCATAGCTGCTCTGAGTCTTTAGGGTGGAGGATTAACTAAAATAAGTGGCCACAGGAGTAAGCAGCCGTTATCCTGCCTTGAAGTAACAAAATTGTGCTAGCTCCCTGGCTAGTACAAGCACTTCAGGAGGGCTTTTCAGTATCACCCTGATCCCTAAATGTGAGAGGAAGAGGAGAATTCCCAGAACAAGGCTTGAGAAGCATCACCTTGAAAGACTGACTTTCCCCATTGCCCTCAATGCAGTGCTCCAGCTATTGGGCCGTAAATGATGCCAGTCTTAAAAGGTCATTGGAAGGTGGCTCTTCAATATTACAAAACAAATAAGCAATCCAAAAAAGAAACTTCAATAATCCAAAAAAGAAACTTCAACAACAAAACAATTTCTGTCTCTTCTTCCTGTGCTGCAAGGTTGTAACATCATAACTCAAAGTGTTTTGGCTTCAAACAAGATTTTCAGTCTTATTGCTGTAGTGTTTGTTTCTTTATACTAGAAGAAGTTAGGGGGTGTTGAAGGGGGTGAAAAAGCTGCACTGACTCAGAAACAGGCATTTCTCAACCATTTTAGACTGCTGTGAGACAAGCATGGGTACATTTGTGGAGGAATAGATCAACTCTGTAACTGAATGGGAAAGGAAAATGGCACAGGCTAATCCCCATGTGCTGTCAGGTTTGAAGCGTGACATCCTGTCAGGCTGCATTAGCATGCTGTAATACAGACATGCTAAACTGAGTCAGGACAGCATGTTGGTATTCTTGTGTGACTCCATTCATGGTAATATCTGCTGGCATTCTCTCTTTTTTTGGCTACAGGGCAGAACAGTCAGTTTTGTTCCCTTTGCTCAGTGTACTGCGCGCCGATTAAAATTTCACGAGCACCACCCGAAGCCTGCAAGAGCCACAGATCTAACTTGGGGAAAAAAAAGAAAAGTAATACAATTGCAGGGGCTTTGCAGAAATGTATTGAGGTTTAACCAGATGAGCCCTTACAACTCCTCCCCAAGCAGTGTTATCAGCCCTCTTGGCACCTGCATGTTTCAGGGGGTCTCAGCCCCCTCCCAGCGAGCCCCACTTTCTTGGGCATCTTTTCTAGGTATGCTGCTGCCTCCATAATGCCTTGTCATAGCACATGCTGGTCCAGTTTGACATGGACATATTCTATATAAAATTAAATGAGTCCCCTATGGGCCTGCTGCTGCCCCAGCTTTACTCCCCAGAACACGTGGACACAGTCACACCATGCACAGACTCGTACACAGTGCATTTAAAAGACAGGTTTTCTTGCCATTTGGTTACCCAGTCAGAGTAATGCTTCAGAGCCCACACTTGAAATACTTGGAAAAACAAATTTTATCCAGAGAGACCTAAAGGCAATCTTGTTTCTCTAAACGGAAAGCATTTTTCCATCTCTTCATTCTCATTATGTGCTGCTGACAAAGCTCCCGTAATCCCCCACACCACAAGGCCACAGCACTAGAACAGAATGTTTTTTCAACAGTGCCTACATTTCATATGGTTTTGTTTTAATATATCTCAGTAGCTACCATGTCTGTAACGCCAGCTAAACACACTAGCTAGCCAATCAGCTTGTTCCCAAACTCACTCTTTCCAAAACTCTTCCTCTAACTCAGCATGACTTTGTAGGAAGCTCATTGCAATACTTAGGATTATTCATCCTTTAAAGGTGTTCCATTTAATAACCATGTTGATAGGCCAAGGTTTCCTCAAAACTAAAAAAAAAAGTGAATATAAGTCACAGTTTTATTATGACTATTTGTTGATTTTATCACAGGTTAGAGATAAACTAAGACAAATTCAATTAACAGAGTACAATAGAGTTTTATGAATTAATTATTTTCATAAAACGGTGAATGATTAAGTATACTTTAAAAATAAGTTGAAAACATCATGCAAAAATGTTTAAAACTTGACAGGATTGCGGAGGGAACTGTTTGATTAAAAGATACGATGGAACTGGTGGCTTATTATGCTCTTATTTGCAATGTTAAATTGTAACTAAGGAGAATCCTATGGGGGATAAAAGCAAGAGATCAAAAAATGATAGAGAAAAGAATTTTCACCATTAGAGACTGCTGATAGATAGAGGGACAGAAATCTTTATTTTTCTGCTCATGTCGGGTTGGCTGCAGCCTCAGATGATGGACAACTAAGTAAAGTTACAATTGCCTGTTGTTTTTTAGCAAATTTGAATGCAGTGATCCCTTTGATATGAGGGCCTTGGATGTACTCTGATGTAGGAGGAGCCAAAATCTACTCAGCAATTGTTCCCACAAAGACACCACTGCCATTTGCCATGTTTGCTGGCAATAAACCCAGCTAAAAGAGCATGGGCGACCCTTGATGCAGCACCTTTGTGTCTGGAGAACTCACGTGGAGCTAAAAGGCTCTCAGACACAGCACTGCTCTGAGTAAAGGCAGGATGCTGGTGGTGGTAAGATCCAAAAAGAAAAAAAAATAACAACAACATGTCTTAAAGCAGATAACAAGGCAAGAAGAAATCCAGACTGGGAGAAACCTAACAAGAGAGGAAGAAGAGAAGGGCGGATAGGTCTAGAGACAGTAAGACAGGGTCACAGGGAAAAATACAAAGGAATTAAGAAGAGATCCAAGAACATGAGACACATGGCTACAAGACCAAACTGAAAAGAGAGTAACTGTTGTGGCTTGTTCGGTTTTTTTTTTCAGGTTCACAGAACTTCCCTTTATTATCTTTTCTAGGCTGGCTTTAAATGGTATATTTGTTCTAAAATAAAAGCATTGGTCTTCAGATTTTGAAATGGATGAACTGAAACACTGAACTTACTTTCTTCTTCTAAATTCAGGAGTCCTTGAATTTAGGCAGGACTGACCGATGGCCACAGTTGTCCTCAGACTGCAGCTTTTGATGTAGGCTTCAGTCTCTAAGATCTGAGCTTGGAGTTCTTATAACCTTTTCTCTCTCTCTATTATTTTTACCTTTACACTGGAAAGATAAACAGGTTCTGACCTTGTGTTAATTAGGTGCCTGTTACTGCTATAATCAGGACAGGAAAAAAAAAGGGAACAATTGCATGTTATTATATCAGTACTTCTGTTTATACCCTACAGGATACCACAGGTTACAAACCACAAAGTTTAAAACACCACATGAAATAGATAACACAAAACTGAATGCCAAAGCAAAAACATTTTTAAGATTAATAGCTTGTTCAAAGTATATATTGATTATATTTATTACATGAATTACTGAATTTAAGTGCTGTCTGATTTGCCATCAATATCTAACTTTGAAAAGAAATTATTTTTATGGAAAAGTCACTATTGTAACAGATAACAAGTGGAATGGCCTGTTTGACATTTCTTTCACTTGACATTGCATTAGACAGACAAAACCATATGGCTGAAATCCTTTCATTCAGATGAAGTACTTGGTCCAGCTTCAGAAGCGTGTGAAAAAGGATGTGGATTCCTGGAGGTGGGCAGTTAGTGGAGAACCATAAAAATCATCAGGAGTCTAGAGAAAAATGATCTCTCAGGAAGGATTGCAAAAATTGCATTTGTTCAGCCTAGAGAGGGAAGGATTAATGGAAAGCACATTAACAGCAGACAGTAGGTGAGGAGCTACAGGCAAGACAAAGGAATAAACTTACGTCCACTGAAGTCTGAATGACAGGTAATGGACAAGGGAAATTTGGACTATCAACTCTGCAGGTATTTCAGTGCCTGTGTCAAACTGTTGGCATAACAGCCAGAGGCTGATGGTTTCACCATTTTGCTGATGAGGATGTAATATATTCAAAACCTGACCAATGCTCTACAGGCTCCACCTGGAAACAATTACGAAAGATGTGTCCTGAGGAAACTTGCACATGATAATTCCTTGCTTCAAGGTGATAAAGCAGAATCTACAGGTGTTTATATTACGCTTGTCTATTATGTATTATCACAGAATCACAGAATGGTTTGGGCTGGAAGGGATCTTAAAGATCATCCAGGTCCAATCTTCCCTGCTGTTGGCAAGGACATCTTCCACGAGACCAATTTGCTCAGAGCTCATCCAGTCTGGTCTTCAACACTTCCAGGGAAAAACCATCCACAGCTTTCCTGGGCAACCTGTTCCAGTACCTCACCACCCTAACTAATTCTACTCTGATTCTAGTAAAAAAATTGTTCCTAATATCTGATCTAAACCTACTCTCTTTCAGGATGTTATATTATGGTTTTTTGTGTGACCCTGGACCTTTGCAACTACACACAAGTCAAGGAGAAGTCAAAGTTGTTTTTTTTCATTTCTGTTTTTTCACTTCTTCAGGAATAAATAGTGATCTCTTTCTAGCCCATGATAATTCTGCCAGCCCTCATGACCATGAAAGAGCCTCCTGTAACCACCGTTCCAGCAGTGCCCATGTAAAGACTGTATAGTTCATAAAAAAAAAAAAATTGTCCTCTTTTGAGAAAGTGATAGCTATCCTTGTAAGAAAATCTGGTACTGATCCAGGAACTCAGAGTTCCCAAGAAATAGCTGCTGCCTGACAACATACACAACTTATTTACTCTTACGTTGGAGCTCTGTTGTCTGTTACATTTTCTCTTTAATTTAATGCTGCTTCATCTCTACATTCTCTTACCTGATCTTTTCCCAGGCCCAGTACAGTCCTTTCACTTCTCCTATTTCTGTTTTCACAACTCATTTGTTTTTCCTTCCAGTGCATGACCATTTACCCTAAACCTTGAGATAAATTAATTTTTTTCTCTTGTAGTGCATTTTGCGTAAAGGTTCATATATTACCCAAAGAACAAAAGCACAGATGTACTGTTAGAAGAGGTTTAAGTGCAATTTTAACACCGTTGTTTGAAATCATCAACTCCTTTCTTGCTATCTGAAGATAAAAAAACCCCTAAACTATTAATGAAACACTCCAGAAATAAATTTTTCAGAACCACCCCCCCCCCCCCCCCAGATATTTTTTTCCCAAAAGAATTAATCTTATAGAAGTAATACTGTTTCTAGTATTTAGTAGTTTTTAGCATTGAATCCCTAAGGACTCATCCTTAAGATTTTCCTTCTATAGTCACATAAACTTGATTTTAAATGGGAACCAAGGTAATGATGTAATCCTATAAATGGCCAAAGCTGATAACAGCTGACACAGCTGACAAATGTGTAGAAGGATATTAAATTAAACAAAGCCGTTTGCAAACTTTTTGAATTTGAAGCAAACTCAAAAAACCCCACAAACTTCGTGTTTTCACATTTCTTTAGTATGCAAAGCAATACTCCAAGTGTGGCATGCCTCACACACGCATTCAGATGTGCCTGTAACAGGACCTGCACACAACCACTCAGGCTGTGACAGCCCCTGGTGAAAGGAAAGCTGTGTCTCCAGTAACAGCCCCATGCTGGGTCACTGCCTCCTCACTATCATCAGAAGTCAGAATTGCACAGTGTTTTTCCAGCCTGGTCTCACAATGGTTTTGCACTGCTGCAAAAGCTCTTAACGCAGCCTCCTGCAACGTAAGCCATTTTCCACCTCAGGATTTTCTCCACTGTGAAATTCTTACAATGGCAGCTGGAAGGACAACATGGGCCCTGAACAAAGTTACACTGGCTATGTTTAAGGTGAACCCCTGTGAGGTGTATTTGGATATTCCAGGCAATGTTAAAACCATAAGGCAGGGAGAAAGGCCGCATCCTTTGCTGCCTGATGCCATCCAGCTGGAAGCCTGTGATTCCTGCTGCCTAGGGAGGTGGGAAACCACCTCCGGTTTGCCAAGCTGTTATCTTCCTTTCAGTCACGTCTCTCTTCAGCAACAAACCAAAAACATACTATACAAGTCCTACATGGGGAGATCTTACATTTAAGGTGAACTTTCTACTTCCTCTATAGCTGCTGGTCCTGGTTTGCAGGCTGGTGTCACACGACAGAGACAGCCTGCTGCAGAAGAGTGGGGAAAACTTACAGGCATGAGCATAGGGGAAGACACAAAGGCAGGGAGAAGCAGCTCCTTGGCCAGAGACACATAACACTCTCCCCACAAATGCCAAAGCACCTGAAAACAGCTGAAAGAGATGAATATTAGGGAAGGGAGAGCATAAATGTAAAGCCCCGTAGCTGGAAAAGGAGACAGGGACAGGGCTCCTCCTGCATTGCATGGGAATGGGCAGCAGCAACTGGGGCAATGTGGGATTTGGTTTCTGCAGAGGAAACATAAACTGGGTGGACTGGAGGCAGCCGGCAGAAGGAGCTGAGGGGAGGAAGGAAAGGGAGGTAGCTGCCACAGTTTTTCCAGCAGGGAACAGAGAGAAGGCAGGAAATGCAGCTTTGGTGCCAGCACTGCCCCAGAGCTCCTCCTGCTCACCCAGGCGTGGGGCTAGCATGATCCAACACTAAGCACCAGCAGAGAGCTCCTGGGAATTACCAATGCCCAGGCAAAAGGCTCCCACAAAGCCTGCTCACAGCACCCAGCAAACAGCTGGTCCCCCCAGCTTAGGGACCTGCTGCACAGAGAAATATCGACAAGGCAGATGCCAAGGACCAGCCTCAGCCAACATGGCTGTAGGCTGGTGAGGGCTGCCCTCCTCAAAACAATAATGAGAAATGTTGGATGAGTGCCCCTGTGTTACTGAGTATTTGAAACAATCCAAGCACAGCATGATTTGCCTCTCTGCATGTGTGGACATAGAAATCTGGACACTTAAATAGCCAGTTTTAAGGGGGTTTTTTTATTGCCTTAGAAGAAATGCAAACTTCCTATGAAAGGCTCTTAATCACAAGTTTTCTCAGTGTGCCTTCTGCTCATGTGAAGGTTGGTGGATATCTCTATTACTGTACTACAGAGGGATGAGCACATGGTTTGCACTCCGCAGAACAATAAATGTGCTCAGCATGCTCATCAGCACTCCAGCCTGCCTTGAACGAAGGCTCCAAGCTCTGCACTTCTCTTTATTTAAACCTGCTAAAAGTATTTAATAGGTCTTAATTAAACCCTTTAAAGCTATTTAAACCACCAGATTGCCACCCTTTGATTGTGATATATTTGTTTGTCCATGCGCAAGATAAAAGGCAGGAGTTCCTAAGCACTATATTATAGTACAGAAAATGAACTGCCACCCCCCCCCCCCCCCAACAACCCTTGTGTTAGTCAAGGTAAATCAATTTGAAAAATGTCCTCGGTGGGTGCAATTTTATATAGAAAGCTTTATACATATTGTGCATTGCTGAGCAGAAGAAGAAATATAGGAGAGCCCCTTTCCTTGTAACAGGAAAGAGTATGTGTTGGTGCAAGTCACCCCCACCCAGAAGGCAGAGAGAAAACTGTAATGCTTACAATGCTTTTTCCTTAACATGCTATTTGCAAGCCTATTTTTGTTTCCCATGAAAGAGCACGTTTGGGTAGGTCAGATAGAAAACAGCCAGAGCGGAAGCTGAGCCCAGGTCAATCAGTAACTCTTCTTTTCAATGTGCTGCAGAAGTTAGCAAAGCCCTATAGCTCTGTGCTATGTTTGTGACCCAAGTGCATCTCCAGCAGCATGACTAATTGTATAATTCAGGAAAGGGTCACTGCAGTGTCTTCTATAATGTATTTATTTTTAGAATGTCCAGGATCAGCCTAGACACCCATTTTAGCCACACCTGGCCATGCCACTCTCTTCCTGACAAAGCTCTGAAAGCCTCTGGAACATCAAAAAGCAGTTCCTGTCAGAAAACTCTGTGGCAACACTGTAAATTGCTTCTATAATTAATGTAATTCCATGCTCAATGGTCCATCGAGACTCTCTTCATCTTTTCCACACTGCCTAGAACAAAGGTTAAATGGTACAGAATATCCCAAAGGGAAGGCCCCAAATGGGCTTTGCAAGCCCTGAGTGCAGTACAGTCTCACTGGAGTTACTTCACATGCAAGGATGAAGGGTATACTTTGAAAATATCTCATTTCTCTAATTGGCACATACAGCTGATGAAGACCTCCTCGTCTCTGTCTTGCCAAGCTGATTGAATACTCATGTTATTCTGAATTTCTACCAATCTTATACAACTGCTAAGATCAGATGCAAAACTGAAACTCTTTTCTTACAAGCTTTATATAACGAAGTATTCCTATTTAAAAAACAAAGTTGTTACTACAAAGAGCACTTGAAACAGAGTGTCAGCACTGAGGACTTATCCTATCAAAGAGCAGTAGGAACTGCTGCATTAGTCAGGCTGGCTCCCACTCTGAAAAACAGCTTCCTAGTGGAACAGAGTGGCCCACATTCAGGATGCTCAGGCCTGTCAAAATCCCAGCTCCCAGTCAGTGCACTGGGAAGCCATGGTGAGCTGGGAGCTGATCCCATAGTGCTGGTGAACAGCCACAGACATCCCTTGTACTTTTATTGGCAATTAGAGCAATTGTATTCCCATGACAATTACAACTATTACATTACAATTGTGAATAAGCTGTTCCATTCCTACACAAACCTTTCTGCTCTTCTTCAACCTTTCCCCCATGAATGATCAATCCCCACTTTCCATTTTCCATCTGGAAACAGCAGTTTCTGCCTGCTCTTGGAAAGGCAAGGTGAAAGCAATTAGGGAATAAGCAGACAGTGCACTACAAGACAGCATCTCTAAGCCAGTAAGATAAATTGTGCACTAGTTCACCTAAATTCAAGAGCATTAAGGCATGCCAGCCACATGACTCCATTAGCACTGGGAATGGCTTGCAAAAGTAGTGGAATCCTCTGGAGCCATTTGAACTAGACAGGATAAAATGTGCAGAGAACCAAAAAACCGCCGTGCACTGGGAGGAGTTTTTTGCCTCCAGTATGTGTGCTGTGTCCTTCCCTTGCACATCTCAGGGACTGGGCTATTTGGCATAAATCTCCAGTAAGTCCTTTTTTTGTTGTTGTCGCATCTTGGAAACTAGTGAGTTGTTGCAAGCCCAACAATTTCTAAAATATATTTTCTATCTTCTGAATAACAGCAAATATATTTATAAACTACTCTTATATGAAAAAACCTTCCTAAAGAGAAACTAAAATTGCTCTGCTGGAAGAGCCTTTCTGGGCAGCCAGCCTTTGGTGTAGCTACAACTTCCAAGGGTTACGTGATCTGAGTCAAAACAGAGGATGTCCAGACTCCATCTGGACTCCACAGGATGTCCAGAAAGCTCCATAATTCAAAGAATTCAGTAGTTTTCAGGAAGAGATTTTAACAGTCCTGTGCAAGAATGAGTAACAACAATGGAATTACACACTGGTCCCAAACACTTCCTGCAATCACAGATTTCTGACTTTAGGGAGTCAGATTTCTGACATCTGTAGGAGTTAGGGGCAGATGAGATTTGACAACTCGGCAGGAGTTCCAGAGTGTCTAGAATTCCCGGGTAAAGAAAACCCCCAAATTTTTGCTTTTGTGGGCTTTGAATGGCCATGGAAGCACTAGCCATGTATCATGTCAAAAGCTGCCCCATGAATTTGAGTGGAAAGGATTTGAATTACACATTTGCTTGCAGAGTAATCATCACCTATTTTTGCCATTTTGTCTAGAAATATTTGGTGATATTTTTGCTTCTATAACCTTTGAATGAGTTTGCAAACACCTATATTTACATCATCTATATTGTTCTGATATACAACCCATGCTGAGATGAGGAGGAGTAATTCATCTGTGTAGGAAAGACAATTTCAGGCTATCCTCACAATGGGATAGATAGCACCCATACAATAATGTTTAGAAGGTTATCAACACTGTATTTCAAATAAAACCTTAGATTCAAGGTTGAGCATGAGAAAAAGTAGGAAAAGTAGTAAAAAATTAGGGAATATATGGGGTTCTGATCACTTCAAGTAATTAATATGCAGTAGAAAGACATCTCAACAAGTAAGTATTTACAGAGGAAAATAATGCAAATTGGCCAGGAAGGTTAGTAAATCTCCTGGCATTGTTTTTCCCAGACCAACTAAAATCCAAAGCTTTTGCCATTCTTATCAGTTGTTGCTTCAATAGCTGAATTTCTCAAGCCCAAAACCAACATTAATCTCCTGCTAAAGATTACGAAAGAAGAAATCTGCAGGAAGCATAAACATCTCATTAATATCATCATGTTAATTGATTTAACCCTAAAGTTACACTGACACTCCCCAATTCAAATACCACACTGAGAAATCAGACCATTAAGACAAACTGAATGTGCTTTTTAGAATGATTACTTATCTTGTAGAAATCTTCAGACAGCAAGGCTGGTGTAGTGCTCCCATCCCAGCAAAACACAAAATTTTGTCAGAGTGATAAGACAAGGCAGAATGGTTACAGCAGATAATTGTGATGCAAAATTATGTGCCACTTGCTCTGTGGTTTCAGAAACCTGAGATGCATTGCTATCTACAACATGCAGCTAACACCCAGAAGCACGTTACTGCCATTGGAAAGAAAAGAAAGGGATTCAAAATTGTTGTAAAACTACCCTACTGATCTACTGATAAACAGGATAGAATTTGCACTTGTACCAAAGGCAAGAGTCCACTTTCCACATAAAAACAGCCAGAAAATCCTTGCCCTGTTCCTTGTTTGAACATAACCTTTGGAGCATCAGCTAGTGAGTCTAGCCTGAAACGGGTTGTTGGCTACTCTGACTGCTGAGAAAAAAAGTATTTTGAAATTAATTTGGACCCTTCCAGACCAGCCTCTAGTACATGTATGGGTGGCAGCAGAGGGCTTCCTGCCCCTTCCTACAACACCCCAGCAGATCACACTTGCTGAATTTCATTCCAAGTCATCATGTCAGCAAGTGATCATCAGCTCAGTCTTCTCTCATGGGGAGGTAGGGCCAGAAGGCACAGTGTGGAGATAACATCATATTAAATTGTGTCAAACCCCTGTCCCTATCGCAGGTAGGTCTGGCTGATACTACATGCCACTGTCAGGGTGTCCAAGGATCTGTTTTCCCAAGAGGAGTGCCAAGGTATCACTACCTGATATGTCAGCTGCTGGAACAATGACAGGGACTTGCAGGGCAGGACATGGTGCAAATCAGGGTTTTGACCCTTCTGTTTTTAATAGAGAAACCCATTTTTAGAGTGCTAGTTGAAACCAAAAGTAGTTGTTTGTCTTCTAAAGGAGCCAGGTCTTTAATTCTTGACTTGCATTTGGAAATAACACCTGCTACACACAAATTCGACTTTGTCTTTCTGTTTACAGAATTGCAAAATAAACCCATTAAGGAGTCTTCCTTGAGCTGCTGCAGCAAAAATTACAAACAACACCACCCTCTCCCCTCCCTTCATAAGGGCCATAAATGAAAAATGATGGTTTTCCACGAGATTTTACTGATTTTACATGTTGAACTTAGTCTGGCTATCAAATATTACCAGTTAAAAGTACTCCCATCCCAAGGTTAAGAGTTTCTTGAAGATTATTTTCAATTTGTACTTTTGCAGTACAAATTATAGTACCAAAAATAAAACAAAAAAATGTTCAAATACTTTAGCAGGTTTTTCCACACAGGACTCAGATGTATAAACAATCTGAGTCCAAATTCGAGGTACTTTCCTATTTAGGGAAAAAACCTCACAAAACCAAACCAAAGCTCAGCAGATCTTTTTTCCTAATTTATAAACAAGTAAAGATTAATAAGAACTCTAGGTTTGAATACAGATAAAAAGAGTCAGCTAAAGAAAAGAGAAAACATTCTGGTAAATTTTCAGAAGAGACAACCAATTTTTGGGCATGTTATACAGCATTATGTATTCCCAGGTTTGGAGCTGAATGCTGTAGGCAACTTGCCCTTCATACTCAGTTCCCATTTATTTTGGCTGTAAATCATAACCAAGCAGGTATCAAGCCATCTGCTTCTATCCTCAGTAAATGCAGGAAACTTGCTTTCAGATCTGGGATACAACATGCAGTTTTCTTATGTCCAGTAATAAATACATCTTTAAAATCCATTAGGCAAATACTGTCCCAACATGCAAAGGATCTAATGAATGAAAGGAATGTGGCAGCAGGGGAAAAAAAAAAAAAAAAAGAACAAAAAAAAATCTGCACAGGAATAAAAATTCAATATTCCATTAAAGGCTATCATAAGTTCCAGCACTATAATTTGATTTTTGACAAAGCTAGTCTTGGCAAACTGCTAGAAACAGTGAAAGCACCAAACACAATTTTTTTTTTTTCACAGCAGGCAAATTCTCAAGACATCCAAAGTTTTGGCTCAAGCAAGTTAAAGGTGTAAGAAAGTCATATCTAAAGCCTATTCACATTTCTCAAATTTTCAGAAATGAGACAATGATCCAACTTTGACAGTCTGTGTTTTGCTGGCTGTCCAGAGAACAAACATGAATAATAACCCAGAGTGAGGTGAGACCATTCTCAAAAGCTTTCACTGGTCAAAACAGTTCAGTTTTAGTATTTAATTTAAAAAATTAATTTTTGAAATACTTGAAGGCTTGTGAGCAGAGAGCACAGAAGATGGAAAAGGAAAAGGCTACCCATCTCCTCTAACTTACATCAACAAGAGCAGTGTTCAGACAGCTGCAAATGTGTGTAATCACTACAGGAGCCCTGGCTTAGTGGAACTTTTCTCAAGCTATCAGCCTGGGAGTCAGGATTAATCAGCTGTGCTGTAGGCTTGAGATGCTATATAGCATCCCCATAATGTTGGAAAACTCCTATTTTAGGGCTGATCCACAGTGAAATGGAACAGCTCCAAATTACTTCACGGGCATTTTGGACCAAACTCTCACTGCCAAGAATTGCTCCTACTTTTCAAAAAAGGAAAACACCTCTGTTTCTTTGTAGTGCCATCAACTTTGACGGAGCACTCGGCTAAAGCTACTTCTGGCTGTCAACAGGGGTCAGCACTCGGGCTAGCACCCCGCCCCTGGACGTGCCCAATGCAAGGTGACTCATTCCAGCTCCTCTGCTCAGGTGCACAACCCGGACACGTCCAGCCCGATGCCGGGAGGAGCACAGCCCACTGTCCTCTGCCACCATTTCTGCACGAAACCAGCCCGGGTGCCTGAGTGAGAAGGATGCAGAGCTGTGCTACCAGCACTTTGTGGAGCGTGTCTGCTGTGCTGGGCAGCCACAGCCACGCTGTATTCCAAGGCACAAGAAGATACTACATCTAAGCACTTACATTATAAGCACATGCCAAGGCTTCTCTCATCTTTTAGGAGGAAAAAAAGTTCCACCTTTACACATTTTTAAAGTAATTACATCCTAAGGCAGACTCAAGAGCATTCATATTTGATTACTATAATTTGACATTGTATTTTTTGACACATTCCAGTGCTGTCTTTTTAAACTGAAAATGCTATGAACCAACCTAGAAAGCATTTTTATTCGAGCTACATTTTGGAACAGGTAAGAATAAAGGACAATATGCCAGGAGAACTGAACACCTTGAGATGAGCACGAAGGAACTCCTGTTTTAGGCATGTCATTTAACTCCCAGAGGGTTGGGAAAAGTCTAGGTAGGAGGAACAAGTTGTCAGGGGGCTATCAGCCTCCACATCTGTACATAACTGACCTCTAGTAATGTGCTGACAGAGGGCAGACTCCACCAAAACATTAAGGCATTTTGAGGATGAAAGATCCCAAGACAAATAAGAAAATTGCACAGAAAAGCACTATAAGCATACAGCTGAAGACAAAGGATGAAATTTGGAAGCCCCACAGGAGACCAGGTATGTTCTCTACTAACCACAGAGGAAATGTCTTAGTCCACAAGCACCTTGTGTGTAGCACATGAAAAAGCTGGAAGCCCACACATTTGTCTTTGTGAGCTTTGAAAGCAAACTACTCCAAAACCTGGGGGAGGGTGTATTAAAACACTGGGGTGTGATTTGACCTTCTCTACAGATTACTGTTTATATTTTTTAAATACTAAAAACAGCTGAAGAAAAGTCTTGTTGCTGTCTCCAGTGCTCAAAAAAGGGAGACTGAGCACAAGGGAGACTGGTGTGAGTCTCCTCATCATCACTTCCCAGCTTCAGATTACAAGATTCTGCTGTTACAGCCCAGATGACCAGAGCACTTCAGAGATCACAAAAACTGGAAATCCAAATACTTTGGTCCAGCTTTGGACAATAGACAATAAAACCACTTCTGTCTTAACAGGTTGATGCATGGGGCTGTCTGAAGCAAGCTTGACCAGAGTATGTAACTTTACTTTCACAAGGTAGATAAAGACAAACTCCAAATTTCGCCATAAATTTTCTTAATTTTCTAATGTGAGTTTACCAAAAGAATTTCACTGCCACATCTATCTTGCAATTAAGTGTTAAAAAATATTTTTTCTGTTTTTACAGAACCAAAATTGTTCAAAACAAATACACTATATATAAATTCTGCTTATTCACTGTCATTGGTTCTGCCCCGCTCATATTGTGTAGAGGAGGGAAAATCCTTTTTTAAGAAAGGACTGTACAAAATTAGCAGGATTCCTCCCACCTTGCATGTTGCTTTCTGGTAAGCTTTATGGACTGTTGTGTTAAATATGCTCTTTTTGATGCAACTCCACTTTGCTTTTCAGAAATTGTGAAATTAAAGCTTTGACAATGACAGGAAGACTATTTTTACAAGGAGTAGCAGACAGAGAATAAATAGTACTTCAACACAGACTTTTGGGGCTTGTACTTACTCAACATAATTTTAAAAGCAGTTCTTTCTGTGGCACAGGCTTATTTAAAATCTCCTTTATTGATCTGTTTTCCTAACAGCAATGAGCCCAAGCAACAGCATAAGAGACACTATAAAAGACTAGATTTCAACACATGACCTGAGCAAAAGTTGATTAACTTCGTTTAGATCAGGTAATCTAGTATTATCAAATTTTAAAGTTCTGGTTAATAGATCCTTTTCAGGCCATCTCTAGGTATTTGTGGAAGTTTTAACCCAGAGAAACGGGAAATGAAAGTACAGAAAAAAGGCAGATTTTACTTCAAATATATCTTTTGACAAAGGTCAAAATGATGATAGACTCTGGCCCTTGTTGCAGTTTCTTTCACCCTTTCAGGTTTTACTAGTTAATTGCATTTTCAAAGCATGATCCTTCAAGCTGAAGGATAATGAAAACATCAGTTCAGTGACTACCTGAACACCAAAAGTTGTATTAAATCTGTGCATTTAAGAACCATAAATAAAAGATATTGCACCTAGTAACCAATATGACCCCTAGGCTTGCACCCCTCATTATCTGACACTTGATAAATGTTGTAAGCCCCTATATCTTTGGGGCCAAAACTAAGATAATTTCTGAGAGACATTCTAGGCCAAACTTATTGCTGGCATAGTGCCAGTGAAATCTATCAGCATGGATCTAATTTGCAAGAGCAAAAATTGCAAAATCTTTCAGATATTTCAATTCCCCCCTTAAAGCCATCTTTGCAAAAAATGCTTTAACATGTAGAAGAAAAACAGAACTGAAAACTTTTGTAAATACACCTCTGCTTTTGACTCCTCTCAGATTTAGGAGCTTCATGACACCTAGAAAGAAAGCTGTCACAAAAATACAATGGCAGGAAAGTTTTTCACAGAACACATATAACTCAACTGCCAGTTAGCACCTTCTCCTCCAACACACAGTCTTTCAATCACTGCAGTAGAAATGAAAAAAAAAGCACCCAGCGACTGACAGCTAAGCTTTTGTTCACAAACCACTTGAGAGATGTGACAAGTCTACCCAAAAAAGCCAAAGAACTTACCTCCTACAGTGCAAACACAGAGTACAGCAAGGAAAAAGAAGGCAGTCCCCAGGAGCTTCATGCTTGGTGGTAGTGGTGGTAGTGCTGTCAGCTCTCCCTTGTGCAGCTGGGCAGGGAGTGCTCTCTCACTCTGAGGCAGGCCTTAATTACTCCATGGAAAAAGGTGTGTGGTGACTGTGCCTGGTCACTGCCCATTCCTGCTTATTTTGGGGACTTTGATAAAGAACAGGAGGAAACACAACATACTCCCTCTGGGAGTTCAGTACAGAGGAGATTTATTGTTTCAGTCCTTACAGGAACTCCTTTTCTTTGGCAGTGAACCATGTTTTTGTTAATACATTATTTTGTTCTTCTTCAGTCATGAGGTCAGGAAGGTTTTTGAACAGAGGTAAATCTTTCCTTAGGATATGCTGTACATCACCAGCTTTCATACTGGAGCTTAGGATACTTTTAAAGCATGTGTTTGTGAGCAGTGAGTGAGCCCAGGTAGTGGGGGATAACACAGCCAGAAACAGAGGAGCAAAACAAGCAACAAGAGCCCTCATCTGGCTCTTCTCTGGGCTGTGTAAAGTGTCTCTGCTGAAAATCACAGTTGCTTCATGTTAAAGGTAGAGAGTCTCCCTGAGAGAGCTGCCATCCTGCAACCAACAGGATGCAAGGGCCACCAGAATAGGGAGAGGAAGTGGCTCCAACAAGGTGTCTCAGCAGGGAGAGGCTCTGGGCTGTGCAGAGTTAGAGTTGGGGTGGGGGTTTTTCCTTTACATGAAAATGGGTCCTTTTTTTTTTTTTTTAAATTTGAAAAGTTGCAGCTAGCCTCGACTGTATCTGCTCCATTAGTAATGGAAAGGTTTTTTAATTCTTCTGTTTAGGTACTTGCTGTGCCATGGGATGGGAGTACAGACCCCCATGCCTCTTACCTGAGCTGTCTAATCAACCAGCAGAGATTCTCCCTCCTCCTCAGGACATGCTGCAAAATTTTGGTATCCTTCCTTCTCACAGCAATTTCTCCAACTTCTGTGGAAGAAACCTAAGCAGAGATCTAGAGTTAAAGGCTATCAAAACATGATCCTGTGATAGTCCTGTGCTCTACCCCTTAACAATTCAATGCAATTAATCACAAACCTTCAACCACAATGAGAATGAAGAGCAGTATGTTTGCTCTTCTCCCTCTTTGTCAGCTCTCAGGAAAAACTGTGGAAAAATTGACCTCATAAACAGCCTAATTAAATAGCCAACTCTACTTATTTCAGTAATTAACATTTTTTTCTTCATGACAGGTTCTAGATATAAGGGGAAATTTTGGAATGGCTTCACATGCACAAACTCCCAAGAGCTAACCCACAGTGCTTCCAGCCACAGTAGTTTTATCCATGGGATGAGGAAAATGGTAGCAGCTTGGCCTTATGTGTGGAATCATAGAATTGTTTAGGTTGGAGCAGACCTTTAAGATCATTGCGCCCAACTGCTAACCCAACACTGCCAAGTCTACCACTAAACCCTGTCCTGAAGTGCCACATCTACACATCTTTTAAATATCTCCAGGGATGATGAATCAACTGCTTCCAGTCTGTTTCAATGCTTGACAACCCTTTTTGTGAAGAAATCTTTCTTACATCCAGCCTGAACCTCCCCTGATACAACTTGAGGCCACTTCCTTTTGTCCTACTGCTTGTTGTTTGGGAGAAGACTGATAACTTTTGTTTAAAGAAATTACATTGCTACATCTTAAGTGAAACATCCTCTGCAGGTGACAGAAGCTGGTGTTCAACAGAAATCTCATGGTAGACAATGAATCTGTGGCACTTCATTTGGACAAACTTGGGTATCTGCATCCATGAGAGATGCAAACATGTAAGTTCTCCATAGCTGGACTGTGTTCTCAGCATTATTGAAAAAGATCCCACAGAAATAAAGAAAGTGACTTGACTCAGAAAGTGGTGGGCCACACAATGACACTTTTGCCAAGTTCATCAGAGCACATGGAAGGGAGTCACGCCAGTGCTCTGGTTTTATGCCAATTTTCTGCTGATGTAGGACCTAAAGTTAGAATGGGCTAGGAAAGGAGTAACTACTGCAGCAGAGAGCCTTCAATAAAGGTGAAAAGTCTGAACACAGAGAGTGAATTCATGCCAGGTTAGTACTGTTCCTAATGTAATAAGAGGAACTCTAACCTTTTATTGCCACCACCTGAAATGTTAATGCTGAAGAAGGATACAGAAAGGGATATTATTTTATTGACTGTAAGATCTAAGAGGCATGAAGGTATGAGGACAGAATCCCTTCCTTGGGTTTTGAGACCCAGAGAAACTATCTGAATGCCCAGATGAGTAATGGTTTGCTGTTCATCTCAACAGCAGCACCCCAAGGAGTTGCTGCAGCTTAAGAGGATGACTGTGGTGGTTCCTTGCAACTCACTGAAGGCAGAAAGGGCACAAAGTGTTGCAGCCCTGCAGTAGCCACCCATACTGTAGGTACAAGTGTGGAAAAGCCTCCCCAGCCTCATACAAGGGGTTGGGAGGGAAAAGAAGAGAAAGAGCCAAGTGTCTTTGCCTTACACTACGTCATGCAACTCAGGCTCTATGTCAGAGAGCCCTAATGCAACTTTCTGCTCCCTTAAACATCAAGAGAACAGTGTCCCTCTCAGATACTCATGTCAACTTCAAAGGCAGCTAGCTTCTGCTAGATCAAACTTTGGCAGCAGCAGCAGCAGCAGCATGCACATAAGAAATAACAGGAACAGAAGAGGGACAGCTCAAATAACTCACTGAAAGAAAAATTCTAGCTAAAGCTGAGTTGTAGCTTCTGGCTTGGATTATCTGAGCTGCAGAAGAGATTCTCACAACTCTTGTCAATGGAAACAATATTTTTCTTTAACGAGAAATAATTTAAGGTTTCAAAGGCTTCTAGAGATCTTTGCAGCAAAAGACTATTCGTCTATGTGTTCACTGAAAATAATTCTTTTTTTTTCCTTCCTACCAGCAAATAAGTTTGCTTTATTGAATAAATGTTTTTCTTTCTTTCCTCACACTGTGAAACTTAGCTTCAGTGCCAACGTGTGCTTTGTTTTACACAGAAATTTGGTCATCAGTACTCCTGCCAGCTGTGGTGTTACTGCCAGTGCTGGCATATCTGGAGTTTCACTTCAAGCCCCAGAACAAGTGACTGCGTGACTCAGTTTCCACATCTTTTCATGTAAGGTTTTAGCCCTCCTAGTTGCAGAAAAAAACTTGTAACATGACCAAAGAGCACTCTAGAGAATGAAAGGACTCTCTGTTTTGAAATACCATTATTTTGTAGTCCAATAAGGGTTGGGGTAGCATGAGTTATATATTCATTTTTGCCGGTGTGGTATTTCATTGTTAAAGGGAAACCATTTACAGCCACAGTGGATTTGCAGTTACAGCTTTATTGGTCTCTGGCTGTATTTATATATTCTTTCTTAGTTCACATTGCTTGGAGTATAACATTGCCTTTTCATGCACAGTTTTCCTATGAGGTTCAAATAATCCCCTTCAGATGCAGAGAATGTAAAAATTTTACATATTGTTCAATATCCTTGAAGCACCACTGCATAAAACAGGTAATAATGTGGACAGCAAAGTGCTACCTTGCTGTGGGCTGCTGACCATTTCCAGTGTGGGTGTGAAGAGTCAATTTGTCTTTACAAAAGTCTTTACAAAAGCAAAAATAAAAAGGCACAAAAAATACACAGTCTTTGGTGTTTTACTAGAGTGAAGAAACAAACACTGACTAAATTTTTCAGCCTTTCCCACTGATGCTTGCTATCCTTTCCATTGGCGGTTATTTCAATTCTTATAGCAGAATGATAAAGAGCAAACTAACCTCAAACTCTATTGTTTTGCTCCATCTGTATTTTAGCAAACACACCTAAAGCAATATTGCACCAGAAATTACCTATGACTTACCTGTATATTTCATTACACTTACTTCCATAAACAGGGTAAGTTTACATTGAAAAATGCAGTTGTAACAGTGCAGGAATATTTTGTTTAGTTATACTTTCTGTCCTTTTAAAAATTGTTTTTAAAAGTACTTGGGTTTTAGCCTATTATGTATATTAAAATTTTTATATAAAAGTAGAACTTCAAAGAACTTGAATTCAGCAGTAGAAAACCAAGATATTTTAATGGCTATGTGTAGAAGTTTCTCTAAAAATTCATGCTGTGGGACATATTAAAATGTAGATATTTTGTTCTGAATTTTTTCAAGGAGACATTGGAATATTTCATGGACTAGAAATGTCAGTATTCAAATTCTTCTGCACAAAATAATATTAAAAATATTAAAGACCAGGCTCATAAATGTACTTAGGTGCTTAAAAACCCAAGATAGCCACCTTTTCTTTGTAGGATGGAACTGCTTCAATCTCATTGACTTTATTTAGAGACAGCTGCTAATGTGAAAAATTCCACTAAATCTCTAAGTGCCTATATGTAGGCAACTAAAGACCAAAATACATTTAATCTGTGGGGTTTTTTTACAAAATATTTTTTTCAAGGCCAATAGAATTACTGCATCTCTGGCTATCAGAGGATTATTTGCTCTGCCAACAGACTGTAACTATCTGTTACCACAGAGCATGTTTTTCCTGCTCTTTCCTACTACATGTCTTCCCCATTCTTACACACCTGGAACCCTACTGATACACCACAGGGACTCAAAACATGTTTGAAGGACCTGGCTCAATGTTTATTCACTTGCAATAGGTATAAATCGGGCCCATATTTGTAGAAATGGAGTTGCAATGTGCAGCTTAACAGCCAAGGTCCTTCCAAGGGCACCATCTTTCACTACTGGTGAGCTACTGATGGGTAGATATTTGATTTTGTTAGTCAGAGAGGAGCTTAAGCAGAACTACTGTGGCTGAGAGAAGTAAGTTACGAAGGGAAAAGTTACTGCAGTCCTAAGTCATATTTCATGCTTAGATATGGGCACTCAGAAGAGCTGGAAGAGAGAGACCATAAACAGTTGTTCTAGGGATATAAAAACCAGTGAGTTTGCAAACTTAGAGCAAGGAACTTCATGTCATGTAAAGACTCACACGGAATGTGTTTATAGGATCTGCATCCTGTCCTGAGCTAATGAAATGGGAAACAGTGAGTCAGTCTCAGTTTCTCATGTTATTCGAAGCGCATGGAATGACTATTACGGCTGGCTGTCTCAGAAGAAACAAAACACGAATATGTGTTTGAACCATGCCTTAATTTTCCAAAAGGATGGATAAACCCAAATGCTATCTATTCAGAGGTATCTCTCATCTTTATTGTGGTAAACTGCAATGAGCTCATTCTTCTTGGGCCTGGTTAAAAGACAGGCAGTGGTATGAGACTGCAGTGGACCCCAGAACTGAAAAGCAAGATGTGTTTTCTGTTCCAATTGTACTTGTCATTTTTACTGTGCAAGATGTTGTTAGACATTAAGCTGCTGAGCTGAGTTTCTGTGGTTTCCCTTTTCCATTTGGTTTCCTCTGCACAAGCAATGGAAAAATGTATCAGATTTCTCATCAGTCTTATGAGGGGATACTCTGTGAGTTGGTCTGTCTAAGCTATAGTTTCTAACAGTGTCAGCTTTGTTTTTCAGCCACTAGCATCAGAAACATCTTAGAACATTATAAAATATCTGATTATAAAGAGCCCATTGTACTTAAATACAAGCATTTACAGCTTTCCTAGCAGCCAACACTATTACCATGCTAGTATCCCAGCATGCATTATAAACCTAAATTTTCATCCACGCATTATAGGAGTCGCTGATAAAAATGTGTCCAGATTCCTCATTGCTCAGTTTTGTTTCTGTTCATAAATGTTGAGAGATTTGGAGAGCTTGGGCTACTTAAAACACCCTGGGAGCTTCTGAGCTGCAGGTCATGGGGCTGGAAAAAGGAGAGTTACAGGAGATTTGGCAGCTGCTCAGAATTTAATGTTGGGCAGATAGAGAGTACGCAGGAACAGCCGGGCCAGCGCAGTCACTTCCTGCATCTCTTATTCCATCAAAAAAGTGAGGTAAAGAGATGTTTCATAATGAACATCTTCTTCTGGAACTTACAGCAAAAAGCCAGAATTCACATTTCATGAATTTGAGACTAAGTAATACTCCAAGACAGTATCTATCAGTTATTTTTTTGAACAGAGTCTCCCAAACTAAGACAACTCTTCTCTGCTTGGCATTTTCCCTTGTGCATTTTTTTTGCAGCTACCTATGATCTCCGGCAATCCAACTTCCAGCATTGATAGGCTTGAACTCTTTGTGGCTTAACCTCCTTATCCAGAACAGCTATTACTGCTGCTCCTCTGTGTCTGGCTTCCCAAGCCTTCATTCCTTTGGTGTATTTCAGACTTCCTGTTGTCGCTATCAGAATGAGTCCTGCTGGCAAGCACTTTTTGACAAATGCAAAATACAATGCATGTCTGGTCTGATAAGGAAACAACGTTGCCAAGAAAAGTAGGTAAAATCCCTGTGCCAAAATATACCCCCAGCATTCCAGCTTCCTACAAGACTGCATATCTGCCCCTTCACAGATATCAAACATTTTCCTGTTCTCTGCACTTCTAGTTTCCAATTTATTCAGCAATCCAGATGGGAATAAATGCTTTCCACAGCATGTAAGAGTTAGGCAGTAAGTAGCCAACTGAAAATAAAAGCATCTTGGGGACCTGCTAGAAGCAGGTACTTCTACTTTCCACAAATACCTGGAAAACATACAAAAAATATTTCACATCTCCATGCTTTTGGCAATCTCTTATATTGTTGGGCAGTTTGTCATCAGGAATGCACCGACTAACATTCATCTGTGCTTACACTCATCTAAACTTTTATTCCAGACAGCTGGGATACGACTACAACTATTTAAGGGAAAGAACCCCACATCAAACAATAGAAAAAAATGAACGACCAGCATTCTGTGCTTCCACATACTGCACTTCAGGCTGTCCAGTAGCAATGAAAACTGCCTGAGGTAATAAAAATCTGTTAATAAACCACTACATATTTTGCCAATCACCTTTTGAAATGAACTTTATTGTATACACTGTCAGACGTTTGGAGTTACAAAACTATGCTCAGGGACATTAACACCATGGGTCTTTGCAGCAACAACACCCTATCTCAATTTAACATCAAAAAGTGCTGATTTATAGTCAAGACCTATACAAATTAATTTGGGGTGCCATGAGAACATGGCTAGGCAAAGAACAGGTTTTAGAAATTGCTTCTCTCCTACATCTCCTCATGAAGAACAGGACCACATACAACCTACGTGTTATGCTCCAGCAGGTTAAGATAATTTATTTTCCTTTACAGCTGGATTAGATTAGGAGACTTAATTCCCGTGGCTCATCTAGAATGCAAAACCCCAGTGAATTCCGGTAAATCAACAGGAGTTACACTCAGAATTTCAGCACTTTGGACACTGAAGTTAATACTTAGGTTTCATTTTTGTTCAGTGCTGGGAGTAGCAGGTGGACAGCAATTACTTCTGCAGACCAGTTATTTTTGTTCCTTGAGGGATGGGCAAAGAAAGGAGGAACAATGTCAAGGCCGCGACAGTACTATTCACACGACCATCATTTCAGGCTGAGTACCCTCATCACGTTAATGAAGGAAGTAAGCACTCAATAAAAGGACAGCATATTGTTTTCTTCTGACTTTCTACTGTCTGAATAGTTTGGCTGAAGATGGAGAATTACGTGGGAGGACATAAAAACAGGTTAAGTGCCTATCTGAGATAAAGCACCACGGTTTCAAGCAGAAATCTGACTTGTATTTCTGTAGAGCCCTTGCTATTCTGAGGGTCTTAAGGTAGAATTTCAGTCTGGAAAATGTATAATTTATCAATTTATTAATCCACCACTTATCTAACTTCTGTCATCCCCCACAGATATGCAGAGCCATTTTCAGCCTGCATGTGCAGACTGTAGCTGGGGATCCTGGGGGTTAGTCCATCAGAGTAAAGACGAAGTGCGAAGTCTACCTTTGGCTGCCCTAGGTGTCAATTCCTCAACATGGCCTGTCAAATCCATGTGTTAGCAAAAGATGGGTAGAAACAGCCCAGACCTGTGACATGATATCCTGTATTGTCACATTTACTGAAGTGCATATAATGGCTGCACAAAACTCCTCCTCTGCAGGAGTATTACTGCACTGACAGAAAGTTCGCTTTCGCAGAGTACCTTCATCTGCATTAGGAGAACTGTAAAGTATTGGCACTTGTTCAGTACTCCTTGAGGAAACCTAAGATTTTTATTTCATTTAATTGCTATAACCATTTTCTGTCATCCTCACTGCACGACAGAACTTTATGAGAAGAGACTGGTTCAACCTAGCTTAGAGCTGCTGGAAATCACTATATAACCTGATACTTGGATAAGCTTGCAACTAGGACCGGATCAGCTCAGTACTTGAAAGCAAAAAAAGCACTGGAAAGTACAAGTGTTATAGAAGTAATACCTAGACATTAGAGCTGCTCCAGCAGAACACCAATGAGCAAGGGGCAAGAGGAGCAACACCTCACTGCAGCCACAGGCAGCCCCCGCTCTGTGGCTTCCCTACTTTGATTGAGTACATCTTTATAGCAATCATACCTTCCTGCTGTTTTTTTTGTGGGGGGTTGTTTTGGTTTTCTTGGAGAGGAAAGGGGAAAGGAGAGCTCCTGCACTTCAGTCTCTTGGTAGCAATTGGTTTTAGAAGTACTTTCATTTCCCTGGGATCCTGTTGTTTGGCTGGGAGGCAATGGGGTGAGTCACTGAGCCACCCACCGCAAAACAACAGGAAGAGTCACAAAATTCTTCACGGACAACAGTGTCTGGGAGGTGTCTTCATCCAGGCTAGATTTCTGGGTGCTGACAACTCTTGCAACTGCATTAGAAATATGCTTCTTTCAGGCCATATTTTTATTTTATTCCCTCTTCTAAAATGGATTTTTCTCACAAATCCTTCAAACAGCAGAGCTGATGCAATACTATTTATCAAGCTTAAAATTTAGTAAGTTTTTCTATGTTTTGTTAAAAGACCTGTTTGATAAGGGATTGTTTAAATATCTGATCACCTTCACAGCTGGTAACATATATGCTTTCAATGAATGTTTTGGGGAGTAAATAGCAGTATTTACTGAGGAATTTAACTGAAAATAATGTCTCCTGGTGTCCAGCCAGACCAGATCTGTGCTCAAGCCAGGCCAGATCTCCTTTCTAGATAAAATTACTGGGAAGATTCATCAGATCCTTCCAGACCAGTCTAACTGTACTCCCAGTGAAGTCAATGAAAAAAATCCAGAACCAATTTCAGTGAGCAGCAATAGGTCTGATTACTTTGGAAAATTCTGCTCATACCTATTCAATATTTACTTTAATGACAGGTTAACAAATCCGTATTTTGAGTGTGTAATCATTATTCCTATTAAATTCAGCTGGACATCTTAATGCTGAAAGTTATACATTCAAGTGCTCATAGAAACAGGCCCTGGAGAAGGAACAGGGGCATGCAAATAGCAGTCCTGTATTTCTAATTTCTGCAAATCTCTGGAATCCTACTCCAGTCTCATACTGCTTTCCCATACATATTACTATGTTGGCCTCACTCAGGGCAGGGACTATATGGAATAGGGATAATCTTTATTTCCATTGGACATTAGCCCAGTTTATGTAACAGAACGGAACCTGCAAGTTAGAAGCAATACCAACAACAACAGGAATTTTCTATAACAACAGGAATTTTCTATCACCTCAGATCTAGGGCTGAGTTAGTTGTGAACTCGATGAACCATTGGCCTGTGACATTCACTGGGCATGAAAACAAGCAAGCATATGCAATTCTAAGTATCAGGGCATGGAACAAGAAGCATATTGGAATGAGAAGCACTTTAAAAGGTGAGGCAGATGTGATCTGTATGTCAATAAAGCACCTGATATTGCCCTTCTGCAGCTCAGCTGCTCCTTGTGCAGGAATCAGCTCTCTCCCATAACCACACGTGACCTTGCTACTGTGACCTGCAGATACCTGAGTGCCCAGCTGTTATCAAATACAGACTTGTCAGGGTAATAAAGAAAGCACTCTAAGGTGGCCAGTTCTTCTGGTTTCTATACCTCCCATGACAACACGGAGCTAAAAGCTTGGCTGAACACCTCTTTATTCTTGCTTTGACTTTTGCAAGACTTGTAATATTTTGTTTAACAGTTTTCAACAGTTTTGACATGCTTTCCATTTCCCTGTAACAAATGTTATTTCTGTTGGCTTTTCCCCCCCTCTGTTGCACCTCTATACATTCTTCTCCCCTTTGTACCTGCTTTGAAAATAAGCAATATTTTTCCATGTTTATACAACAGGCAATACAGTTCGTACTTAGCTGGAGTGGGTTCTGGCCATATGACTGCAGACCAACACAACTAAGGTCTCCCTAGCCAAATTATCCTCTTGGAGATGATGAAAATATGATAAATAATTGGCCAGGAGAGAAAAAATTAAAATAGAGCTCACACTTCTGCAGCTGGCTGATATTCCTACTTAAGTTACTAAGGAGAATTATATCAGATGTGGAAAAGCTGAGGCTACTTTACTGCTAACATACTCCTTCAGTTTAATGCAGTTTTCACTTTTTGCCAAATGCATTTCCTTGGTCTGTAAAGCAGGGAGAACTGCTGGCAGACTTCAGTCAGTAAATCTGAACTCCTGTTATATTCAGTGATGGTCTTTGGGATGGGTTTGGGCAAGTATATTGCCAACACTATCTATTAACACAAGACATTAAGAGGAGTTTCTTGTATTTGGAAAAAAAATTCACAGAAATAAAAATACATATATCAGGAATGAGCTAAAACTCAGTGTCACCATGCTCCAAAAATGAGTGTCTAATGTTAGGCTCCTAAATCCTTCTTAGCCACCACCAGGATTAGTAGCTTGATCTTTGCTACTGGTAATTGCCCAGAAGGTTCTGGGAAAGCAGCTCATTTAGGCACCTAAATGTCAGGTTTGGGAACCTAATTTTGGCTTCTAAAATAAGAGCACCCGGATTTTCAGTTACTATTAGAGTTTTTCTTTCAGGTCAGACACAAGATCAGAAGGGCTCTAATTTTCTACTTCCACTTCAGATACAGCCCCAAATGTCACCATTGCCATAGTATTCTGTGGGTGGACGAGATGGCAGGGCCCGTGGAGGAACACTGAGCACCAGAACAACTCTGGCGCCACAGCCTTGCTTCCTTTCCTCCTTCTGGCTTCTCGTGGGCTCAGGTCTGGCTGCATTTGCCCCAGTTGCTTCCTTCCTTTCCTCTCGTTATCTGTGCAAAAGGCACTCAGGGCTTATCTGCCTGCCAGGGCTCCAGCAGGGCTACACAGGCTCTCATGTAGCTTTCAGCCCATGCAGTGGCACCACTCCCACCTTCTGCAAGACAAGGGACCCCTGAGGTCCCAGGGACCTCCTACACTCCAACAGCTGACGTGACCTGCCTTTTTCTGCTGAGGAAGTAGATCTGCCTCTGCTATGCTACTGGTAACAGGATGCTCTACAAGGAATTGGAAGAAAAAAACCCAAAAATAAGCTATTTTGATTGGCTGCTTTTAAAGAGGTTCTGTATTCCTTGTCAAGACCCTCCAGAACACAAAAAGCATAACTCCAGAGTATGCTTGAAATCAAAACCAAGGCTAAACTTAAGCAGAAGCCAAAGCCAAACCAGAAGCACAAATTGAAACCAAATGTGTTGCTCTATTCCTAGAAAGCCCTCTTTTCAAATAAAAATGTAATTACGCTCTTATTTTGTCATGTCTCGCCTATACACAAAACTGTAACCATTTTACTAAGCCCTTTTAGAAACTGATTTTTATTTTAATTAGTACAGCCCTTTTATATTCTTTTGGTTATCCTCAGAATACCTTGCACTGATTTGTCTTAATTTATTCCTTACAGACCTGGGCAGCTTTTGTCTCTGACGTCCTCAGAGTGCACATACTACACGTTTTCTGTCTGCAATTATTTTAGTGAGTCCATTTGAATAATTTTACACAGAGTAAAAGTCTTTCTGAATTCCTTAATTGAATTTAGTGTAAGACAAATCCATGAAAGTCACCCTCTGCAGGACTGCAATGCAGGCTGTAAGATTATAGTGTTAACTGGTCATATACAAGTAGGGAATTAATCCAAAGAGGCAGTAAAAATAGCATGAAGAAGAAGCTTTCTTAAAACTGTAGCCACCCTAATCAGTGAGTAGAGCAAAGTGGCAAATGTTTTTACTGACAGGACAGAGAAAACAAAGATCAGAAAGGCAGGTCATGTGAATTTGATGAGTTTAAACCTTTAAATATTCCCTGGATAAACGGAGAAAACATTTTTGCAGAAGATCCTTTTACAGTATCTCCAGCTTTGCAGAATGACTTTGGGTTTATCTTCGAGAACTGCTTACCCTCTGAAAAAGGGCAAAAGCAGGGTGAAAAAGGAAATAAGGATGGACAGGACAAGGTGGGATGGCTTTAATGTGAAAGGGGGTAGGTTTAGATTTTATATTAGGAAGAAGTTCTTTACTGTGAGGGTGGTGTGACACTGGAACAGGTTGCCCAAAAAAGTTGTGGATGCCCCACCCCTGGGAGGGGTTTAAGGCCAGGTTGAATGGAGTTTTGAGCAACCTGGTCTAGTGGAAGGTGGACCTGCCCATGGGGATGGGGTGGTGGAGCTGGATGATCTTTGAGATCACTTCTAAGCCAAACTACTCTCTGACAGTGGGAGATAACATTAAGTGAACAATTGCAGTGCCCTGTTGAAGCTGTACTTTCAAGAGCTCACATAGGCACAGCTGCTTCAAGGATTTTAGTGCACACTTGTGCTCAAGTACAACGTTAAGAAACTTTGCAGAACAATTTTCAAGGGCTTCCACTTGGAGCATTGCCATGTGTGCAAGACTCAGATCATTAATTCAGGAATGGCCAAATCCTAGCTTTATTTTCACCATTCCAGCTGGTAAAATTAAGTTAGTAAACGGATAAGAACTATTTAGTGGTAGATATCTGCAGTAACCAAAATGCAGAACTGGATTTGTTCTTTCCTAATGTGTCTGATTTGGTTGTGATTGAAGAGTGGTTTAATATTGCAGCAAAGGAAGCTATTAGAGCAAACATTATTACAATTCTGAAAATATCCCAGCCATGATTTGCTTAAATCATAGCCCCACAGTAATTAACAGGGCCTTATGCATTTTCAGCTCTATCACTAGTCAAAGGCTTAACAAAATCACTCAAAAGAAAGCAGGAAGGGCTGTGCACAGATTCCTGGTGATTCACTGACTTCCTTCCTTCCTTCCATCCCCAGCTTCTGTTGTACTGGACAAGTCTGCACAGTAATAAGTGTGGTGCTGCAGTAAGTAATGCCCAGTGCAAGAGAGACCCACCAGCTCCTCACTCGCCTTCCCTGGGAGAGCAGTGGCAGCACCAGCACTGTCCCACAAACACCCCCAGTGCCTCCAGGTGACCCACTGGGCTCTCTGAGGAACAATTCTCACTGCCAGGGGTACCCTGCAGTCCCCTTCAGTGAACCCTGCAGCAGGCAAGCATGCCTGTGTCCATCAGCCTTGTCTTGCTTTTGTGGCCTGTCAGACCTCTCCATTCTGTGTGCCTGAGAAACAAGGGGACTGACTACCAGCTCAGACTATCTCCCGCAAAAGCAAGTTGTAAAATAAGAAAACATAAATTTTAAATAAATGTGAAGGTGTTTTCTTCCCTCAGCTGTCATACAGGATTTCTCCAAGGCATCTCTTTGCTGCACTAATTCAGATAAACATGGTAAAACCCTCCCACAGAGAGCTGGCTATTTCAGTGAGATCAGAGATATCTGGTAGGGTGTTACTATGTACAAGTATTAGCTCTTGAGTCCTGATTTTTTTCTTCAAACTAAAAATAAAAATGTAAATAATTTAATCCAGGGGATCTCAGATGTGTGCATGGTTTAAAAGAGCTTGTGATGTCTGCAGGGATATAAAGGACACGGTGTTCCAAAGTGTCCTGGAAAGGTCCTGCAATAAACTGATTTCTCCAACTGTACTCCAATGCTTCTTAAAAAACACCCCAAAAAACAGACAAGGTTATTGCTTATTTCATGACCATAAAACACACCAGGATCCTCATGTCCCAGCTGAATGGCTGCTGGATAGTCCAGCTGTGTACAGAGAATTAAATTGTGTTTTGACCTGTGTTTTTGGAATTCCTTGATTATCTATAGGATAACTTCAACAAAGAAGATCAAGAGCCTTTCAAGGTGGCTGGAATAACTTTTATCAAGCTTCTTATACATTAAGCTCTAACTAGCAGTGTGTTTTTATTACTGGTCAGACTAATAGCAGTAATTAGATGTATCACTGCAGTCAACCATAGAAAATTTATAGAAATTATAACCTTCTGTAATTTTTTTTTTTTTTCCATTAGGAATTGACATTGGGGAAGGACTTCCACCGGACTAGAGGTTGTAAGTGGGCTTTGATTTAGGTTATGCTCTCTCTATAAAGCATTTCCCTCACCTGCCAGTGTGAAAATCCAATTGACTTGAGAATGAAATCCCTGTTGAAAAGGCCACCCTTAGTCTTCTTTTTATCTTCAAACAACCCATGTAAGATCAGTGGGACTATTTCAAAAGGAAATTTCAACACAAAAATGCTAAAAGCAGCTCCACAGTTTCACTGAATTGATGTTTCAACTCGTCATTCCTCATATAGCTTGACTCTTTTCTTGTAGCAACTTTTGCACAAAACAAATAGACTAAACATAATTTACATGTTACAAACTGAGTGGTATAATTCCCCACTTTATAAAGTCAATTGGAGTTTTCTCAGTAATGTGGAAAGGGGCAAAACCTGATCTCTAATGGCTGTAACTACTGCCCTATTAAGAGCCATGGCAAAACAGCTATGGATTTTAATGGAAGCTAGAGCTGCCATTAGGTTCCTACATCCTCCATTTGCATTGCAAGAATGATTCAACTGCTCTATTTTCCCTCTCTCGAACAGGATTTCATCACCTGTTCTTGCCCAGACTTTTCCCTATATCAAAGTTCTGTATACTCAAGTTCAGAGTCCTATTGCCCAGTCTGCAGTGGCATAATGCCACCCTATCTTGTAAAAGGACTTGGCTCAGCTCCCAGCAAAATCAGTAAAATAATTTCCACTGAGGTCCCTGCAAGCTGAATCAGACACAAGTTTGTAACTCTGAGGTTTCCTCCACAGCCCCTCTGCTCTTTAGCCTTGAATTCCTGCAGGCTCTCCGGAATTCACTCTGCTTTTCCTTCCAAAGCTTTCAAAACAAAACCGATAAAGTGATTTTTCTCTCTGCACCTCTTCAAGGTTCTTTAGACAGCAACCAAAGGGTGAATGAGAAAAAAAATATTTGGCATAATGTTCTGCAAACAGAGGTCTCAGGAATGATGTTGTGAGTTCGATGGGAACTGCTAAGGCAGGATACCATGAGTGGTGCCTCTGGTCCTCTGTAATTCTGTGGATTTCAGATCACGCAAAATTGCCAAGCATTATTTCCTCATATTTTCCTCCAAATGATATCCTGAATACTGAATTAGCTATACATGAGAGGATGTCTTCATGGCTGTGAAAGCTAAAGAGCAGCTATAGCCCTGGCCTGAACAGGAGGGTAGGACACAAGGAAGAACCATTTACCCTTGGATTTTACACAACAACCACAGGACATTGGAGCCACTGCCAAGATTCACAACTGACTTGCTGCCCATCAAAGATCCAGCAGAGCAGCAGGGTTTCAGACAATACTGTTGGAGCTGTTAAAGGGGGCACACAGACCCAACTGCACTGCATAACCTCATGTGTTGCAATTCCTTGCCTCTGGGAAGGAATGCCTTGCTCTATTCTTATGTCAGACTGACACAACCAGCCTCTGAAAACTTGTTCAACGAACCAGTAGCAACACTCCCTATCCCTACAGGTGCAAGTTGTGAGTCACACTTTAGTTCTCACTCATGTTCAAATCTAGCTGTCTTCTCTCACTGCAAGTGGTTCAGGATGTTATAACACATGTAGAGAGGATGGGCATCATTGTTGTAATAATGTTAATTTATTTTTAAGTAAACTAATGTTTAAACATGAAATATTGTAATTTTTTTCCATTTCAAAGGCAATTTATTTTAGTTAAAATGCTGGTTAAGCTTCATTCTTTTTCATTTACTTTTCTTCTTGCTACTCTTCCAATTCCAAAGTCAGAGGTGCCGAGCTGTCCTGAAGGAATTTTCTTAACAGAATTGTGTTCCAAATACTAATAGTATTAGTATTGTCTAAACTAGATAATTGGCAATCCCCAAAGAACAGATAGGATCTGTTGCCTATATATTACTAGCTCAGGGCTATGTAATGGCCAGCACTAATTGATTTTCTTTCTTTCCAGTCACAGAAGTATAAATCACACTTAATAATTATCTCAAGTCATTTCTAAGATAGTGTCTATAGTAAGCATGCTGCCACCAGGAGTAATACCTTTGATATGCTTTCCTCCTAGGAGAGACAGAAAAACACCATTCTTCATCCTGTCATTAAGCACAGACTGGAGATTTAAACATGTTTAGCCAAAGCTCAGACTACACTGGTACATGATGTATAGTAGAAGCAACTGCATATATCTGAGCTCCACCAAAAAAAAAAAAAAAAAGCAGACACTATTAAATGTAATGATCAAAATGCAGCCTCCCTGGCTCCCACCACACTCAACTACACTTAACAAGTCACACAATGCAGCAATAACTACCCTCACAAACCTTTGCACAGAAAGTGTGGCAAAACTGCATTGTGGAGTTCCAGGACTGTTAAAGCTGGTCAATTGGACCTTTAAAATGTATTAAATGTCTACTGAAAAGCAGACTGTAACAGCCTTTAAAGGAGAAGGGCCTTAATAGCTGTACATATTTATGTATATATGTGTTTAGGTGCAATAAATATATAATAGAAACATTGCTATTTAAGCATGTTAAAATAGGCATAGGATGAAAAACACTTTTTACAGAAACATGAGTACGTGGATGCAAGAGCAGCACTGGTGAGCGCAAGGTTTAAATGTACAACAGATAAATTCTTTGGGCAAATTAAAAAAAAAAAAGCATCAACACTTTTTGTTTAAAGACATTCTGCAACATCCCTGAATAGGATATAAACAACATAGCAGCCACACTGCTCTATCTCCTCAAACAAACAAATGACGTTAGCTAGCAATTGTGAGAGACTGATAGAAACTGAAATAACGTCCCAGACCTTTCAGAGCAGTTGAGCTGTGCTGGGTGCATATCACAGTGGGAAAAAGCAAGCAAATCTGGTAGTTACACAGTTTCCTTCTTTCAGAGCTGGCTGGTAGTAGCAGGAGTGATTCTGACATTACCCTGCACCATGCCAAATGGCCACTGCCCTCTTGGGCCAGAACAGCAAGAAGAAACCATCTGGATATAAAAAAGCCTTTCTTTTAACCAGATTTTAACATAGGACTCCTTGGCAGGTATAACCAGGAACAGGTCCATCTGAATCAATAAAGCAAATGCATCCCACACGGGTGTAATCATTACCCTGCATATAATCAATAGGCTTCATTATGGTAAGCTCCTTCCATATTTAAATTGAAGTGTTTATGGCAATTGAGGCAGGTGGACCAATGCCTGAATAAATCTAGAGTACACAGTCTCAGACTGGACATATAGGCAGTGAAGCTGTTATTTGTTTAACTAGAGGTGTGTTACCTTGCACAGCCTTTTTCCTTTTTTTCTTTCTCATTCTTTACTCAAGCAAAGCAAGTGGGAGCTTCTCCCAGGGCAAGAACTGAGTTGAGTACTAAGTCAGTTAAGCACTCCTTTGTTCCAGGTTATATCAAACTAATATTAATCTTATATTAATAGGTTTTTACACTGCATAGACACACACATGTATGTAAAAATTGCAAGTCATTTTGTCACGGTTCACCTTTCATAAAAATTCAGACCAAAAAATTATGACAGTGAGAATTTTCAGGTGGCCAGCCCTGGCCTGCCTCAAATTGGTGGAATTAGCTAGGCTAATGTGAAAATTGCCTCTCATTCAGGTCACTCACCCTGAGACTGGTGCTAAATTGCATCCCAATTCCACATAAGGAATGAAGTTTCTGGAAGGGGTTGCTGCCACAGAGGGGTAGTATCACCACCAACTGATTTCAGAAGAAGTCTGGTCAGAGCCTAAGTCAAATGAGGAGAAAAGTGGTCTTGTGTACTTTTGAAACTCCCTTTTGCTTTCGGTCACTAGGGTACAGAGGTTCAGATGGGTGAATAGGTGGACCACAAACAATGATCTGCGCTTCCATATTTACTTAGGAATGCTGTACTTGGCAGTGCATGTTTCCAGCAGCGGAAATCTCACTTCCTGATGTAAATATAACATTTGGCAGCAGTTAACATATATTCCCCGAAGAAAACCCTGCCACAGTTTGAACCCAATGTGCAAGGGACTTCAGTGTTCAGACAAACTGGCTAAGGTGTTATTTTTTGACAAATCTTATACCAAAATGTTCAATACAGAAGGGAGAAGGCTTAGGCACGCAACCTAAACAGACTTCAGACTGTTGTTCCAAAAAACACTGAACAGCAACTATTGGAGTATTTTCTTTGCATATGAATGAATTGCAATAATCCCCGAATAACAGCAGGTCTTTGGTTATTTTGTGGAATAAATATTTTCCTTGTGTAATACTGCCCAGTGGATTAAAAATCAAATGAAGCACAAGGCTGTGCCTACATTATCTGAAGTTCCAGGACCCCAGGAACCACTGTCTTGCACAGCATCACATGTGCAGAGCATCATTAAGAAATGTCAAAGTCATATTTTACTCTGTTTCTTTCATACATACAAGAAAATAATTTTGGTCACAAAAAAACCATCTCCCTATTATACCCCAAAAGTATGAAGTTTCCTTGGGAAAAATAATGAATTCTAATTCGGTTTTGAAGGAAGTAATCTTTTTTCTTGGAGGATCTGATAAAAGCAGCAGCCCATGATTACCTAATCTGAAGGTCATGTCACATTCAAATAACTAACATATCCACACAGTGAATGGAAACTCTGCTGTCACCACCCATCATGACAACTGTCAGCAGAATAAAAGCAATGCCGCTCCCTGCCTTCCTGGCACATCCCAAATCGTCTGGATGATAAAGATAATTCCTAAGAACAAACAAACAAAAATCTGTAATGTGTGGATATACCAGTAAACATTCAGAGATGAGATAAACAGAGGTCAAGAGGAAAAGGAGCTTGAGTAATAACCACATTTGCAACTGCAGGAATTTAGCCATGTTCAATTTAGGCAAGCAAGAGGGGAGGATGGTGTAGGTCTGGGAAGCCAACACACCACACTGTGAGGTGTGTTAGCGAAGCCTGGTCTTCCAGAAGCTCGAGCAGCAGTTCTCTCTCCTTTTCCCCACTCTTCAAACGCTCTCATTTCCCCTATTCCGACCCCTCCCCACGTGCTCCCAGCACATATCCCTTGTTACCAGCATTGCCTCCTGCCTGGGCACAGCTTCAAAACACACACCCTGGCCCAGGCAATGGGGAGGGCAAAGCACAGGTCAGCAGCGTCAATTTCCCTTACCAGAGGCACGACTTGGGGATCTCCCTCCTCTCTCCAGAAACCAGTTTTCATTTAATTCTTCAGGACTTCGTGTCTCTGAGGCCTCTGCTCTCGCTGCCAGGTGTGCGTGACTTTACCCCCGGCACTGCTGGGTGAAGAGGGCTCTGTGGCAGCCGGCATTCCATCGGCCAGTTCCTTCAGCCTCTCCTCGGGAAAACAAAACCACAAAATAACTGCATCGTCGAGAATGACGCTTGTTAATAAATACCAGCAGTGCTGAAGCACTCCTTAGCAGTGGTGGAAGTTGTGAATAAGCATTAGTGCGCAGGCCTCGCTGCCTGGCCAGCCGTCGCGGACACCTGAGTCTGGGGTTGCTCCCGCTGTCGCTGTGCTGCCAGTCAGGGACCAGGGGGCAGGGACCACCCCGGGCGGTGACACACGGTGGCTGCCGGCTGCAGGTCGTGCTCCGGGCTCCTGCGGGCAGCTCGCAGGGGAGCAGTGCTGCCCGCAGGAAGATCCCTGCCACTTCCCCGGCCCTCACCAGGTGGCACCAGCACTCAGCCAGCATTCAGCCGGGATTCCAGCCAGGATTCCAGCCGGGCTGCTTCTGCTCGCCCCGGCGGGCAGACGGCGCTGGGCACTGAGCCCCACGATGAGGCCTTCTGAAGTGAATGTGACATAAAAAACAAAACAAAATAAAACCCCCAAACTTTCCTTGCCGGTACCCGAAAAATCCTCTTTGTTTTTTAAACTACATGTTGCTTTCTCCCTTGCAATGTGAAGGGGGCCAAAGCCAGCAGCTCTGGTGACCAAACTCTGGTTCCAGGCTTCATTTTCTGTGAACCTACTGCTCTTCGCTCTCTGTTGCTTAACCATTCTTATATTGTTAGTTTGATGCAAAAGGAAGGGCAAGGCTTGATTCAGTCAAACCTTTTCAGAGCAAACTCGAGCAGTGTAATTGTTAATTAAATCACCTGAACTAATTAAACTACTTGGGAAAATTAAAGAAATTGAAAAGCAAGTGAGAAAGAAAAACCTTCCTTAATGCTGCTCTACTGAAGTGTGCACCTGGAATCATGGATGTTTTCCTCCTCTGAGTTTTTACAGGCATAAAAACAATGTAGTCCCCAGATCCTTTGTCTTTGCACTTGAAAACCTGGCAAGGCAATAGCAAATGAGAAATAAAACATTTTATGGTTAATACTTACGTAAACAGCAAGTGTTTGCCACAGCTGCAGCAGCAGGGGCTTTGTGCAAGAGCCCGCTAAGTGACATGTCCAAGGCTGGACTTGGAAGTGTGCTAGAAAGCCAGTTTTCTTTCTATTACAGCAAAGTCTGCGTGCGAAGTAAAGAGAGGAACATAGGTAGAAAATTAATTTTGAAAAAATCACTTGGTCGTCCCTTAGGTCCTTTTGCCAGACTGCTCACAGATCTGAGGAACCTGAGCCCGGTGCCCTGAGCAAAGTCCTGGGGAGGAAAGGAGAGGAGATGCTTCCCCCTCAATGAGGATCCAAGTGGCTTCATCTCCACTGAGAGCTGCTGGTGCTCCCCCGCTCCCTTCGGTGATCAAACCTCGTGTACTTGGTATCAAAGCACAGTGGTTTACATTTAAGTGGTATCTTTACACACAAAGGCCTCCGCATGTCTTTACAGTCTTTGTATCTAAATTACACCAACTCCTGCTGAAATTTGAACAGGTATATTTGATATGCAAAATAGCTGTAGTCTAATTAAAAGCACTGCAGCTAGATTGCTCTGCATGTTACACTTGGATCCAAACAAGACTTTATCCGGTATATTTTATGAGTTAAACAGCACTTGTATGGAAGGAAAACCACATCATCAGGACACAAATGCAGGGCAGAAGGGAAGATCATAATATACTAACAATAATAATAACAATAGTCTAATAATAATAAATGTTATCATATTCATGACTTTGTAATAATAATAAAGCCCCATTTGGCATGCGACCACAACAGTGACATCACAGTTATGTCCCAATAAGAATTAAAGGTTCTGCTAAGGTTTTGAATTTTTCCTTAGTTGTCACAGAAATTCTGGAACTACATTTGACATCCCATTCCATCTACTTGGAATATATATTCCCACAATCTTGTTAACTTTGTATCCTTCTCTTGGAAGATCTTCATTAAGGTTCTACTATTAGAAATTACTTTTTACTTTAAATGAACACTGTAAAGTTGCAGTTTCTAAGAAATTCAAAATGTAGAAGAGGAAACAATAAAGAAACTCTTTTAGTGACTGAACACAACCATTAATTCTTTCAAAAGGAACTTTTAGACTTTTGTGGTGTGTGCTTTTAAAAACAGGGCAGGTTTCACACATGATTAAGTTCATGCTAATAGATTGACTGAGGTAACTGCAATGAAGAATTAAGAACTAATTACTGCCTCATAAATAAATTCTTCTTTGAAAAGAACCCATATCTTAGCATTATGACCTGCCCCTGAAGACGAGGGTAACTCAGGTTCTCCTTAATAGATCCCTTGGAGTGGATTAGACTGAAGCAACACTGAATGATCAGTCTTCATAAATATATATAGGTGGGGTTTATTTTAGAACAATTGGTTGCAATGGAAAGGAGATATGTAGCCCTTTTGGTTATTATCTGTAGGAATATAGCAATATAAAAGCATAAAGACAACAAGAAAATGTGTAAAAAAAAAGAAAAGAAAGAGAAAGAAAGGATAAGAGTAGAAAGATGTCACCACACATGGATCCTGTGATGAGCTGTTGGTTAAGGTGATGGTTGCAGTTCTGATTCATCAGGGTTGGGGATGAAAGGCCCCAGAAAGGAGTCTGGGGGCACTTTGGGTCTCTTTGATGGTTTATGACCCCTTCTAAGACACAACAGCTTCCTCTCAGGTCAGCATATGTGAGCCAATTACTCACCTCCACAAATGGCTGATTGTTTAGAGTAACAATTAACCATTATTAACATTTCAGTCTCTCACGCAGAGTGATACAGGAACACTAGAAAAGATTTTCCTTTCAATACAATTAACTCATACTCTCTGTTAGGGAAAGCAAAGTCTGTTAACTAACTGTCTGTTATAAAAACCTTAATAGAGGTTTTTTTTTTCCCTCAAAAAATTTTTGTGGGACACTGCAATGGTTTTTTAAGAGTTCAATGTCATTTGTATGAGTACTATCATACAATGTGTATATGCTCATACTTGAATCAGGAAATAATCTGGTATTTCACGGTTTACAGATAACTATAAACTATTGTTTATGTTTCCAGAGTTTTCCTGTCTTATACTTTATATATTCTTTATATATTCCATAAAATGTATGGAATCTTTTCTTATGTCTACACACCTGAACAGACCACAGAAAACTTAATACCAGCTCTCTGAGAGCAGAGTGCAAAACTGAAGCCAGCTCCAGCCATTTCTGTAAAGACTCCCATAGTACATACATATATTTTCAGTGAACAGAGGTATCTTAAATATATTTGAATTAATAACGCTCTTCACAGGTGAGCAGAGGAGAGAGGGAAATAGAAGAGAAGGACACAAGTCTACAGCCCAAGGCACACTTAAACTAAGATGTCAGAAGAGCAGTGTTAGGAATGTAGGAGAAACTAAAGCAGTTAAAATCACTCTGGTGAGCTTTGAGACACTCAGTGCAGCAGCCCACGGCTATCACAGGCCATCTGCTCTTCACAAAGTCAGGAGCCACTCAAGGCAGATGAATATTATGTTCAAGAACTGAAAAATATCTAATTTGGATGGATAGGACAAGAGTTGTGGCTGCTCTTTGTAAGGGCAGGACCACAGAAGAAATAGAATTTTGCATTCAGCTAAGATTTTCTTCTGTTTGCAGCTTCTGTGAAAAGGCTTTTTCCATTTTAATTTGCCAGTGCATGAGTTAAATAAATATGTGGGTAATGGCAGTCCCTATAATACTGGGGACATGCTGGAAAATACTTTTTTTCAAAAAACACTCTCGAACAAAAAATACACTTAATTCACAGTTAAGAGGCCACAGAGTTCAGTCACATTTGACCAACTTGCTGAATGCTGATTCAAGCCTGCTGAAGACAATTTGTTGAAGTCCAGTAAATACCTGACAAATGACAGTGATGCAGAGTCAATGCCATATAAGAGCATTTTTCAGATGAATTCTTTGGTAGTCAAAAACTTTCCATTGTGAGTGCACCCTGGTCACCAACATTTTCACAAAACTTTGTGGCCATCACACCTGATGGTCCAAGCTCCTTTAAATTAGCAGGGACTTGAGTGCTTTGAAAGTCCATGTTCAGCTTTTGGCTGACACCCAAAAGTCAGAGAGGGTTGCCTTTCACAACACTTGGAGCTCTCTGAAGCTGAGCAATGGTATGAGTATGGCTTTCAGGAGCAGCTGCAAGTTGCTGCTCTACAACAGGCAGTAAAAAATGGGAGCTTAACAATACCCTACCTATTGATCTTTCCGAAGAGAAGTCACCAGTGCCACAAAGATTGCAGAAGCCAGTGTGTCTAGCAAAGAGAGTAGCTCCTATGCTCAGCCTAAAGCTGCAAAGGGCTGAAGAAAACTTTTTTCTGATTTTTAACCATCCCCATGAATGACCCTTGGATATGAACTACACTGAGCTGGATAAAGAAAATAAGCACTTGGCATAAATGTAAAAGAAGAAGGAAAAGTTCTCTCTTCTCTGGTTTTCCTCTCCTGTTCTGTTAATTTCTTGATGTTGTTACTTCACTGTGTCCTGGCAGTCATTGCCTCTGGGCCATGGCCCTATTTTAATATGCAACTTGTTGGCCCTCCTCAGAGCTCCCGATTTTCACAATCCGCCATCAGAATTTACCCAGCAAATCTCCCTTCCTCACAAAATCTCCTTTGTCGTCTTTGCTATCTTTTCTCCATCAAACAGATGATTTCCCAAACCTCCCACTCCAGGTTGCCTGGTGCATTGTACTGGTGCTGTGCTTTGTTTGCAGTCTGTCATCCCACTGCAGTCAGCCCCAGCCCAGAGAAGGCATCACTGCCTAGCAGAGAGCAGTCATATTTCAGCTCTGGTGGAGGTTGCCCTAGCTCCCAGTTCTGCTCTATTTTCCACTCCCTTGCTGTACCTCTGCACATAACCAAGAGGTGCCTCCTACTCTGCACTCCAGGCTCAGCAGACAGGTTTGTGGGGAGAGGATCCACACTCTGCAGAGCTGTAAGTTGGGGGAAACCCACAGAACGCATCTATAAGAAGCAAATCTTTAAGCAATATAGTCTTGAGAATCAAGTCTCTGCTGAATGCAAGTGTGCTCTGCTTGTGCTTTAAGGGCTTATTGTTACTATTTTTTTGCTTTGGCTGAATGTGCTTGGTTTGCCATATGTTCAGCAAACAGCCTTTTCACCTAACAGCTACCACCACGCCAAATCTCAAAGCAAAGAAATTGCAGTGATCTTTTAATATAGAATAAAATATTGCCCCCCACCCCCTCACTTGGCTTTGATCTGGAAAAAAATTACATCACTTTTTTTTTTAACTTATATTTCACAGGTGCAGGCCTGCGCCATCCCAGCATGGTCAGTCTCATCCTAAATGGTTAATGCTTGGCTAAAATGTAAGCATCTAAAAACAGGATATTACAGCAGAAAACTGGATAAGTGCAGTAACAGTAGGAGCTGCAAGGCCCTTCCCAGGTGTCCCCTCTCCCCCGCCCATCAAAACAAATAGAGATAACATCTCAGTGAATTTGTGTCTAGTTAAAACCCTCTGCAAGCGAATCGACAAATTACTGCAGATTTCTGACTTGTGGCGACTTTTGTTTGTGATTACCGGTGCTACAAAAGTTGACACAGGCGTTCAGAACTGTGGTGGAAGGAGTGTTTCTCGAAGGCTTCCCCATCAGTACCACGGAAACAGCATTTCCTTCCCTTCCCCCAAAACAGGGAACAGCCGTGACGGTACCGAGTGACTCCAGGCACGACGTGTCACCTCCTTTCCCGCTTGCATTTTTCTGGCCAACTGGTGGGTTCACCTTCACTGTGCCCTGCAAGGCAGAAGGTAAACACTCATCCCAGGAGGGGACCAGCCAAGGAGTGAGATGATAAGAAGTGACAATTTCTGCCTTCATTCCCTTCCACACCACTCATTTGTGAACAGAGGAGGAGGGGACCACATCTGCCACTGGTCTGTGCGGATGGCCCTGCCTGTGTGAGCAGATTCACACCCGAGATGAAACCAGCCCAGTATTTGCAGAGTTGTGGAGTCAGAGACACAGTAGTTTTAGCTCAAAAAAGTTCAGATTTTCTGTTCCCTCTGTTCAATGATTCATATAGGAAAATGAAAGGGATTTTTCTTCTCCCTGACTCCTTTCCTACCCTGAAAGAGGCAATCTCATTTTTAGCCTTGACCTCATCTTTCTGGACAGCAAGTTGTTTACTTGCATGTGTTTAGAGCCAGAGACTCCTATGGTGGCATAGGAACTGCTGGGATGGCAGTGGATGGGAAAATACAAATGCCACACCAGAACTAAACTTTTTCTCCAGCAAAATTTTTATTTTATATGGCTCAAGTCATGTTGGCTTTTGCTGTTCAAATCTATTTGTGTGTTCTTTATGTCACCAGAAGAAAGGAAGAAAATTTGTCATTCTCTAGAAATTTAATCTTTCCATGAGAATTCCTGAAGTTCCTCTCTTTATTAGATTTCAATTTAACTTTGTGTTTTGTTTTGTTTTAATGTAGATGTGCCTGGAGCTATAAAGCAACAGGCTGATCTGCTTTTCCATCGCATTTAGCTGCTTCTTTGCCAAATCTCAACATGTCCCAAGTCATGCACACTTCTTCCCTGCTTTAAAAGAAGGAGTGCTTCCCAGAAGAGTCATGAAAAGAGGGGAACCACTATGACAAGCCACATTTCTTCCTGAAAGGGAGAAGTAGCAGAGGAGGGAAGAAGGAAAATCTCTGATGTAGGATGTGTTCATCCTATTAGCCTAGCAACAAAACACACTGGAAGGCAACAGCGCTTTCGGCATTAAACACACTGAAAGTCCTTATGTCAACAAAACAAAATAAAACTGCATTTGTGATGGGGAAATTTCACCTTCACTTGATGTATGCAATTTTGCCAGTGCCACCACCAGGGAAATAAATCCGGCAATATCCATTTTATAGGAGTCTCTGTTTACCATAACAAGATAGATTTGTTCTGGAAAATTTTTTGTCAATATATCCTTTGTTAGGCATTACCTTCATCTCCTAGCAACAGTGTGGGGAAATCCATCAGAGACATGGAATTTAACTGCAAAATAGGATGGCTCACTGCAGCTTGCACGCTTTTGGAAACCTGCACTGGCATGCAGATACTCTCGTGCACTTACACTGTTTATGTCTATTGACGGACTGATAAATTAAACTAGAGCATGGAAACTGGGAAAAAAAAAGAGAACAAACCAAACCAAAAACCCCATTCTTTCTCTCATTAAAAACATATTTACCAAGGCACATGAAATACTGGAATAACTGCTCTACCTCTTGCTCTTGGGAAAATTCTTTCACACCCGTGCACATGGCCCACGCTTTGTGGGCCACTGGATAGATACGCACACACCACATTTAAAATTTTTGTGATGACACTTAAAATATTTAAATGTCAACAAACCAGAGTTTTTCCAGCCTCAGAGATTTGTGGGGTAATTTTCGTAAATGTACAACAGGAATAATAAACCTCTTGCAAACAACACAGTCACTGAGCAAACAGGTACAGAAGATGGCAATACTCCTCAGGTGCCTGTGCATTTCAGGGCATGTACCAAAGTCTGCTCTTCTTTTTCTTCCAGAGAGAACCTGCGCTCCATTTCAAGGAAGTTAAGGGTGAGCTAAAATGCTTTAAAAAGTCTCTAAGGGATCTCTTGCAGCTGAGCTCTGCAATAGCCCTTTGATCTGCATGCCATCCTGCTGGCTGTTTTTCAAGGTTGGATTTATCCCTCAGGCTGGTCCCAAGAGGTGGGTCCTTGCCTGTGGTGGAACTGACATTGTTGCAGCTCAGCCTCTGCAAGCACAGAAAAGAAAGGGATGGTACTGCAGCCTTGTGGCTTCTCTGTAGCATAAAAAAATGGGAATTTCCTGTCTGTCCCAGCCTGGCCACGTCTGGAGCCTTGCAGCTGACAAAGCTCAGCCATGTCTTGGGACACTCATTGAGGAGGTGAACATCTTGGTTTCATTGGCTACTGGGCTCCAGAAACACACAGGCTGCAAGAGCAGGTCTAGAGTGTGGAAATACTTGGCAGAAGGGGCATTGCCAGAGACTTTGGGGGAATGACTGAGAGGATTTCCTTTGCTCCCCAGTTCCCTGAGCACATTACCACATATAGAAGCCTCTGCATAAGTAAGGGTGACTCATCCTAGTGATCTCCATGAGACAGCACTGGCTGAACCAGTCTGTCACCTACAGCAAGTTCTTATGGGCACAATTTAAAGCCCAGTAAAGATTCCTGAAGTCTTTGTGGGTTTATACCCGTAGTCCATGACAAACCTGATTTTATACATAAATTACACAGTTTCATCTTCTACACTAGCATAAAAGCAATTTGTTATTTGCCAACCAGATAAGAGGATTATTACCATGCCCCTTACCACATCTTCATAAAGGTGACACTACAGTAGGAGATCGCCTTTATATGTGTATAATGTCCCGCAGATTGGAAATCTTCCAACATACATTGTAGAGGGTTTTTTTAATAAAAGAAGATGTGGCCCAGAGGTACAGTCAAGCATTCTGAGGGACTGAGGTAATGTGCTGCTCTCAGAGATCCATATTAGTTCAGCTGGGGAGAGAGGAGGCAGCTAAATATAAAAGCTAAAACGTGAGGCATCAAGGGGACACCTCCATGTGACTGAGCCAGCCTCCAACTGAGGCTGTTCCTGGGAGGACATTAACAGCATCACCAGATCAAAAGGACTTTATTAACTATGCCTTGTAGATGTGCAGGGGCTGTAGGAGAGGGTTAATTGGCAGCAAGGCAAGTAAACAGCTCCCAAAACAAAACCAGATTATTCAGATATCTGCTGAACTCAGAAAAGGCAGCTGGGGAGACAGGTGGGAGAGAAAAACAGTTTTGGCAAAAGTCTGTGTTTCCAAGGGAAAAACAGCACAATTACTGGGTATTGCTGCTGCATGGGGGAAATCTGAGCAGTGACCCAAACTCCCTTCTGACCATCTCTGGAATGAAAAGAGTTTTGCTGCAAGGAAATGCCAAGACCTCTTTTCATACTGCCTGACCCTCAAACATTGGTAGAAGACACAAGAACCATCCCAAGTAAAACTTCTTCTTCTTCTTTAAAAAGACATTTATATTGTTGTTTCTGACTTGGGCATAATGATTTCAGTCAATGTGAATTTATTTCCATCTAAGCTGTGTTTGTTCTCGAACTTTTTGCTATTGACTTGCACACATGTTCAGTATACAGAGCAAACACTTTGGTGTGAAACAACATCGTACACAATGAGTCATCTGTGCTCTGGTCCACAGCCATCCCACAGAGAGCTGGCTGTCAGTAACTCTGTCAATTGCAAACATAGCTACAAACACTCAGAACCAGACAGTTATCTTGTATAACACCTTATGGAGACTCTGTCTTAAGCAAACAGGAGCCATGTTAATGTATTTTTGGAAGAGCTAGAATAGAAAGATAGATTATTTGGTAAGGAAGAAGGTTTTGGACTAGTCCTGTCTACACTGATGCATCTGAGCAAGATGATTTAAAAAATAATTATGAATTAACCTTTGACTTACAGAGGAACCTGTCCTGGTTTCTATGGTGATGTGCAGCTATCATCAAGCATTAGCTTCAAGTGTACAGAAAAAAATACATTTATTAATCCTGGGGAATAGCACTAAATAAATTAACAGTGTTAACTCCAGGTATCCTGATGACACAGGCAGGTGAAAAGGGGAATAAAAGGATGGAGGGAGGCACAGGAAGGCAGGGAACAGCAAAGAAGATGGCAGAAAAGAAGGGAAAGGGAGTTGGGGGTATGGCCTATAGTTATGGTTTTATAAAATGGGGCAGAGCAGAGTAGAGGAGGTGAAGAAGGATAGAAAAGGGCAAAAAAGGGATGAGAGCAGTGTGTAGAGATGGACAGGCAATTACCAAGGGGCCAAAAGGTGTGTAAAGGGGAGAAAGAAGGGCAATAAAATCAAAGAATGTCAAAAAAGGGCAGAACAGGGCAGAGCTGGGGTGAGTGCTGCAGAGAAGAGCAAAGGCCAAAAGATTGGCAAAGAAGGGTGAAGAAGGAAGAGAAGAATGGCAGAAAAGCAGAGAAGAGTGGAGATGGGCAGAGGTTAAAGAAGGGCAGAGAAAACAGAAGTGAAGGTCAGAGAAGTTCAAAGAATGTCAGAGAAGGTCAGAGAGCTGGGCAGATGGAACAGAACAGCGGAGAAGAGGAGTGGAGATGAAGGGGGAAGAAGGACAAAGGATCAGGAAAAAAGAGAAGGTCAGAGAAGGCTGAAGAAGGGCAGAGACAGGAGGCAGGCAGAAAAAGGAGGGAGAAGAGAAAGAATGAAGGCAGAGAAGAAGGGCGGAGGAGAATGAAGGGCAAAGGAAACAGGCAGAGACAGATGGGCAGAGAGGGGTGGAATGGGGACTGAGAAAGACAGAGAAGGGCAAAGGAGAAAGGTGAAGAATGGCTCAAAGTGAAGAACTCTCAAAGACTGTAAATTCAGTATGCCAATATTGGCACTAAGGGTGTACTAAGGAAATTCGTCCTGTGATTGATCAGAGTTGCTCAAGGATCCATGATAAACAGAGTGAACCTCATTTCCCTCAATAATATACACACACATACCTATATCTAAATCTATATCTACATGCATTTTTCAGTCTGATTGGGAAACGTGGGAGTTTTGCTCTCCACTTTCCCAACCCCAGTCCTTCCGATCTGGGAACTGAGAATTCAAATTCTACTCTGCCCTGTCACTGCAAACAATTTCCAAACCATCTGCTATCTAATAAACCAATGTGTCTAGACAAGCCCCAAGCCAGGCAACAAATCTGATATTGTACTTGAAGTCATCTAAGTATTAACAACCTGCCATTGCTAACCTGTCAAACTTCCTCACTGGGAAAAGGACTCACATTTACAATCTCAGGCAGAAGGACTGGAAATGGGAAAGATTTTTTCCATCGTTAGATACAGGAAAGCTGCTTAGAAGATGGGACAAGATCCAGTCAGCCCAGCCTGAGCACTGTTTACACCCACGCAGTCCACGCCTGCGAAAGCAGTGAGCAGTGGAGAGAGGTGGGTGCTTTTGAAGGAACCCATCTGCTCACATCAAGCTCCTGAAGCAGGTTTGGAGATAGTCAGATAGCTGGGGGCCCATCAGTCTTGCCTACTCCAATAAGATGGAGAGCCCAGTGTATTCAGGATTTGCTAAGAAACTGCTTTTGATTCACTGTGTCTGAGAGAGTGGAAACAGATCCCAGGTTCACTGAACTCAGACTCACTTGTGAGAATTAGATTAAAAAATGTTGTCTGTCTCCAACGGCATCAAAAATAAGCTTTGTGTTGTGTGAGCTGAGAGGTTATCTTTCCTGTTCCTACTGTGTATTTCTTTTCTCTGAGTTGATTTGAAAAGAAAGTTCTCATCTTGATGACAGAGCTCTTAAATACTCAGAAGCACTGACCAAACCTGGCTCCACTTTCTGAGCATTTCACTGTGCAATTCAGAGCCAAAGTCAAATGGCAGTCTTTCCAGAAAAGGGCCACAGGGGCAAGAGATAAGTTGAGCTCCAGCTGCTTCAGAGAAGAGGTTTTGAAGCTCCTTTTTTTTTTTTTTTTTTTTTTTTTTTTGTCAGGAAGCCAGGAAATCAAGTTATGGAAGTAAGTAAGCTGTTAAAAGGCTTTGCTGAATCTTATTTTATTCTGTTCAGAAAGAGTCAGGCAGGAGATAAAAAAGGCAAGAAATAAAAAGCATAGTGCTGTAACACTTAGACGTGGGTTGCTTGACTGGAAGCTCTTATTCCCTAGTCTTTATATCAGTTTGGTCCAACAGAGCTACATCCAGAAAGAAAATATCTCTGGTAGGGTTTGACCCAACACCTTCTTTAAGGTTTCCATCACTCGAGCTGAGCAGCAAGAGAAATTAAATTAATAGGAAATAGGCTTCTATTTTCAGTGAGAGCTTTTGCCTAGCCTACATCCCTCAGGATGACATCTTACCTCTGATCAGTGGAACGGTGTTTATCTACCCAAGGTTTTGCTCAAACATGCAAGTCCAAAACTCTCTTTGACATGATGGTCATGAAGGCAACAAGGGAGGGTTTGTGAGAGGGAGAGAAGTTGGTCAAATCTCTTTTGGGTGCCTTTGGGCTGGGCAGGGGCCAAGTGCCACAGTATGCCTAAAGTGCCTGGCAGTTTCGATGAGCGACCCATCCCAAAAATGTCCTGGTACCAGGTGGGTGAGTTTTGTTCCCACAAGAGGGATATACTGAATGGGGACTGGTGCCCTCTGATAAGGGAGCAGTATGTGCCTGAGACATGCTCAGAAACACACTTGGGTCCTCCCATGAAACACAGTCAAACAATGACAAAGAATGATTATTCAAGGTGCAGACCATCAACTTCACTACTCTGAGAAATCTATGATCTTCATTCTCAGTACTGAGCTGAGTTTGAGCTGCAGCTCTTCCCAGTGAAATTGAGCTTCATTTTGAGAAAAATCACAGTGAACTGGTAGACACAAATTGCGAACAGAGAAGCGCATTTGGACAAGTGTAGTGAAGTGAGGAATTGTTATCACCCTGAGTTATCACTCTAACGGGATGATGAGAGAAAGTTTATGATCCTTAGGGATTAAAGAAGGAATCAGACAGCTGTACCTACCAGCAGCATCTCCTCTGCAGTAGGCATGGATGTGTTATAATGATGATGGATCGAGTCATTAGACTTTTTGAGATTCCTTCATGATACAACATTGCTACTCATTAAACCAAGCCTAGGTGAAGGAAAGACATTGGGAAATGGAAGAAAAAAGAGCTAGTAATTAAGTCTTGCTGGGTTTGGTAACTGGAATTAGAATGAAACAATCGACTGTTTGGAAATGGATTCTGCAGCAGCTGGGTGACGAATTGCAGGACATCCATGTCACCTTTAGCAGCACGGGCAACTCTTAAAAACCTATTTAAATTCTAAGAATTATACCTGTATTGATTAGGAATTACAGTCAATTTAGCAGTTTCCTTGTAGTGAAGTGGAAGTAAGCTGTTAATCTAAACTGTGGTAAGTGTTACAAACACATCCAATTTTGATCGAACCGATGTAAACATATCATTATAATGAAATTTAAGCAGTAGCAAGAACTGTGGTACAAAGTTCTGGCCAGGTCTCAGTGATACCAAGATAATAGATGGAAGTGCAAGAAGTATTGATCTTCTGTGACTAATAGGCTGTTTAATACAGGGAGAAGGACTTACACAGCGAAGAACTGAAGAGTAAAAAAAAATTAATAGCAAACCTGAAGTGCTGCTTCAGTGCATGCTTGAAATATCACAAGATGTTGGAAAATCTCATTTACAAATTAATATTCCTTTCATATGTATGAAGAATGAGAATCTAGGGTACTATATCTGGTATTGGTACATAGAGCATTGTAATGATATAAATTAGACGTAACTATACTGTGAGAGTTCACTTATATCTGAATATAAAGTAAGAATGTAATTCTGTTAAGAGAGAGCAAAAAATATTTTCTTTCCTTTTTCATTTAACATCATAAATCATGTGTTTATGTCCTTCTCTTTTTCCATTTGTAAGTTGGAGCTAATATTGCTGTGACATTTAAAAGGACTGTTCTGAGAAAAGACTCATAAAAGTAATAGAGAATTCAGCTATTGGAGCACTGATTACCATCTTAATTATGTATTTTTTCTCATTACATCTTATAGGATGGAAACACTTGCTGTTTATTTTCCATCTGTGAAAGCTATGCCCAGTTCAAATTCAGATTTCTGCCCTGAGGATAACTGGGAGAAATGCTTCCAGCCTCTACATCCAGCAAGTGAGAGATGAGGGGACCCTTACCCACTTGTAAATACTGATAAATGCTCTCCCAGGTTTCACAATGCCAGGTATGGCCCAGCTGCAAGTCACTCAGCCACAGCAAGACAATAACTGTGCTCAGAGGAAGCCATCAAAGGCTTCCAAAAGAAACCTGCTCTGACATGAAAGAGAAAATTATTACGGTAATCAACTCTGCTAAGAGAAAAGGAAAGCTGTTTCTCTTTGGGAAAATTTCCAGTGTTGAAGAAAAGTGGGGGGAGAAGGCGAGAAGGGAAGATGATAAGGTCTCACATGTTTGGTTGATTGTTCACATCTAACAAAAATAGCCCCAGCCTGTTCCCATTGTCCTGCAGCTGCTGGCTTCATCACACTCATTGTGCATTTCCTCATGGCTAAGCAGTGCAGTTGCCCAGTTTCCTCTCCTTCATTTCCTAACAAGATCTGCGATGAACTGTAGGAAAAGCCCCCTTCAAAAGAATGCCTTTCAAGTTTCCCTGGGTCCATCCAGAAACCCGGGCTGCTGTCTTAGAGCAAAGCAAACCAATTTCAAACAAGTCCCAGTGCGGGTACCCAGATCCTATCCTGAATCAGAATCCTATCACTTGCATATTTTTATTTTTTATTTCGTCCCTGGGGCACATTTGAATTTATGTGGACTTCAAGCTTGCTCATAAAGTGACAAGGAGAAGCTTCCTGCATTCAAGGCCAAAACATCTTGAGAAAAGAATGTGCCCCAAGATGTAAGCATTTGTTTAAAAGGCCTCTCTTCCTTCTACATATTTAACAACCAGTTTTAATTCTCCAAGGAGACATTCCTGTATATGAAAATGGGTTTCAGATATAGAGCAAGATGTGAGAGGTGTTCCTCCTCATTCCTTCAGTGGTCTTGGAGCCATTTAAACTGAAATATCAAATTCACCTGGTATGGCCAGATTGGTCACAAACCTGCTCAGCCCTTGTGGAAATAAGCTATAGAAATCAAATTATCATTCCCAAGAAAGGAATTTTTTGCATACAGAAATTAAACATCAAAGCATCATAACAGAATACCATAAGATTGAAAGGTTAAAATAATTCCTACAAATATTTTAGAGTCTAATAAACCCTCTTTAGCTGAATTTCTCTGCCTTTCATTCTATCCCTGGGAAATTAAGGAACACTTTTCTGTAAATAGTTTACAGAGACCAGTATTTTGAATCTATACCCTCCTTCCAACATGGATGCCAAATGAAAGCTCATTTTCACACCACATGATACTTCTTTTTCTTTAAGAAGTGTTGCCTTCATTGAGGAGTTCCTCTTCAGCAGAAATAACATCAGATGTTTCAGATAAGACCAGCTGAGAGAAAGATTTCCTCTTTCACAGAGCCATAGAATGGTTTGAATTGGAAGAGACTTTAAAGACCATCCAGTTTCCACCTCACTGCCGTGGGCAGGGACACCTTCCACTAGAACAGGCTGCTCAAGGACCCATCCAACCTGGCTGTGAACACTTCCAGGGATGGGGCATTCACAGCTTCTTTGGGCAACCTGTGCCAGTGCCTCACCACCCTTGCAGTAGAGAATTTCTTCCTAATGTGTCATCTGAACCTACTCTCTCAGTTTGAACCCATTCCCTCTTGTCCTATCACTAAATGCTCTTGTGAGAAATCCTTCTCAAGCTTTCCTGTAGGCCCCCTGAAAGGACACCGTAAGATCACCCCAGAGTCTTCTCTTTTTCAGGCTTCCAGTCAGTGCTTTGTTGTTTTTCTTTACTATTTGTCAATACCTTAAATATTCTGGATTAAATCAACTTGAAAAAAAATCCTGTAGGTGAAACAGAATTAACTTCTGGTGAGAAGTGCTGGATAAAAGGTCCAGACAGCTCCAGACCAATCTCAAGGCTATTGTGAAGCTCCCTGCCCTGATATTTCATCAAGAAATGGCCCTTCTAGTGCAGATTTCTGACACCCACGTGCAGGTGAGCCTTGCACACAGCTGAAGGAAAGAAGCTATTTAGGAATAATTGTCAAAAGGGAAGACCACCTGTGAAAGTACCCAAAAAAGTATTTTTCCATCCCTGCTCCTCCCTCAGGAATCAGTACACTTCCTGCATGAGGGACTTGTTAGCCCTGGAAATCCAGCCAAACAGATAAGCTACACTTTGGTTCACCTTATTTGCTGCCAGATCTTCAGTCTCAAAACCACTCACTGCTCAACAATTCTTAATCCAAATGTCAGCCTTCTCCTCTTTCCTCTGCTCAAATATTTTGCATAGGCTGCAGCAACGAAAACCTTTGTAGGCAATTTCAGAGCTGCTCACAGCCCTTGTTTCAGACCTTTCCTGCTGACACTCAACCCTTGCAATATTTATTTCAATGCTTAAACAGGGACCTAATGACAAATCAAGCCTTTAAGAAAAATTGAGAGGGTGAATAAATGCTTTTCTGTGTTTCAAATTTAAAAAGAAGAAGGGATAATATAATGACCAGTCTGTGAATTATCCATGACTGCAGGCAACACTTCACACAAAGCTCATTCAAGTACCTGAAGCCCACAAACTAATCAGGGTCTTAAAATTGCTCATAGGCTCTATTCAGAGCCTCTTTTAACTGTAGTTTGACCTAAATTCTCTAATAGTCACCAAAGCCCCATTTGACTGGAGAGAACATAAAATAAGCTCATTTCAAATGCTGCTGCTAATGCTCTGGCATGGATTTTAGCAGCTTTTCTACTACTTTGGTTCAACATCACAGCAATGGAATCATTCTACCTGTGTTAAGTTCCTTGAATTTGTATTCCAAAGGAAAGATGAAATTAGGGAAAAGAAGAAAAAGCATTAATTAGATAACAACAGGGGGAAAAACCAACAAAGCAGTTACTGTATCTACCTCGTCAGCTTTATGGTTGTTTCAAACATGCAATACTTCATTAAGTTGAACTAAGACCACTAGAGATCAATTAATATTGATTAAATGCGAGAAAAAAGAGAGATGACATTAAATAAATGTCAGGTTGATTCCTACAGCATGAAAAGTGAACCGTGCTGTTTAGGCAAGGCATTTTCTTCTGAGTTTGTCTAAGTCTAGTTAAAGAAGGAAGCAAATTTGTTCAATAAACAATCCCTATTGATCTTGGGAGATGTAGATATAAGAGCAAAGAACAGGTGTACAAATGGATAGGGACCATGGCTGTGTCCTGATGTGCACAGACAAATGCCATCCAGAGAAGTAATCCAGTACGATCTCCTCCTAATCACTTCTTTCTTGGATATTTCTTGGACTAAATTATGCATTTGTTGTCCCTAAAAATCTCAAAATCCTTACAGATATTTTTCATTACTATGGTAACTGTTTAGAGAGGAGCTGGTGATACAATCAGAGGCAACCATCACTAGACAAACTAAATCAATCATTGTTTTATTAGTTTTATTGGCTCCTTCATACTCACACAGAGAACTAAAATTGGAAAACAGAGTCTGCTTGCTCCATGGCCTGAGGAAATTTGCACCTCAAGTTGGATAGGCTGTCTAATGAGAGGAACCGGGCTTTATATCCCACCAAAACCAGTCATATCAACTGTCTAAAAATATTGAGTCCTCCAACAGAGCACAATTTATTTGGTTTTCCTGCTATATCTTACTCCTCAGGCATGCCAGGGTAAGCCTTCAGAGGGCTGTGCTTGAGATGCCCAGCTAACTCTGCCTGAGCTGGGCCAAGAGCTGGAAGCGAGCCTTGTGCAAGGAGAGGTTCACATCTGGGCATGTGCACAGCTGCTGTATTTTAGCACCTCATGCTTAGGCCTCCATCAGGCTTAGGAAACTAAATAGAGAAGCTCCAGAATGAGTTTTGAGGAAGACATCCTTTTTTCATGCTTACGGCTTTGCAATTACAAAACTCTTTAGAGATCACAAATGTGGCTTTAAAATTTCTTAGGCTGACAGAAGATTTGAGTGACACACTTCTAGTATATCCAAAATGCCTTCTAGCAAGAGTTACCACAAGCCCCCTTCATATTTTCCAAAACAAGAAAAGCCTTCTCTGCTTTCTGACAGACCTGGGGCGGGGAGGGGGGAAGCTGCATCCTGAGGAGAGGCAGGCTGCTGCTGTTGTTCCTCACAGTCCTGAGAAGACACCATGGAAGCAAGAGTGATAATAGATATTAAAAACAAACATTTGTTTTTCCCAAGGCCTACTCTGCGCAGTATTACTGTAATATTTTCAATCAGAACCATAACTTGGGCATGCTGACATCTGATTGTTCACTCACTTTAATTCTCCAGTTTGTTCCTTTCCTTGCTCGCATATATGAGAGTTTTAAAATAATTTTGCAATTTTTAAACAGGATGCCTCCTGATACCTTACAGAATACCACCATCCGTGGATCAACATCTGAGAAACGCCTTGAGTAGGATTCCCCACTCTGATATCTGTTTATTCATACCAAGATGAAAAGCACTTACCCTGTCCCAGATATCTAGGAGTCATGCACTGCAGTGCCTGAAGGTATTTAGGCTGGTTTTTGGTCGAGTTCTACAACCATCACAGAAGAGTTTTCAGCCCAAAAACCATGCCAGTATTACTTCTGCCACCCCCAGGCGCACCAGAACTTTCTCAGGCATATTTTGGAAGGAATAAGTATGTCTGACTGGATAACAGCTTGATGATGTTTTGAAATACTATAAATGCATTAGGGAGCCCTGCTACTGATACTCTTCTTGCCAGCAGCTACTCATTTTTGCACATCCTATGACAACTCATAAAACTCCTGCACTGCCATTTTGAGACTGAATTGAGAATTTTGGCTAGAGACAGGCTGTCTCCCATTCTTCTGCAGGCAGCTAAATAAAGCTAAAACACACATGGACATCCTTTTTGAAGGTTTACACGACTGTAGTCATACTTTGTATCAACAGAGAGATTTTACCAGCCGGTTTTCTGTTTGGGTCTGCTGCAGATCCCTGCAATTATCAGTGCCCCCTCCTGGTACAGAAACATACTGAGATCCAGCCACTCAGGAATGGTAGGATGCAGAAACACAAAACATCCCAACCCTCTCTTCCTGATTAATATTTGTTGTTCTCTACAGCCTTTTATAAACAGCTATGTATGCTACAGGAAATCAAAAAGTGAAATACTTTTTAAGCTATATGTATTGAATGAAAGAGCAGGGGAGATGTCAAAGGCAAGAGGTTACCATGGATTTTCCTTTCCAGCATATTCATAACAAAGCTAAACCCAAAAAAGGTATGTATATATATGTTCATCAAGCCAGCTGTAGCTGAACAAGAGAAAGCTTGTGAGTTTAAAGTTTTATTCAGAAATGTCTGTATTCATTTCAGGACTGAGGAAATAATTGCAACATTTATGAACCTTGGATACAAACCCTGAGATTTTGACTAGAGATTTGAAACCTGGGGGGATTCCATGTCCCCACATCTTAGGTATAGAATTTCCACTGATTTATCCAGGCAAATGAAAGTGAGAGAGGCAAGACAACAGGAAAGGACACAGCTGCTGGCAGGAGGCAGCAGAACAGGGCTCTACTCAGGGCTTTGACAATTTACTTTCTAAAAATGACCAAGATGTGCCTTTTCTTACCACAGCAAGTCAGATGTTTTCCTTAGCTCCCCTATCTACTCCAGTAACCTAATCCTCAAGCAAAACACCTTCAGCATTATTCCTCAGTGCCCCCATGGGATGGGTCACTTCTACCAGCCTATTTACAAGAAACCAACTCCCAAAAATGCAGGTGAAGGGGAAATATATATCCAACGAAAGCAAACATTCCCAAAAGTTGAAGCACAGGATCTATTTTTTTCAGTGATACTTCCCATCCCTTTCCCATCTGTCTCACTCAGAGCCTCTGAGCAAGAGAAATCGCAGCCTCAGGTCTGAAAAAGCAGCACTCCTCTCCCTGTGCCCCCAGTACTAAAAACTTTTTTGCTGGTGCTGGGCTACCAAACAGGCCTAGAAGGCAGCAGAGCAGGCAGCTTCTCACTCCAGGAGAGGGCAGTGAAATACGGTTTAACTTGCCCAGGAAAGGGCAAATGCAGCATGAGCTGCTCAGCAGCGCCTGCTTAGTCAACCCAAACGCTGACCTTGGCAGCACAAACACGGGCAAATTCAACAGGAGGAGTTGTGAGTGGGGTTTCACGTGTCCCAAGCTCTGTAAATTGAATTGGGTCACTATTTCCTAGGAAAAAAATTATGCAACCACTTGTTCACTCCCTGTCCACGGAGAGGAAAAAAATGTCATTAGGAGGCAGTGTTTTCTTGTGCTTAGGTTAATAGGTCTCATTTGTTCTGCCAGTGTGGAGGCAGGCAGAACCAATGGAAGAACTTGTAATTCTCTTTTCTAATTAAGATAATGTGCCACACCAGCCCTCAATCATATTTTTGGATGCTACAGTGTCCATGACACATCTCGGAGAGACCGCAGCTGTGATTAAACCTTTTTGATAACCTATAAATATAACATTAGTTGCTTCAGTTAGGTTTCTGATAACATCATTCATTTCAGATCATTCAATTAGTGTAGACAAAAGGGCTCTTTCCAGGAGACATAATGTCATTGTCTCTGGAAAGGAACGTACTTCCCAATCACTGTTTATCACTCTGTAATTACAGTGCTGTAGCAGCCATGCTCTATATTACAAGGAGTCCTTTTTGTGCCCAAGGATCCAACAGTTCTTTGTTTTAATTTATTTTCTTCTTAAATACCTCCTGCTATTTAAGCAATAATTCCCTGTAAATCAGTTGTTAGCAGCAGTTAATGACTGGTTGGTTAATTAATAGCTGAAAGCAAATCTGAGGGTGTTTGCCACTCTAATGAAGCAGCAGACATTAACTGTGGGGTTATTGCTCATGTACCCTATAATCAAGGACTTCTCACAGCCTATGTATCATTTAAAGAAGGGACTGTCTGGGTTGCAGTGGGTGGTGGTGTTAGAGGTGTCTGTTCTGCTGGAGAGCTGCATTAAGATGTTTTTAATGCAACCGCCTGCTCTGCCGCTCTCTCCAAGGGACAGATTCCCAGATAATCTTTTTCACAACATCGTCAATTAATATTTATATAAGCCTGTTTTGTCTCTTATCTTCCATGAAATAAGGTTTGGAGCGATGCTGCCATGGAGAAGGAAGGAGAGTCTAAAGCAGGCAGTAATTGATGTTCACAAAGAGGGTATGTGTAATGGACCAGCTGGCTTATTATGAACTAAAATACTGCAGCATCTTCAATACAGAGGATGGTAATGGGGAATAAATGTTGACATTTTCATGGTGAGCAATGCAAGACCATCAAATCAAACAATTTCTGGCATATAGTCAAAGCAACATTTAAATGGAAACTTGAGAGATCAGAACATTTTTACATATTTTTTTCTGAGTAATAATGTGCAGCTGTAGGAAAAACTGCATGGCATGAGTTCCCCACATTGACACAAAGCCAGGAGTTCCCAACAGGGACTGGCTGACTTGTCCTAAGGAAAAGAAAAAAACCAGCAGCAAGGAGCATCCTTGCATGACTGCACCAGCCCTTCTCACCCTGACATTAACTGGTAAATCTAGACAATTTTTACTTGCCGTCCTCTCCTCAACCCAAGAGAACAATTGCTTGCTGTTTTGTTCACATTCCCCACCTCTACACTGGACATCTGCTGCCATGTTACTGTCAGCCTTCCCTTTTCTAAAGTGAACAAACCCAATTCCCTTGGCATCTCTTCACAGTTTGTGCTCCTCAGTGTCCTATGTTCTGTCTGATTTACCTGGATTTTTTTTGTCCTTCTCTTCATCTGCAGGGAAAGGGAGCACCTGGTTGCAGTACCCCGGTGAAGAGAGGAAAATAAATATTGGTTGTATCTTGAGGATGATGATCCTGAACCATAACCCAGAACATTTGATTCATGATTCCCTTCAATACTCAAGTCTTCTACAAATATGCTGCTGCCTGGTAATTTCCCCACCTTTCACCCAACTATGTATCTACATCTCTCTTTCCCAATCACAGAACTTTGGACTGTTCCTGAAGGAATTTAAATATTTGGGAGTAGTTTCTCCAAGTTGTGAAGATCATTTAAAATTCAGATCCTGACCTCCTAGGACTTCTATCATCTCCTAATTTTGACATCCACAGATTGATTTTGTTTGCTTATTGTTCAGTTGTCAGTAAAAGAACTATTTAAAAGAACTGAGTATAAGGAAACTGCTGAATGACCTCCTTGAAATATCTTCCCTGACAGTGATCCAGTGATAGTGGTTGCTGTGGAGCTGTTTTTCAACAGGCTGTGCACCTACCCCATTGTAATTATATCTATACCATATTCTTTAGTCTGTCATATATGTCAAAAATAGTTACTAAAAATCAAGCACCAGTGCATTTGCTGCTTCCTCTTTATTCATAGGCATGCTACTGTGACAAAGAAGGAAATTAGATTGATTTCACATCAAACGTTCTTGACAAGCCTATGTTTTCCTGTATCAGCTGGCTACTTCAAAATTGATTGTTTAATGATTTGTTCCTGAATCTTTCAAGGACTTAAGTTAGACTGACAGGTCTGTAATTCCCTGGGTCCTCCTTTTCCCTCTCTTTAAAATATTATACATTGTGTTTGCCCTTCTCGTGTCTTCAGGGACCTCCTCTCTCCTCTGTGAGTTCTTAAAGATAATCACTAATGGCTCAGCGATTGCTTCAGACAGCACCTTTAAGTACTCTGGGGTGAATTTCATCAGGCCCTGCTGACTGGAGTACATTCATCTTATCTAAATATTCTTTAATCTATTCTCCTCCTCTTCCAGTCTGTTTTTCTGCCCCCTTGTAAAAAGTAAGTTTAAATAACTGGTTGTATACCCTGCTGACTGATACACTTCATAATTCAAAGCAATTGAACATTCGTCACTACATTTTAATTTTTTAATATTTACCAAGCTTTATATTTCTGTTCTCTACATTACAAATTCTAAGAACCCAAACTCATCAACCCCTATTCACTGGATGCTAAAGAGACGCACCACTCTTAAGGACAGATTCATCTCTGAGGATGGAGCAGAAAGAGGATACATTATTAAAACCTTGTGTTTTGTCATGCAGAGCCTCAGCATTCACTGACAGACCTATGCTGATTGCAACAACAGTTTCCCATTTCTGCCCAAGCTGTTCCTAAAATATAACTGGCACCTTCATATCTGAGAGTGCACCCACAGCAGTGTCCATGAGCCAAGCACTGTCCTTTGAATTGGTGAAACTGCTAGGGCTGTTGATGTCTAGATTTGCTCTAAATTACAAATATTAAGGCCATGTGTTGTTTGGGGTTTTTTATATTAAATGTGAAAATCTGCTGAAAGTCATGGTAGGTTTTCCATGTAAGTACTACATGGAGATCTATTTCCTGTGCTCTATCAGACACCTAGCACTACAGTACTCAGTGGGAAAATAATTCAGGTTTCCACCTGTGATAGCCACACAGAACAATCTTTATTGCTGTCTTTAATAAAATCTTCTTTTGCCCACCTCTCCCCTCAGTAGTTCACTATCATTACAGACCTGAGTGATAGTGTTTGCATACCAAGGCTCTCTCTAAAGCAGGGCATTTGTACAGTCAACATTCCCAGGTTTGTTTTCACTAGCAGTTCATGGGCGTTCTGCCAGAATAAATGATATTTTATAGGAGAAATTAACTTTTTAGAGGTCTGTAGGCTTAAGTCCCATCCCATTCCTTACAAGTCAAGATGATTGCAAAAAGTCAGCTTTTAAATGAAAAGTACTGGGCTCAAGTGAGTTTGCTGACAAGGCAGTCATCAAAGGAGGAGGAGGAGAAAACTGGAGAACCACTGAAGACATTCCCTTGACCTCTCCACATGGCTGAGTCTTGCAATCCACATTTTCTATTTGACCCAGCAAAGCCTGGATGACCAGGCAGCTTTTTTTTTTGTGTCTTGAAACCCTGATCAAACTCTCATTTGAGAATTTACCCACAGTGATCCTGATCCCTGTGACTGATCTGCAAACTCCCTCTTTACCTGGTGCTGCATGTGAAGAGTATATGAGGGTACCAGCTGGGAGAGGGTACAGGGTTGCTCACTTCCTTGCCTTCTCTGTGTCTAGAGGAATACAAGGGATTTGTCCTGAAGCACTTCTATTTCTTAGTTTTACCTTTGTGGTCTTCAGACACAGACTTCATCTGTGCCAAAGTCTGAATTTTAATGTATCACTACCAGCAGCTGCTGTGTGTTTCCAAAACAAGGCAGCCATAAAAATCTAGGACAAAGTTTGTGACGGCTCAGAATAAGCAGTTTTGTTTGAAGGGATCTGTCTCTGGGAATGCATACTTTGAGGAAACAGGTAAAACAAAAACGTAATCCTGCTTCCACAAAGCTTTATCTTTACAGAAAGAATGACACTGACATTTGAGATAAGAGCTGGTTTGAGACTTTTCTATCAAAAAGTTTTCGTCCAAAAAAAAAGCATTACAAGTCAAAACAGACCCTTTTGGCAGTAACATACTGGCTTTGATGAAACTCACTGGCAACACTGCTCAAGTCTAGAACAGAAATTATATGACATTCAAGAAGGGGAGAAGCAAACCACAGAGGTGGCAACTACCAGCTGGAAGGGCATTCACCCAAGACACAGGATACTCTCCCATTTGCACTTCTAATTATCCACATCCTATATGAATACCATCCTGGTGTTCTGTCATCAGACCTACCTTCTGACAGGCAGGAGATTTTACAAACCCCCACAAACAGACCAGTTCACTGCCCCTTAAAGAAAAATAGATTTGAAATTCTCATGTCTGGGATATTGTCCTCTGGAAAACAACTTTTGAGCCATATTTGAAAGAATTAACTGCCAGATACAACTTTCCCATAATGCCTCAGACTTCCTTTTTCATTTCCTTTTTGGAAACAGTACTGTTGTGTTCCTCAGCTGGGACAGCTGGCTGGAGTCTGTTCTCTGCTACTTGCATGGAATTAGCATCACGTTCATCTCTATTTTCTGAGTTTGGAAAAACCATATAAAGGGAGTAATTTTCTTCTCATGACTCTTCTATACCTTCTCTGATATAAACACATAAATGCTGCTTAAATGGCCCTTTTCTCTGAGCTTTACTGCCATCCTCCTTTCTTAACCTGTCCTCATTCTTTCCACTATTTTTTCAGATATTTTATTTTGAAGGACCCTTAGCAGTCTAAAAATGTTCAGTTTTTTTAGATTGAAGAATCTGTCCAACCTACACTCAGGTTATTATCTCTAATTTTGCATCTTTACAATATATTTGCATTTTCATGCCTAATTTTAAACTCCTACTTGTAATTTTGACTTTTGTTATAAAATCCGCTTCATAACTCCTCGAGTGAGGAGACAATAAGCAATACAGTCTCCACTGCCATCTTCCTCAAAGTTCAGTAACTCAGCAGGCCAGATTCAGCAGCAAAATTCGAGTTCTGAATTTTCCAGTTCTTCAAGAATTAGAGGAGCCAAGACTATAAATCAGTTTAAGAATCCCTTGATAATGACCTATCAAAGATTGGCAGGTTGTTGGTTGACAGGTTGGCCTTAACCAAATGTTGAGTCAGTTTAGAAGCATTCATGAACTTTTTCCCTTGTCTAGAATGGCACCAAACCTTTGAATCGAGTTTTTCACAGTAAGTATCAGTAACAAAGTAAAATAAACCTCACCAGAATGAGGAACTTTTCCCTGTTTATTAATATCTTCAGGGAGCAACATAATTTTTGGAAAATTTGTTGTCCATGGGGCTTTGCTTCCCACTGAAGACTCCCTAGACAGGCCCCTTATATTCTCTGCATGAATTTGCTCATCAGCAGGAGAAGGTAAAACTTGACTACACTCATTGTCTTGAGTAAACAGCATTGCTTTAGTGATTTTTAATGCCACGCTTCTGGTCCTTAGGAATGGTAAATTTTTCACTAGGATAAATTCCCTAATACTGCATGAAGGATTCAGAACTTCCCACTGAGCAGCTCAATAACAGATTTTTTTAAAAGGAGGGGATTCACTGTTATCTTTATTGGGAGGAAAAAAATATAGCTCTTGGATAAAGCTGCTGTCCATGGCATCCAATTATTTGTTTCAACTGCACAAAAGGAAAAAAAAAAAAAAAAAAAAAAACAGTAAAAAGAAAATTAGCTACATTGATTGCTGGCTGGGGTTTCATTTTGGGCTTCCCCTGTGACTGCAGCATCAGCAGGAATTGTTACTTAGTCATGAATGTGCTGCACAGCAAGAAATCAGATTGCTCCATGTGAGAAGCATGGCTTTTTTCTGGTCTCTCAGTTGTGTGAGGAGGAAATCCAGCTCCCCTTAATCACAGCCTGCCACCACAGAGGACACATAACTCACTGCTACAGCCTTTATTATATGGTTCCCCAAAATGAAAAGAGCCTGTAGATCTTGGCTGTGGGGTATTGGAAATTAGTATTATCCAAAATAAAATTCTAGCAGATCAGCTTAATACTGCTTTTCAAGCTTTTTTTTGAAACCAGGACATTTTTAACTGTATCTTGATAAAACTCCACCTCTATCTATAATGGGTTCCTGATTATTAAACCCTTATTATAATATGATCACCTATTTCAGCTGCAATTATGCTTAACTTCCCCTTGTACCAGAATCCCTACAATAGAAGGATAGGGCCCTTTCTCAATTAGTAATTACACAAAAACATAATTAAAAAAATACAATATAATAAGTCATTGGGAGGAAAAGAACAATTCTGGGTCAAGCCAGAAGAAAACATTAGAGCAGGTCAGAAAGTCAAAGTTACCTTTTACCCTGGTCCCTGTTTTCAGCTAGAAAACAGCACTAAAAAAATCTCAACTCATTTAAAGGCTACCTCCCCAAAAGTGAGTTTGCTACAAACTATTTGTAGCAATCATCTTTCACTTAGCCAGTGATACAAAAAAACAGTGATTGTCCGAACCTAGTGTCCCAAACTAATCATCAGTGATTACAGTGCACCTGGGCAAAAATCTGAAATCAGGTTTTGTTTCCATGCCACAAACGAAATTTCAGTCAGTGGTAACCCTACAGCAAAATGAAAAATTTAAGTTGCATTTTCCTTTCTATAAAACCAAAACTCTTCCTTTGTAAAAGTCTGACTGTGGAAGAGCTACATTTCAATGTGAAATTCCTAATGAACAGTATTTACAAGCAAATGACAGAACTGCAATGAGCCTAACAGGGGCTACTCAGCTATTAAAATATCCAGAAACAGATTAACAATTTTTCATAATCAGAGCAGTAATATCGAGTGCAAGAAGGTTAAATAGATGGCAAACTGCAGAGTGAGGTGGCACTGGCTCCCAGTCCCTTACAAACCCCCTCAAATAAAGTTGGTTTTTTTTTTTTTGGCCATTCCCTTGAAATACTCATGCTCCTTAAACCCTCCCTGATATCCTCGGTGACATCCCACTCCCTGGTTCCTCTTACAAAAGACCTCACAGCCGGCATGCTGAGGCTAAATAACACCATCATCTTTTCCAAGGTAGCCTCTACCCTGCCCTTTGAAGCAGTAATTTTCCACTTTACGAGCTGCACACAGTGCATTGCCTACAGCAGCTCGTTTAAGCACCCTGTCCCTGGAAGAGAGATGCTCAGAGGGTAACTCCTTGTGCTGCACCACCACTCCTTCCTCCTCCTCCTCCTCGCTCGGCTGAGAGGAGCCAAGGGACCCCCAGAGCAAAACAGGGAGGCTACAGTACAGGCACAGCACCTCTGTGCCTCAGCACCACATTATCCTCCAAACTGAAAGGAAAATAAACACAAGTAGCACAGCACATCTTAATTTTCACCGTTGGTAGTGACAGTTTTACTCAATTTTAGCCAGCTATCAAGTAATCCAGAATGAATTAAGCAGCAGAAGGAAGGGCTGTGCCAGGATCCAATAAAGCAGTGGGCACTGCAGTGCTTCAGGGAGTCACTGCACATCTCCCTCTTATCATCATTCCCCCAGGTTCCCCAGGACTGCCATCAGGCAGCATCTCTGAGCAGCTCCAGAACACCAGGAAACCAGCACCTCCTGCCACTCCAGTCACCAGGTTTCAGAATCAGCTGTCAGTCCAGCTTGTCTCCGTGGGATGGTTCCACACACATGCCTGCCTGTCTTTATCAGCTTTGAAGAGCCTAATAAGAAGGTTTGAAATTGCTATTAACTCCCAGCAAGCCCCACTCACACCTCTAACTGAGAGCAGTGCTTGCACTTGGTCAGCACTCGCGATCCCTCCTGTGTTCCACCAGCTGAGATGGACGTGGTGGGTTGAAAGGTTTCACTGCAAGGCCAAAGGCAATGTCTCCTTTAGACATCCCAAGGAAAGGAGTAGCCTTGGAGACACTTCACTCCATGTTTGCACTTCTCTAAATATTATATCTGCTTTCAAAGGCTTTGGCCTCAAAGGACATCTCAGTTGCAGCCTTCCCATTGTAGGGATTGGATATTGTTGGCCGTAGTAAGGAGGGTATTTTTATTGTCTCCCTGCGGTCAGGGATCGACTTTCAATCCCCAGTTCTGTGTTTTGCACATTGTGCAAGCCACGAGGGTACTTACAAATGCAAACTTCCAAGGGTGTCTTTAGGGCACAAATTACAACAACTCTGGTGAAATCTCTGACGTCAGCTGTGTTTTACTACTGCCATTAAGCTGTCACACAGGGGCCGTAACCTGCAGTGATTCCATATATAACTGCACACACAAGGCAAACTGTTAATGGCTCCTTCCTAAATCCTGACAGTCCAGCAGCAAGGAGCCTATGGACACCGCATCTGTGAATTTAGTCAAGCACACACCTTCTCTTTACAACACTAATAAATAACTATTACCCTTTGGGACAGGACTGAAGGCACTCAATGAGAAAATGTCCTGGCAGGCTAGAAAGGACGTCTAAAGAAAAGTGAGTTTCAGCTCAAGCTGGTTGTTCCTCATGGCTGTGGTACCTTCCCTGATGCAGGGCAATCCTAGCCCACATTAACTCTGGTTAGAAAATAGATTTAGCCAGATAATGGTCAAATTTATACTGAAGGGGATGGAAAACACTTCTTCTGTTGCATGAAGAACATGCAAACAGCCTTTAATTATGGAACATTACAAAACTACACTGATCCAAGACCCTAATTATTTTTTTTTCTCCAACAGTTATTTGCCTCCTCCTACGTGAAACACCCCCACCTCTCGGCAGCTCCTACTTCAAGCTCTTTGCAACATCTCAAGAAATTCAAATGCCTGCACTTAGAGGAAAATAGTTTCTAATTAAACACAGAGCGTGGGTGTGAATGAAGCTGGGCCCACTCCTTGCCTCACTGAAGTCAACAGAAAAATGTTTTTCTTTTTTACCACGAGCATCTGCAAAGACAGGGGTGATGGGTCATTGCTCCCAGGCAGTCTTAAGGAAACACAGGGTCACTGGTACTGACAACTAACTTGGCTTCTCTTTAGGTTTGATAAAAGAGCCTGAAGTTTCCTAAATTTCGTGTATACTAGAGATTGGAGCATGTCCAATGAGCAACAGCAAGCCAAGGAGATGGAGTATTCACGTAAACCTTAGCTACTTATGGGTCCAATCCAGGTGTGAACATCAGAGATCATCATCTTAGAAACCTTCCTCTGCACCACATCAGAGCATGATTTTGTGAGTTTTGAACCAAAATTAAGTATTTGGGAAACGTTACTTATCCTCTGCATGACAAAATAAGGTATTTTGCAGACTCAAAATCTTCTTACATAATTTTCAAATATATTCTTTCATCGATCTGAGGTCTAAGTTTAAAAGAAAATATTCCAGTTCATAATTTATCTCTTTCTACTATAATTCATCCACAGAAACATCCAAAAAGTATAATAAAGTGTTGGACGTGCAGACAAACACAAATCTTGCCAGCATCACAGCACGATACAGAAAGACAAAGACAGACCATGGTTTCTATTCATCTATATGGCAATCCTATCAGGCCAGAGTAGCTGGAGATGGTGTTCAAGCTCCTGATGGTTTGGTCTCCACTTCCTCAGTTCCTCCCTGATCTTCCTGCACACCACTTGTGCAGCTCTCTGCTGCTCGAGCAGCACAACAGCATTTTGATCAGTGTGGTTGTGGCTTGCGTTTGGTAGTGACTCCACAGAAAACACCCACTTGGAAAACTGGAGGGGAAGAGATAAGAGGCTGAAAGTTTTTCCTGACACCAGTAGGACTCCCGTAGTTTGTTTGAGATAATTTAGCTTACAACAGCACAATGGATCCTGGCAGTGTTAGAGGAGAGGTTCTGCCTCTACTCCAGATAACGCTCCTGCACTGTGTGCAAGAAAAGCTGAGTGTGCTGACAGATTACAGCACCTCATATTCCATTTAAATTCTCAGTTATGAACACTCCAGTTATTTTTGCAGCAGTAGCTGGTAAAGTTAGGGCCTGTGTGAAGTAGAGAAGAAATGAGAAATTGATTTTATTTCAGTAACACAAAATTATATTTTCCTTGTAGAGCTACTCAGACTCTCAGGGAAAAAAAAAAATCAGTAGCTGATCTCCAGAGGTTCATCCAGCCCTATATGCTCATCAAAGTTCATATTCCTGCACCTCACAATATATTTTCCTTCAGAGCTTAGCTTGTCTGGAGATGGGAAGAAGAGATTTTTTTTTTTCATTTTGATGAGGCTAGCACTTTTCAAAGTTCACCTATGCATAATCTTGGCAGGGAGACATGCATCTAGCTGATTTAGAAGACACATTTGTGTCAAAATCCATCTCTCCTGATTTTCACTGAAGTGCTTCAGTATGCTATGGTACTTCACAAGATTGAAATAAATGCATTTCATAGCTCTCATCTCCCCCAGCTCCCACCTTCCCTATAACTACATTTCCATTCTTTTTTAGCAGAAATACCTGAGGCTGCTTTGGTTTTTCTTAACGCCAGATTCAAACTCAGGGTGATTTGAAGACTTCTCTCTTGGACTTGTTTCCCCACAAGTCACAGCTCATCAGCATGGCAGCATCTCTTCTCCTGCAGAAGAGTGGCTCCAGGGCTTTTCAGGTGCTGAGTTTCCCAGCAGAAGAGAGCAGTGCCAAGACAATCTTCTCTTGCACTGATTATGCTTCCTCCACCCTGCCACCCGCCCCCCCCCCAAATGTAAACATGTCACAATGCTTGCTCTGATTTACGGCTCAGATGAGCTTTTGGGGGGAAAAAAAAAAGGTGTTTTCCCTTGTCTATAACAGACACCATGGCAAGGTTTTTGAATTTTCACAGGATATTGAATTTTTGAATTTTCACAGGATATTTTAAAAATCCTAATTTTTTGCAAAAGACTAATCACCTTCGGGAATACCCTGAAATTGTGGCTCCAGCTGTTTTAACTTCCTGTTCAGCTTCTTGGAGGAGTGATTAAAGCCAAAGTCTGAAAGATTTAGATGCGAGGCTTAAAGGTATTCCCACCCTCAGCTGCATCCCAGCAAGCATTATTTTTCTTGCAGGGAAGGCAGGAGACCAAGCTGTGTGACCACCCTGTAGCCACCCTGGTTCACAGTTTTACTGTGATGCAGAGCAGTGATCAGTGGTTTCACGCTGTGTTTTCAGTGTCTGAAACGTCAGAACATTTTCTTCCCCCACCCTGGGAGAGGAGCACAGTAGGGGCAGAGAAACAGGAGGTGCTGAAGGGAAATCTGCTACAGGTTCTGGTAAAACCTTGGGCGGAAAGCACAAGCCCTCAACTGCAGGTTCTTATTTTACTAAACATGGAAACCTTTCTCCTTTCTGTCCCCTGTGCAGCACGAGGGGGCCTCCAGAAGGACTGAGTGTTGGGGGCAAAGCATCCTCCAGCCTCAGGTTCTCAGCAGCCACCAGTGGGGCTGTCAGGGAACGGGGCCGTGTTACCTACGCTCAGGTGGCGTTTCCCACTGACTGCTTGAACACCACAGCACGTAATGTTAATGACTTCCATACTTCTTATTAGAGTAAGCTGAAGGACACAAGTGGAATACATTTTTTTACCCAAAGAATGTTTTTTCTGTGTGTAAGGGTGAGCCTTTACACACAGCACAGAAATGCTATTATTATATATAGAAAGGGACAAGGATACTGATAGCAAAGGACAAAAATTTTTATATGTTAACTGAGCAGCATTATTCCCCAGACTTATTTAAAACTGAACCAGTTCCATCTGGCTTAAAGAATCCCCCAATACTATGTTTCTGTACCATGACAGGAAAGATTTGCTGTGCCCCTGGGATAGTAGCTGGACTCCTACAGATGTCATGCAGGAAAGCAGAATAATGAGTATAATGGGAAGAGCAAGAGAGAGAAAAAGAACAGAGGATTCTCCAATCCTTGCTATTTTTTTAAACCTAAATTTGAATTTTACTTATGTAAAAGCATGGAACAGATCTTGTTTCATCTTGGATTGCTGTGACCTTGTCACAGCAGAATGCCTGGCTTTGTCTATTTGCTGTTCCATCAGTAAAGGACATAATGAGTATTAGAAATCCTAAGGGATTGAACTTGGGGGTCTGGAGGTTGAAATATCAGAATAATCTTGCCAATTCAAGAATTTCAAATAATGACTAGAGCTGCTGAATTCTTATTCAGCTTAAACTTCAAGGGGATGACTACTGGCTTGCCACGCTAGCACCAGCCTTGTAGGGTTACAGGCACACTGCATGGAAAACAGCTCCCCATCCCGTTTCTCCATATGTCTGGGCTGCTCCCGACCTGAGATACAATCTGTCATGCTGATCTGAGAGGAGAAATTTGCCCTGAGCACAGAAGATATTACTTTGTCCTTCAGTAGAGGAAAATTCTTTCCTTTCTGAAGACAGTTGCATTTCCTCAAAAAATGCAGAGATCTGGGGTTGGGATGTTTCGGATGTTTCTGAGTAGTACAGATCTCCCATGCAATAGCATCCAGGCCCCTCAGGAGGTTTTGAAGAGCACAGGCTTTCTGTCAATGCTAGACCATGAAAAACCACACAATGCGTTTCTGAAGAACATGAGCTTTCTTTGGCCCTGCAGTGAATTTAATGTGGAAGGGCCTAGGGAAAGGCAAAAATGGACTAAATGGGGGAAGCTTTTCAGCTGTGAGAGTTCTACCTGCAGATACTTGAGTGACCCTCAGATAAGCTGGATTTCCTCAAAGAAGAGAAGGGCATGGAGGCAGAGAGGCCGTAAGAAACCATCAGAGGAACAGGGGCTAGTCCCTGTTTGTGCTGCAGTATCCCAAGAAAACACAAGGACATCTTTCACCAGGATGCAGTACTATGTCTCGTTATTTCTCATTCTAGAAAAAGTTTTGGCATGTGAGTAAAACGATTGATGACGTACAGTGCTCAAAATTTTGGTCTGATAAGAAAGCCAAAATGATACAGTGGTGATTTGATCTAAAGTAGCATAAAACAGAGACAACCCACGCTCATTGTCCTTTACACAAAGCACCTTTTTTCACCACCCCAATTATTCCAGAGGTGCAGCACACATGGATGCCTTGTCACACACATACGTCCTTGTCATTACACCCCCCTTGCCAAGGGTCAGCTTTGTAAGATGACTTTTACCATTCCACGTGGCTGTCCAGCAAAACTGCTGTATCACATATGGTCCTCCACTTAAGCCTTCTGGGACTAAAGCTATTCATAGGCTTTCCACTGAAATGATGGAGAGGAATGAAATGCAATTCTGGCATAGGGTCTCTTTTGGCATTAGTCCTTCCCAGTTGGTAACTTCCTGCTCTCTCTTTTCCCCTCTCTATGGGGGAAAAATCACCCAAATAATCTACACAGAAGTTTAGCTGATGAGTGAAATTTCACAGCTTTTTATGGGTTTCACAGAATGACTCAAAGAGCCTATTAATTTGCTTTTCAGATTTTTTAGGTTTAAAAAAGAAATGTCTAGCAAGTCCTAAAATCCTTCTACTGAGCCCGGCTGGTTCTGTTCCTCTTGGAGGCAAATCTTTTTGTTCCTCTCCTCGGCTGGAAACCCACCACCTCCACCATCTTAATTTAGATTTTACTTCTAACAGAGCAGTATGAGTTGCACCACAGCTTCCTCAAGGGACTGCATGCTGGTCCCCATGAAAAGCAGCACCGAGTGAAATCTCCAGGGCCCAGGGAGAGTGAGGGATGAGCTGTATGCCGTGTCAGATGGAGATGCCCTCTCTCCCTTACACAGACCCCTTAGGCCTCTCAGTTTCCTTGGTTCAAGCTCAGGACCAGCTATTTAAGTTATTTTAACTTAGATTTCCTGGTCAAAACTAGACTAAGCAAACACAGAAGGTTCATTCAGTCCTGGAATTAACTTAATTTTACTTTGGTGAGAGAAGGTCGGGTGAGAAAAACAGTGAGTCTCTGAAAAATGCTGATTAAATGCAACTTGGCAACAAGTCATCATGGAGCACCTCTTGCCAAACATGATCTGGTACTTGCAACTTCCACTGAATTTCATTCCTATTGTAGCTGAACTTGGGGGAAGTGACAGGGGAAGGATATTAATATATTAGGGGCTGAGAGAGAGCTGTTTTTCAAGTGAGACAGGAGCAATGAGTGTTTCAAACCCCTCATACTTCAGTGAAATCCAATTTTCTGTCACAAATGTCGCACTGAAGAAAGAATAGACTTGGAAGTCAGAACCTGGGATGCTAAGCAGCATCTATAAAATGCCTAGGAGATGAATGCTTTCTGTGCCCCCGTTGCTTGCAAATGTACCCTTCAGTCTGCAGCAGGAGCAAACATTAGCCACTGGTGCAAGGCTTTGTACTCAGAGGCCTTTGCAGAGAATCCAAATTGCAGCTTATAGTTCCCTGCAAAGGCTGAAGAAAATGGCCATGAATTCCCATGCTCAGGAGTCATGTGTGCCTTTAAACATTTCATAGAAGTAGGGATCTCTGCTGAGACAACAGCTCACAAAGGCAGGCTCAGCCTTCAGCTGATGTAAGCTCTGGCCAGCAAATCTCTGTGTTTAATCCTTGAGAGTCCCCTGTGTCATGCCTGCTGGCAAGCTCCAGTTGGCTCTGAGTGAGAACCAAAGGGTAGATGGAGGGAGTCCATGTGATGGGTTAGAAGCTTGGATTGTTTGGGATGGGATGGCAACCTGTAATCTTCTGACCAAATTTGTCCTGCCAAAGAACATGATAATAATAACAGCCCTCTTGAAGGATAAAGGCAAATCCCAGCACAAGACTGGTGGGATCTCTAAATTCTTTGCAGCTCAATCACGGCAAAGCAGTCAACCATGAGGTTAGTTCTTAAGGGGTATGTGACAAATGTGCTGGCCTGATACAGCAAACCCACAGCTATTTATTATTTCCTGGCTGTTCTGCAGGCAAGAGATCATGGTGGCAGAGGCAAGATGCTGCTGCCCCCGCTCCTCAAATCCAACACCCTGAAAGCATTAATGGAAAAACTCCCATTGCCCACCCCCCATCCCTGCCATTGAGGGCAGTTCATTAAGTCAGAGCCTTCTTGAACTGAAATATTTCATTAGCTTTGGCTGAATTGGATATAGCTAAGCCCTCAGATTGTGTCCAGAAGAAGTAATATGCATTTTACCCCCTGCCCAATTCACCACTATAAACAAATTAGAGATACACTTTAAGCATGTCATAAACCACTCCTGGCTTAAATTTATGCAGCCTTAATAGTATTGCAATCAGAATAAACTTCCAAGTGAGATAAACCCAGTTAGAAAATAAGGCTTTTGCTCTCCTGGAAACAAAATATATTATTTTGTCACTACTAAATAATGAGAACGTTAGTTCAAAACATCAGGAAACATTTCATAGGACTAGGAGAAGGATTTAGTAAAAAAGAGTATGTAATGGCAATTCTTTTCTATCCAGGATAGAACCACCTGGGTGAAGCCATGCCACACCAGACACCAGCATGCAGACCTAGCTGTCACTTCTGCCTTCCCATCCTGGGAATGGGAGCCATGGACAAGCACAAAAGCCTGTTTCTTAAAATAGGGTCAGTGACCTGAATGCAGGAGCCACTGGAGCTTGAAGCTTTGTTTTATTAATCAGTTTTCATGCATTTACTTGAGGATTAACACAGGCTGCCAGCTTTATCAGCATTAATTTAGACTACCTTGAGGTATTGAGGACAGAGCTGTCTGCTGCTCATAGTGTCAGCACACCACCCCTGCCCCCCTCCTGCCCAAGATTAAGAAACATTAGGACAAAGAGAACACTTCAGGTACACACGGCTTGCTACAGCAGTGACACAGCAGAGGGGAAAGGAACATGCCAGAGGCAGCACTTGCAGGTTATTTTGCAGCCAGAGGATGGCTGGAGCTGTAAGGCTGAATGAGCAGCAAGCCCTGCGTGCTGTGCTGCTGTCCCCCCAAAGCAAATCTGATGCCTCCAGAAGAGAGCACAACTTCCCAACAGCATGAAGGCCCCCGGAGCCCAGTACCTGAAGGATCTTTAAAACACAACACTAAAAGGAAAAGATCATGAGATGTGTCCTTTAGACTGTGGTACAGAGGCTCAGCAGGCACCCCTGCAGCTCATTCCACTGCGGCTCACCCCACTGCCTAAACACCTCTTGCCAAAGCCAGTCCAGCACACCTGGAGGGGCACTCACTCTCCTTCTATCCTACCTGGACTTTCAGTGGACCTTTTGCCATGGCAAAGGTTTCTGTGCTGCAGCAGTCCACATGGACACCAGGAGCCATCTTGGGGGTGGAAGGTTCTGTGGCACAGTTTGCTTACAGCCTCAACGAACCAGCTGTAGCTGTAACAACACAGCAATTAACGCCTCCCTAGCTGAGCAATTAATTGCTCTCTGCTTCAGATGGACACCTGGACACAGACGTGCTAGAAGAGCTGAACATCTCCAGTCATTATCTAAATCCAAGGGCCCTGAATCAAGGACCACCACCCACACTGGCAAACATCTTCTCCTGACTGAATCCAGGCATCAAGTCAGGTGTTGGTACAGGTGTCTGTAATAAACCTCTGACATTATTTAAGCAGCTCATACACCTGTGGAGTGTAACTATCTAGTCTTAATCTAAAGCACCTGTCTGGCATGGGCCAGAAATACAGTCTGGGGTCTTCAAGCAGAAGGACTGGGAGCTGTGATCAGATCAGAGGGACAGTCTAGGCTCTGGGAGTGACTGAGCATCCACAGAGGCCTCTTAGCAGAGCAAATGGCAGGCCTGGAAGAACAACTGTACTCTTGTGTTTGTCTATGGTACACTTATCATTTCCTCTGGGATGCAATTATGAGATGAGAACAAATTAAATTCAGAGGCAGGTGCACCAACTGCACAGCAACACTGACACCCTACCATAAAACAAAAGACACAAATCTCTAGAAAGTCACACCAAGAGGATGTAATGAAATAGCAGCAAAGGTTTGTCCAAACCAAGTTTCTTTAGACCCAAGCCTTACTTGATCCAAGAGGTTGTTTTGCCAGCACTGAAGAAAAGAATGAAGGGCTGCCTTGGGTGAGGCACAATTCTTGGCTGAAAACCACAGTCCCAAAACCACCAGAGTTTTATCTCAGGCATCCACATAGTTTGGGATCTCTCCTACAACAGCTGTGCTCCCCACTGATCTCTGCCAGATGCTGCAGCCCTCTCAGATCAGTAGCCTCCTACCATATCTCAGTTACAATCAGCTGCATCTCTTTTCTCGCTTCCTTTGTATGGAAAGAAGTTTTGAGAGGACCTACCTGATCCCCCACACTGGACAGCAGCTTCAGCCAGCACCACAGCAGCTGGAAAGAATATGAGATAAAGTTATAAACCAGGAAATATTTTCCCAGGCTGAGGTACCTTCTTGGCTGGTCATACCCAGGGCCCAGCATATCTGGGCTGCCTACTTCTTAGGGACTTTGCATGAGATGGTGTCATGCATTTGTTCCACTTGTAGATTTTGGCATGTGTCAGTCAGAGAAATTACTTCTGGACTCATGATTGTGACTTTGTGCTGATCATACAGATGAGGGGAAATCTACTGATTTACTGTTTGGGTCTAAGGTAAAAGCTCTCTTGAAAAAACAGCTTGTGACTTTTGGAAAGAGTACATTATGCAGCCAGTGCAGGTTAGCTTGCTCCCTTGCAGGAGGGGGCTGCTACCAAAAGGAATGAACCAGCAGGTGTTTGCCAGTGTTCTGTACAGGCAGGTGGGACTGTAGACATCTGCCCTCATCAGTGCCTGAACAACGAAATGAGGAGTCACACCAAGACTCTGAATTTCTCCAGCAGCAACTGTTGTGGAGATGTACAGAGCACTAAGGCACAAACCCTCTGACCACCTAAGGAAGCTGGCTGTGCTACTGAAAAACAGCTGGCCAACAAACCAGGTACTGCATGGGGCTGGGACCCAAGTTAATACAGTTTCTGAATTGCAGTTGGCTCCACTTTCATTGGCTCAGGACACAGGCAGTGGCCTGTGTGCCCACCCCCAACCACACCACCATGCCCTGGGACAGTCACCATGGACTAGAGCAGTGACAGTGGCCAGTGCTCAGCAGCAAATAAAGCCTCCTCAGGGACAAGCTTCCCATTAATAGTTTCTTTGAAACAGTCAGTCGATCCCCCCTTCTGTCTAGGAGGGCTGCCATGAAATCCAGCCAGAGAGTAAGATGATTGCTCTCATGCCACCTTGTGTGACTCACCAGAGAGAAAGGGGCACAGCAGTACAGGGAGGATAATTACTCTTTTGTGAGTCGGTGCCTGGTTTCGGTGTATTTAAGTGTTGTCTAAGTGTCTAGTTCTTGGCCGTTGTATTCAATCTTATTTTTATTAGGGTCTTAAAATTTTTACAGCATGGAGAAGTTTGTACCTCAATGGGAGCTTTCAGAATTCAGTGAAAAATACAACCATAAAAGACAGAAGTACAGGTTGCTCCCTGGCATTTACCTATAGTGCTCTTCTTTTGCCTCATTAATTTTATAAGCATCCAGGTTTGCTAGAAATCATGGTAATTTATACTAAATCAGTAAAGCAAGCGAGCTGAAATGCAAACATGCCGAAGCCACTCTTCCACCATGCACGTTGCTGCAGAGAGAAAACTGGTTGCTGGAGGGAGGGACAGCTGTCACGGCCACCACAGCTGTGCTATTTCCCTGACAAACCTCTCACTGGACATGTACCCAGGGGAGCTCGGTAGGGACATGGCTACGAAACTCCTGTGGGCAGGAACACCACCCCCCAGAGTCTGGGATGTGTGCCAGCCCGTGGGTCCAGGTGTGCAATATCCTGTCTCAGGGGCACTTTCTTCTTTCCGTAGTTCCCCCCCGCCAGCTTGTTCAAGTCTGAGAAAGAAAAAGGCCAGCCTGTTTTGCTTTGTGGGCTGTATTTCTGTGGGCTGCTGCTCCTTAAAGAGCACAGCTGCATTGCTGCCAGGCAAACACGCCCGTCCACCAGGGCTCAAGTTTATTCTCTATGGGTGGCCAGACTATATTCTCTGCAAAACATCCAAGAAACACCCTAACCTCACAAAAAAATTACCAACAGGCATGTAAGCACTTCCACATTCTCCGCTTGCTTGTTCTGCATAAAGAGCAGAATTTTATTTTTCTCTCTGCCATATGCATTTTTAACCAGCTGTAGATCGTTCCTGTTTTAGAAGACATTGCACAGAAAAAAAAAAAGAGGGTGCAAAGAGACTTTGCTTTTTATTGATGGAGAAATACATTATCAGGTGTGGTTCACAGGGCTAGTCCCCCTGGTCTACCAAGAAGGACATTTCAAGACTTTGCAGATTTGTTTTCATATTTCCCTTGACCAAATAGGTCACTAAAATTGATACATATTGATGAAGTCCATCCAGCCCACTATCCACTATTCCCTGGGAAGGACAACAATGAATGTTAGGAAATAAGAAAGAGCATACCTGAAAGAAATCCTACCTTTCAACTTCCTCATGTGTGGGTTGCTGTTCATGTTACTGTTTGCTTCCAGTGGGCAGTCAAATCAATACCACTTCTAAGCAGGAAAAGTAGATTTCAGAAAGAATATTGTTCAGCATTATTGAACACAGACTTCCTCCCTCTCACCCCCAACCCCTTTTTACAAAAAAAGAGCTCATCTAGCAGTGTCTTTACCTTTCTTAGCTAGAGGACACAGGTGGGCTCCTCTGCACCACATGTCAGGAGTGCTGGGTAGCAGTGAGAGGATCTGCAAAGAACTATCAGGATATCACAAGCCAGTTTTCTTCAGTTTCACTCTGCATTACTCTCTGAGAATACCTAATTTCTCTATTTCTAAAAGCAGGAAGAGATAACAATGCCATAATTACCTTGGAAAGGTATCAAAAAACTTAATGAAGTAATATTTGTTAAGCACTGAAGGATCTTTGAGTATTGTGAGTGCTTTTGTGGCTTTACTTTGTCCTGTGGTGGTCATTCGGAAAAATACTGAAATGAAGGGCAGAATTTGAAAGTGACTTATTTCCACAGACCTCAGCATCCCCCGAACCCACTTGTCTGAGCCTGCTCTGAGGTAGTTAATATTTGCCAGGTGTTGAAATGCTCAGACACATTTCTCCCCAAGGTATTTAGAACTGTGATCTGTGGAGGCAAATGAAAGGGACATACTAGGAAACACGTGAGAGTTCTTCCTGTGATCTTGTGATTTTTTTTTCCCTTAACCAATGATTAACTTTCCATTAGCAAAATCAGGGCTGTAAATGACTGGGGGAACTTGCTGGACGTGCTCCTGCACTCACGGCTCGGGCTGAGCTGGCTCACGTGCTGCTCCGGCGCCGAGGCGTCGTGGGAGCGCGCAGGCCAGCGGGCGTGCTGCTAGTGCCGGTGAAAGCCAGGAGAAACTTCAGCTGCAGAGAGCAGAAAGACTGGGCCTTCTTACCTCCACAGTAACTGATCAACCAGATTAGGCAAGGCTGGAGTCAGCTGCCTGTGCTGTGGGGGCTGGCTGCCCACAGGGCACAAGCCTCCCCGAGGTGCAAGATACTCAGGTGACATTCCGCTGGGTCCCTTCAAGAGAAGCAAGGACAAGGATCCTCAGGGGGAAGATGAGGGGGCTTCTGCAAAACGATCTCTCCAACACAACCAAGAAAACACCCAATATAAAACAACAAAAAAAAATCAGCCAGGACGATAAGAGCTGTTGAGGATCCTGAAATGGTGGTGGCTGTAGCAGATCGTGGGGTGGGAGTGGGGGGAAGCCTTCTGGGGCAGCAGGACACTGAGCCACTGCTCTGGCATGGTGGGTAGGGGGTAACACGAGTCAGAAGAGCAGAAAGCAGCTGCATGGTTTTCACCTTCCGTTGATGCTGACCGTGGTGGCCTTGCAGCCTCCAGGATGCTGATCGTGGAGGGGTGACACACACAGTGTGTCACCAGTGCACCGTGGTTTGCTCACCAGCTGATCTCAGCTCTCAGCAGTTGCTAAAATATGGGGAGCAGCAGTATGTATGGTACAGCTCAGTGTTTTTCCACTTGTGATCAGCCACGCTGGAGCTCAGCTTCTGTGTTAGGCCCCTTCATACAATGGGTGGTACGCCAATAAAATTGCTCACTGGAGAAAATTCTACTAGGTGAGGGTAAGAGTGGCAGAATGAGGTTCTTAACAATCTTGATAGAGGCTGTAAGCAGTCTATAGAGAAGCCTAATTCAGATGCCTCGGTATGCAGCCTTTTTGATTACACCCACAAACCACCCACAACCTCCAAATTGCTATTCTTTAGAAACACCCTGCAGCATTTTCTGGTTTCCAATATACAGCAGTGCTCTAGGCTTAGCTGCTGGATTTGTGCATGCACATGCAAAAATAACTAATGGAGAGCTTGATCAGACAGCAGGATCTTTTCTCAAATGACACATTTTAGTAATAAAGGAAATGTATTCTGTTATCCTGCTAGCATGGAATAATGAAACCATAGCTTTCCCTTCCCAGCTTTTTTGCCTTCCTCTCTTTCGAGTCTTGCAAAGCAGAAATGATCCTTGGCTTGTAGGCTGCAGCAGCCCACAGGAGCTTTAAGAATAGTGTCAAAAACCCACAAAGCCACGCTGTTAATTGGGGACTGGGTCATTGGTGACACTTTGGAGAGCTGTGCTCTCATTCCAAAGCAGCAGGGTACCCTGCAGGTGCCAAAGCCTGACGTTTCCTTGCAGAGGGAGGAGGGTCCTCTGCTGCTGGGACGTGTTAGTTCGGCAGTTTTGTCAAGCACACCGTGGTCTGGGAAATCAAACCCTTCTTCCTGCAGGTCCGTGCCCATAATCTCTGCCCCTCCACACCTCTGGGAGGTGCAGCTGTCACAAGGACCAGTGAACATGATGTTTCCATGTTTTCTTTGTAAGACGTGTGTGCTGTTATTCAAATCTCTGTCTGCACACTGCTGGCTGTATTGCCCAACTGCTGTAACTCCCAAAGCAGAAGGCTAAAGGAAAACAAGATGAGGCTGATATTTAGGCTGCCTTGAGAATTTCTGTTTTGTTTCTTGGGCAGCTGGGGTTTTGTTTTAATTGCAATCTCAATTTAAGGCACAGGACAGAGGGAAATTGAAGGGGAAAAAGAAAACCTCAACTAATTTTCTTCCCTTTCTTGCTGTTAAGTGTGGTTTAAGAACAGTCTTCCCAGAGAGCTTCTGTAATCACAAATAAATCTAAAAGGGACAAGAAAATAAAAGTTATGCTCCGCTAACACTCCTGGATTTTAAACACATTTTAAAAATATTTCAGTATTCTTCTCATGTTCTTATTAATTTCAGACCTCCGTATTACCTCTTGTAACCACCATCCACACACAGACCTAATAAGGTGGAAAACTCCAGAATCTGCAAAACCTCCAGAGATACCAGAGGTAGAGAAGCATTGCTGGTAGGGAGTTAGTTGGCTTCTGCTGTCATGTCAGAAGCAACTGGGGAGGTATATCTACACATTTGTTGGCCTTTTCATCAAAGGAAACTGATAGCATGAAATGCAACTTGTACTCTATAATACAAACTCATCAAAACAAGAGCACAGGAAGCTCATCAGCTCACCAACTTAAGCTAACTCTCAAAAGAAGCTCCCTTCAAGGCTGCCCCCCAGACTTCTGCCTCCTTGGCTCCCAACTCTTCAAAAAGAGCCTCCCCTGTCAGCCCTGTGGCAGGAGAAAATCCCACCCATCCTCTAGCAGAGAGTTTTCCCAGTGCAACTCACGCCTACACGTATAACTCAGTTTCTTGCCTTGCTAATGATTCCATAAGCTATCTCAGAGGCCAGCTGCCAGAAGCTGATGTCTCTGCAAAGTGAGAATTGTTTGGAGCATGCAGGAAGGTACTGTGTTCTCCTAGCAACCAAAGTTGTAAAATAATGTAATCATATCCAAGATAATGTGATAAAAGATTATATGATGCTTGTATTGGGTTGTTATGGTAACTGAAATAAGCTTAAATGCGTGTATCCAGCATTTCAAACAAATAATGTAATTGTCTGCAAAATTACCTTCATAATTAACCTCATTCAGTTTGCTATCATCTCCATTCATATATGCCTACTACAGGGCTGTTGTGAAACCTTATTTTCATAGAATCATGGAATGGTTTGTGTTGAAAAGGTCCTTAAAGATCATCCAGTTCCAGCCCCTTTGCCATGGGCAGTGACACCTTACACTAGACAAGGTTGCTACAGCTCCATCCAGCCTGGCTTGAACACTGCCAGGGATGGGGCATCCTCAGTTTCCCTGGGCAGCCTGTGCCAGTGCCCCACCACACTCACAGTAAAGAATTTTTTTCTTATCCCCGATATAATCTTACTCTCTTCTAGTTTGAATCCATTCACCCTTGTCCTGTCACTACAGGCTCCTGTAAAAAGACCCCCCCCCACCTTTCTTGTGATCTGTCCATCCTCACCAGCAGCACCCCCAAGTCCTTCTCAGCAGGGCTGCTCTCAATCTGTCCATCCCCAGCCTGTGTTGGTACTGGAGGTTGCTCTGAGCCAGGTGCAGCACCTCACACTTGGTCTTGTTAAACCTCATGAGATTTCCACGGGCCCACTTCTCCAGCTTGTCCAGGTCCCTCTGGATGGTACCCCATCCTTCAGGTGTGTCAGCAGCACCACTCAGCCTGGTGTCATCTGCAGATATGCTGAGGGTGCACTCAATCCCCTTGTCTATGCCATTAATGAAGATACTAAATAACTCTGGTCCCAATACAGACACCTGACTCTGACATCCACTGACCACTCAGAGCCGTTGACCACTACCCTCTGGATGTGACCATCCAACCACTTTTGTATCCATCTAACAGTCCCCACATCAAATCCCCCTCTCTCCAGTTTAGAGAAGGATGTTGTGGGGGACCCTGTCAAAGGCTTTACAGAAGTCCAGACAAATGGCATCTGCAACCCTTCCCTTGTCCTCTGATGCAGTCATTCCATCGTAGAAGGCCACTGGGTTGGTCAGGCAGGACTTTCCCTTGGTGAAGTTGTGCTGGCTGTCCCAAATCACTTCCCTGTTTTCCATGTGCTTTAGCACACCTTCTAGAAGGATCTGTTCCATGATCTCTCCAGGCACAGAGGTGAGGCTGACAGACCAGTAGTTCCCAGGCTCCTCTTTTCTACCCTTTTTAAAGATGGGTACAATGTTTCCCTTTTTCCAGTCACCTGGGACTGCACCTGACTGCCATGACTTTTCAAATATCATGGAGAGTGACTTGGCAACTGCATCAGCTAATTCCCTCAGGACTCTGGGATGCATCTCATCGGATCCCATAGACTTAAGTCCATTCAGGCTCCTCAGACTGTCATGAACCAGATCTGTACTTACCATGGGAGGGACTTTGCTCCGTAGTCCCCATCCTGCTGTTCATCCACTTGGGAGGTGTGGGAAGAGAGTTTGCCATTGAAGACCGAGGCAAAACGTTCTTGTGTACCTTAGCCTTCTCCTCATCCACTGTTACCATTATTCCAGCATAGCTTACTTGTGGGGGAGGGAGGAGCATTGCACCTTCTCTGACCATTTTCAAGGCCCTTATCCTGCCTCTGCCCAGCCCTGTTTTGATTTTGTTTGCAACATTCTTTTTTTTGACCCTTCTGATGTAAAATTTGTTATTTCATCCCTGCTCGTTTGAGTCAACAGCTATTTGCATTTCAGTGCATCATCTAACATGGGCTTATTTTATTTTCCTTTCAAAACAACTTTGTTGCTTAGGGAAATGTCCTAAGGTGGTAGGATTTACTTAACTCCTCCCCCCCCCTGTATCTTGATGAGTAACCAAAATTTCACTTCCAAGAAGTGAAAATACCCAGCCAAAGCCCAAGTGAAGATGACCCATCATCTCAGCCATGCTGACAGCAGCTAGGAAGAGAAAGACATCCAAGAGAGGGCACACTGCAGCCTCATCCATGCTGGCAGAATCTGGCATCCTCTCCTCAATTTCAGTTTCCCCTACCAAAATAATAACCAATTTCTCAAGAAAAATCAATTGCCTTGCTCCAAAATTTCTAGTTCTTATCACATGATACACTTTTAAAAAACATTTTCCACGTCTTTTGATTCCTTCCCTTTGAGACTTTATAAAAGTCTAATTTCCATAGAGTGCCATTCTGAAATCAACCCATCTTCTGTAATAGTCCCAGTGGGCTGATGTGGGGAGATAATTGTTTTCTGGATCAGAGTTTTAGTTTGTGGTTAATTTCTGAGCTGTGATTTTTAAGGTGATTCTAACAGATACAATATTTAAACTGATACCTCTGTCAAAATTTTGAGTTTTTTGCGTTTCCTCTCTTTCCCACTTCCCCATCCTTACTGCACAGGGGGGCAGTGGTGATGGGTGGGGGCTGGGTCCTGTGCCACAGCTGTGGGCAGGAGGGTACAAACCACTCTGCCAACCCACGGGAGCTGTGCCCTCCTCAGGCTGCTCCTGCTGAAGATGCCAAGGCAGCTCAGCCGGAGGCGGCTGCAGGTGAAGCAGGAGCAGCCCTTTCCCCCCGCCAGGGCCCGAGGCAGAGGAAGGTGTGATGGTTAATGATCTTTTCCCTCTGTTCTTCCATTAGCTGCCCTCGTGCTGACAGCACAACCTGCACTCCAGGTGCTTCCTGCGCTCCATTCTCACCTGCTGAACACTCACCCCAGGCAGCACTAATGTACCAGCGAAAGCTTTGCCACTTTCAACACCACGAAGGAAAAAAAGCCCCCATAACAAAACAAAACAGCAGTAAAGGAACTGGAAGGAAGGAAATGGGGTGGATGAACAGCCTCAGCTGCCCCCACAGAAGTGTATCAGAGGGGCACCACCTGCCCGGCCAGCGCTGTGCCTGCCTGCCAGGAGAGCCCAGCTGCACACCCAGACATAACCCACTCTCTGTGCCCGCCTTCCTGTCTGCTGGAATATTTGGGGTGTTTACCCTGCACTTCATGGGTTGGCTCCAGGCTCTTCCCCATGTGATTGCAGTATCAGACAAAAGCAAAGATAACCGAGCCCAGCAGGTGCTGTGTGGAAAGCAGTGTTGCCAATGGGCTAAGCCTAAAAGCATGAGAGCCATTTGCCACGTAAGCCTGACATGCTGTTTGGATTTTAGCCCTACCAGCAGGTTCATTTCTAGGCTGCAGAAAATTCCCCAGAGGGCATATGCAAAACAAATCCTTTGAAAATATAATTTATCTAGCTTTTATTTCTTTTTTTGCACAATGACGAAAACAAGACAGGTAATGTCCTTTCTGTAAAGGCACAAGTAGCTCCTTGGATGCACTAAAAATGCTTTTGTGAAATAGTAGCATAAGGGCTTTTAAAATAGTATGCTCTATAACCAAATTCCAGTAGCATCATGCGTAATATTCCTTAAATTTACTGATAACTTCCCAGCTTCCAGTTCTTCTTGGGAACGGGAACTAGATTAATTTAACTTTGATGCTGCAGTAAGACCCATGGAAATGCCTGAGTGACACTGTGTATATCATATGTTTCACACCAACTGCACCATCCTTCTGCACTTGCATTTGCTACCAATTAACCCTGGGCTGCAATACTTTTCCTCTATCTGAGCATGATCCAGAAAGCCACCCTGCTAGATTCAACAGGAGCAGCCAACACACCATGGGAACTCTGAAGGACATGAAATATATTGCAAGGTAGGCACAGGTGCCTGTTTTGAAGCCACAAACCAGGAGCTCTAATTCCCTGAGCACATGCTAAAGGACACCTGCAATACGTGCAGCAGGATAACATTTTCTTATTTTATAACTTGTTTAAGTGCCTCCAAACAGTTAGGGTTAGGATTCATATTTATTAGGAATTTACCAAAAAGGGGATACCTGGGCACGAATTTAATCTTTTTATAGGTCTGTTTTGCAGACAAGAAAATATCAAAAATCAGCATATAATTTTGTTTGCTCACATATGAACACTAAAGCGAAAAGAAAGGAGAAAGATCTGTAATTTTTGCCTCCTTAGAGCTCACAAACTTCATTTGAAACTCCAACATCTCTGAGCACTTGATAATAATCCTAGTGGTGATACGTAAAGGGCTGGAGGAGTTTCACACAAAATGATCTTGCTTTAGCTACTTATTTCTGTGAGGCTTTTTGCTCATGGCTTCATCAGAATGAGTTATGCCAGCTTTATGAGAGTGGATCATTTGTAAAGCTCATATAAATGATGTATTCAGGGAGCATTTTGTGTTCCACTTGATATGCATTAATTGTATGCAAAATGCCATACAGCAACTAATCACACCTCTTTCTTGAGAGCTACTTGTGGCCATTCAGGTAGGAAGCCCATATTTTTGGATATTTCTAAAGTAGTCTTACAATCATTTTAAGCTCTTTCTTTAAGAAATGAGCAAGGTAAAATTTGTCCAATTGTTATAAATTAATAAAATATGCAAATCTAATCATCTGCATGAAGAAAATGGGAAGGTAGGAGAGGCTGTTTCTAATCCAAATCCCCACGCCAACTCCCTCTGCAGCAGCAAGGAAATTATTTTCTCTGCTCTCAGCCCCAGTTTTCCCCCTCAAGCTCCAGTGCTAATTATACCTGCCTCACTGAGGTTTTGTAACAAACAGCCTGCGTGTGAAAACCACTTTGATGCAAGCAAGCGCCAAGTTTTAGTAATAAACATATGGTGAATGACATTTTGCCTGGATTTATGCACTGGAAGAGTTCATTTAAATCAGATTTGGAAACCGATAGCGAGTCAGAGAAACACTGCACCGTTTCTCAATCAATAAATAAATACTTGCTTGTATCCTTTGCTCTAAATGCATGGATCCCTGGCTCTGTGCCAGGCATTAGACAGACGGTGTGCTTGGAGTTTTTTGCCCTTATCTTCATTTTTTTGGAGCTCATTGTCCTCTCTTCCAATGCCTAGTTTAAGGGCAGAGGGGAAGGGGGGAAGGTGCTGGGACCATCCAGGGCAGTGTTCCAGCACCCGTGAGCCAGGGCGACACCCTTGCACAGGGAGAATTTTATAGCCAAAGAGCATGTGGAGAGGAAGATGGACTGAATCTAGATCCAGCCATTCCTAAAACTAGGCAGAGATGGAAATATGCTTTTTAAAAACTTTCTCCAATAAGCAGGCTACTCTACCCAGAAACACCCTAAAATGGAACCTTACCTGGTGTCTGTAATCCTGAACTTCAAACTACTGTACAAATTACATCAGTGCACTTAAAGACTCTATCTTAAAAGGGTAGCCACTGACTTGGACAATTTACAGACAAATTATTTACAATTGCCTCTTTGTCAAAAGCAGGAGAAGGAGGAGGAAGGGAGAAGACTGAATCCTGACAACGCTGCAGTGACCCTTTGCAAAACCATGGGCACACAGAGGTTGTCAGCAAAGAGCTCAACCCCAAAATGCTTTGTTCTGACTGCAAGCCTCCTAAGAGGGGAACTGCTTTTCTTTCATTCTGTGCTCTGGAAACTCGTTTTTCATTTTCAAATTATTTGAGCCAGGCAGACTTTGTGGCTGTGATCTCAGCCCTGCCAGGGTCCAGTTGCCTTCCATGAGGCTGGGAGCACCCTGCCCTGGGCACGCAGCCTCCACAACTGCAACCCCCTGGGGACACTTTCCTGATGGCTTCACAGGCACACCAGGAATGCCCAGCAGAAATTGCTTTCATTCTTTGTTAATATTTAATGCAAAATTTTCATCTTGAAGGAAAAGACCTTTTGGTTCAGAGGCAAATCTGAAATGATTTTCATATTAAGGCTCTCAATTACTCCTTCTCAAATAAGTGCTTCCATATGGACAATTGTATGACAAGTGGGATAGAGTGGTTTCTGCTTCCTTCAGCTGCAGTTGCTGATAATTTTTGTAGCACAGGATAGATTCCTTCACTTCCTTCACACCCAAATTAACTTTCCAAGATATGTGCATCTTCTTCTCCTCTCCCTCCCCCCCGTCTTAAATTACCAGTACCACAATCCCACTGGGGAACTGGGAAAATGAGGGTATAAAAATGTTTAATTTTTCTAATAGTTTTAATTACCATGTATTTTTAAAGTCCTGTGATTTCTCACGTCGCTGTGGGATAGCTGTTCTAATTTGAGTGGTGACAATGTACGTGGGTATGGAATTAAATTTAAATCTGCCATGGTTACTAACAGCTATCGTCACCACCCTGCACAGGATAACCCTGATGCTTTGCTCTGGTGCCTCCCTTTCCATGGCCATTTTCCAGTCTCAAGATTTAAAAGGGATCTCAGTGCCTGAACCTCACCAGTTCTTCTAGCCAGGCTCTGGACACCACAGTCACATACCACGCTGGGACTTCTTCACCTGGCAATGGGACTGCTCTTGATGGGAAAATGAGACATCAGAGCACCTGACTGAGCCACACTGTGGGCCTTTTTGACATTTTTCATCTGTGCCTACTTCTTCAGTCCTGTTATCTGAGGTTTGAGGCACACAGACACGAGAGATGGGTTTTTGGAGGTACTCAGGATGGGCATGTCCTGGAGAACAGTTCTACCAGACAGAGAAGGGGTAATAAACCAGCAGTGTTCATCACAGAGGTCCTTCTCTGGTTTTTGTAAGTCTCAGACAAGGAAGGGATTTAGGGCAGTTTGTCACTACCCAGTGTGGCAAAATTTGAAAGCCCCAGTGACTGCAGAAGGGATCTGAGGGTACCAAGGGTCTGGGTGGTAGAAGGAGAAAGATCTCCTTTAAGAAAGGTCATGCTGGCAAAACAGCCTCACTCCTCGCAGCCTAAAAACACTTGGAAGAACAAGATAACCAAGCAGCTTTCCTTCAGTAAACACAATCATCACACTGCCTTGCCTCCTCTTTTGGTCTGATCTTAAAATTCATGAATGCACCCAAGCCTGCAGGAGCAATTGGGATCATCCCAAAGCACAGACCAGGGAGTCCCACCCACAGCATGCACGAGTGTCCTGGCTTTTGGGCAGGCAGCTGAGTAGCCTGTCTGTGCTAATAGAAGATTAAGATGTCTATCTTAATAGAAGATAAACATGTAAAAATAAAAGCCAAGTGACAACAAGAAAGGTGACAAAATAACAGCATGAATTACTATGTAATATGAACATATTAATAAATTACAGGGAAAATGATTTTAAAATTATCACTTCATAGCTGATGTATTTCTGCATTAGAGGCAGTATTTCATAATCTATATGAACTGTGCTGCTTTACAGATGTTACCTTTTATAATTCCCATTGAAAAACTGAAACGCTGATCCAGATGACAGCTGGTTAACATAAGTATTGTATTTTCAGATTTCCAAGAAAACTGTCAGGATGACTTGAAAAAAACATTTGGTTTATTATTTATAAGAAACGCTAGCTTTCCAATGCCAGCTAATTCACTTAAAATGCTATACCAATGTGCTGGGTTCAGCTGAGCAAGGGATTTCCAGCTTTGCACAATTATGGCTTTGGCAGCTAATACTGCTTGCAGCAGGGTTTTTTTCCCTTTGTTTTTTTGGGGTTTTTTGGGGGTTTTTTTGTTTGTTTTTTGGTTTTTGTTTTTTCCATGCAAGTTAACTAAATCTCTGAGTTTCTTCATATGCCCTAGAATATAAATCTGCTGGCTTCAAGGCAAATTTGTTTCATTTTAAATCACGTTAATTTGCTTTTGAAGGTAAACCAATGATTATTTAACTGCTTGGAAATTCTCAGATCACACTTCTGGATGTGTGTGTGTTGTCTGTCCTGCATGTTGAAACCTGTGGGACCAAAAGATCAGTGATATGAGGATGAGAGGGGAGGGGTGATGCTGGGGTCTGCAGTGCATGTGACTGCATAGAAACTCTTCAAACCAGGCACAGCTGAGGTGAGGGCAACTCCAATGGGAAAAAGCAGGGCCTGGAAAGCAAGAAGTGGCATTTTTTTGCATCAGACACTGCAGAGGGGTGAGCCTTGAGTGCATTTTTCATACCTAATGGAAGACAAGTCATTAGTAACAACATTAATGATCATAAATGTTGGTAGTTTCAGCCCTCCAAGATTTTATGATGTGGAAAGAATGACTGTACTTGTCAGAGGTTGGAGGGATTTGGACTCCTTGCTCTTCTATTGATGAGTACAAATACTGACTTCCATTCCTCTCCTCCAACACCTTTGTTCTCTGAGAAGACAAAGGCTGATGGAGGAGCAATAATCTAATACTTCCCAGTGCTCTGTCTTCTGAAGATGGAAAAAAAAAGAGAAATACCTCAGCTTTCAAAAGCAGGATGAGGGGTTTATTTTCTCTCTTCATACTTCATTCATTAGGAGCTGTCAGCTCTCAGGGGGCATCAGAGGCACTGGGACCAGTCAGGTACCAGCTCCCAGGCTGCCTCTGGAGCTGGCACGGAGGCAGAAATGGAAATGGACATCACCAGCACATTCCCAAGGAGTATAGATTTTGCACAGCTCTTTGCCAAAGAAATTGACTGTTTCTACAAGATCTACCAGGCATGGGGGAAGGTGTGTGTGGAAAAAGCTCCATTACCCCCAGAACTCTTACGAGTGCTGTGCTCCGTGACAGAGGGAAGAGAGCAGATGCTGTCCCACAGAAAGTGCCTCAGGAATGCATGTTCTCCCCTCATCCACCAGCCACTTGTGCCAATGTGACCTTGTGCAAATCAACCAAAAGCACCTGAATCCCCCCCAAACCTGAAACAAAGCAAAAGAACCCCAAGAGGAAAGAAGAACCCAAAAAGGAAAATCTCTGCTGGCAGCTGGCCACTGCACAACTGCTCTGAACCATGCCAAGGTGATGGGCTCAAGGAGATGATGCAGAGCCAAACATGCAAGGCAGAGCATTGAGCAGGGGAAGAACTCATCACCCCCATTTTGAGAACAGCTTGCCTGATTTTTCACTGGCCTGAGGCAGCCTGCTGAGGGACCTGCAGCCAGAGAGAAAAATGAATAAAAACAGTCACGGATGACTTGCCGCAGGGAGCCCAAACTGACTGAATTGTGGATCTGATAAGGTGCCAGAAAGCTTTATTAATTAATTGACTGGCAGTGGGAACCATGTGGGCAGCAGCAGCCCCTACCTGCATCCACTGACAGCTCCCTCTTGCCAGCCCCACCAGCCACGACACCAGGAGTTTGTGGGGATGCACGTGCCCACCACTGCTCCCTCCCTCCCTCCTCATGCTCCTGTTGAGTCGCTGCCCAGAGGCAGCACAGGTGCCTTCACATTTGTTTTCAATGAAGGATACAACTGTGCAGTCCAACAGCACATGGATGCAAGGAGAGCCTGGGAGTTTAACATAAGCTCTTGAGAGATGCTTGCCATAAAAGCAAACATCCCTGCCAGCACACACAGCGTGCAGCACACGGTGCTTCCCTGGGCATCCCCCAGCATCCACCTGTCCCACCCTGCAACCAGCAACAGCCCCAAAAACTGCAGGGCTGGGGCAGATGCACCACCCTGGCCATGCAGATGTCCCCAAACAAGACCCTGACAACAACACATTTTATCTTGTCTCAGAAGTGCCAATGATGGTGACCAAATGTTGCCACCAGTCCAACCCTGAGCCAGCCAGACTCCGACAAATTGCTGCCAGTAACTTGCAATCTCCCTGGAATACAACTGTGGGCTTTGCAAAGAGTGGCACACATATCCGTGGATTATGGTGATAGGACTTTTTATTTATTTATTTATTTATTTATTTATTTCTCTTTGCCTCTCTCCTCCATGTCCAAACAGCCCTGGGTTGTAATTAGCAGCGTGCTGCTTTCCCACTGCTTTCCCAAAAGTGCAGAGAAAAATGAGAACGTGGTGGGTAGGGAAACACAAGCAGGATTAAATACCAACATAAATCATTCCGAGGGTGTAGGACCAGGAGCAATTTTATTTTTCACATTTCACTCACTATTTAAAAAGTACAACCACCTCCAACCTCCGAAAGACACCTCCCTGCCTCCATTGTGAAATGGAAATGAGGGTGATGTGTGATTCCCATCCTCCAGGCTTCCCCCCTGATTCCCACCAAATTTTTCTCTGCCCCCTTGGATGCTACCAGCTACAGCTCAGCCCCAGCCCCATATGCCCCACACTTGGCCAAGTGCCTTGGACCTGCCTGGAGACCAGACCCAGCACAGAGGCCACCAGCCATGTACTGGGGCACCTGCTGAGCGTGGATGTCCCCAGTGGCCTTTATACCATCTCAGTAATTCCTGTTGCTGACCACTCTTTATGTATACATGTTTTTCATCTGCAAAACTGGTGTGCCTGGCCCCCCTTTCCTCTCTCTGCTTTTCTTGCAAGCAGCTGTCCATTGCAGGGCTGCCTCACAGTCTCCTTGCCTCCCTCTCTGCCTTTGCTTCTAGGTTTGTTATGCATCAGCTGCAATGGCTTCTGGTAGTTTTGCAGCATCATATTTCTCACTCCTTCCCCTTTTTCTCCCAATGCCTCATACCTCAAGAACAAGCTATTTGTCATTACTCAGGAAATCTGTCTTAGAAAGGTTTTGGCTGCTCCAAGAAGCTGGGAAGGTCTAGGAGACAGCTCAAGCAGGAGCTGTAACCTCTGACGTATTTCCTTCTCCTCGTTCACGTGCCATGAGGCATAGGGGGATCCTCACCTTGCACCTCTTCCCTATATGCTCCAGCTCCAGCTCATCCCACGTGCATCTCCCACAGCTTGCAGAGATGAGTGTGTGGCTCCTGCTGGGCTGCCTTGCTGGCTCCAAAACCTGAGCAGAGCTTTTCATCAGTGGGGGCTGGACCCCCATATCCTGCCCCACACTGTGGGGAGCCCTGCACTGAAATCTGTTGGGAGGGGAGCCCAGAAGCTGCTCAGGCTGTCGCAGGGAGCTGGGAGCACTGTGGACTCACGTCCCACTGCTCCAACAACCCCCAGCTCAGTGTGAGAGCTGTGCAGATGGGCAGACAGCACAGAAAAGCTCCCACCTCCTGCGAGCAAAATGCCACCCCCGTGCCTGGGAGGGACGAGCAGCATGGGGACTGCCAGTATGTGAACCTCCTGCCTCTCCTCAGTGGGACACTGCCGAGCAGAGCCGGATGGACACAGCACGGCCAGCCCCCCAGATTCACACGTTGCTGCATTTCACACCACAGCTCTCGATGAAAGCTGCAGGAAAAGGTCTGGCAAACACAGTTTTCCTTAGCCTGTAATACTCCCATGCCTGAGTCTTACTAGATTCGTACAGTAAACCCAAGAGGGTGTCTGGGGCTGCTGCATGTAATTACAAGACTGATAATTGTATCAGGTGTAATTTCGCCCTCCCTCCATGCAGCCCTGTACAGATAAGCGTGGGAATAGCTACGTCGCTTTAAGCAAGGGACCCTGCCACATCAAGGAGGGAAAAGGCTCCAAGTCCCCCCTGCCCTTGTAAGATAAATCTCCTGCAGCCTCTTATCAGTCACAGCACAGGGTCCCCAAGCCAGTCTGTGTGATCCGGGGAGCACCCGGGGCGCTGTGGAAGATAAAAATCAGCAACCCATAATTAACACCACCACCACAGCAGGGCCTTTGTTCACTCACCGGTGCAAACACTTTCCCCTGTGGTGCGCCACACCAGCAGGTTTCTGGCGTCGGCAGGGACCCTGCGCGCACCTCAGCTGTCACCACCCACGAGATTTTGGGCATCAGAGGCCATATTTAGCAAGCCCCACTGTCACCATGGCAACCGGTTTCGCTTAAACCTAGGGATGCACAGGCCCGGATGCTCCGAAGCTCGCGTGGCAGGGGGGGATGGCACTGCCAGCTCCTCACCGGGGCCGTGCTGCTGCTCGCCATGCAGCAGGGCAAGGTGGTGCTCATAAATAGTCTGACCTCTGAGTGTCTTTCTGGAAGTTCGAATGAATTGCCTGTCATGAAAAAAGAGAAAGCAATTACAGTTCTTTTTTCCTAGGAGGTGCAATTCAGTTCAGGGAAGGTTCCTGTACCTTGCAAGCCTTTGTTGTTCTGAGCTACACTCCATGAAACTGCAGCTCCAGAGAAGGCTGTGGAAGATATCAGGCAGCCACCAACCACGCTGCACATCACTAGGGATGGTGGCAGCCTTTGAGGAGGACAAGGTCCTCACCAAAGGCCTGGAAGTCTGGGTGATCAGCAGGAATTATTAAGACTGGAAAAGAGCTCTAAGACTCTAAGTCAATCATCGAGTCTAACTGCTAACCCAGCACCACGGTGTTCACCCCTAAACCACATCCCCAAGTGCCACATCCACACGGCTTTTGAACCCTTCCAGGGATGGTGACTTCCAAGGCATTGCATCCCTCAGTTCTCGGCACAGAACTGCATTCACTGTGATCCACTGATGGAGCAGCAGCCTGCCTGTAACCAGGCAGGCCAATCCTACAACAGACATCCCAAACACTTTAGTACCCAAGCCAATCACAAAACCCCAGGGTTTTATTCCAGTGATGTACAAATGCTCACACAAGCATGACTTAATTTAATTTTCACTGCTCAGCAGAATGCATTTTTTGTTGCATCTCAGCTGTGTTGCAGAGATAAATGATGCGTTTAGTCTTTTGACAATTTTGCTAAAGCTTCATTCCCAGCTGATCTCTTTCAAATGATGTGTATTTCAGGGATTTTTATCCTTAATTCATCTTTGTTATAAAAAGAAAAAGAGGGGTTTTGGAAAAAAAAGCATTTTCTGCTATTAAAATCATATTTTCTCTCATTCCTGTCTTATTTCCTTCCATTATCTGAGCCTTGGCCTTTCACTGCCCTTGCAAACAGGCAATCCCTGAGACCTCTCCAATACATGTGATACTGCAGGAGACTGGAAATATTTCAGAGCCAGGAAATAATGACAGTTATTCCATTAGATACAAAGATATTCCTCCACAAGCCTCACTAAAAAAGCATTACACCATTAATAATATTACCCAAAACTCTCTTCCAGCTCTAAGTAGCCCAGATATCCCTTTGTCCCGCTGCTCTGCACTGTATCGCTCCCTTCTCCTAAGAACACTTTGGCAAAGTTTGCTGAACTGCACAGAGTATTTCTGCCACAACACATGTGCTCTCGTCATCCTGATGTGAATCCCAGTGACTGACCAGGCAGCCCCTGAGCTCCCACAGGCTCAGGTTTTGTGCAAACACGTGTGGTGTGCTCTGAGCAGGTGAGCTCCCAACCTGGCTGTGGGCTTTGGCTTCTCTGCAGCACATCCTCACCTTATGGGGTCATCTCTGGCCTCCTGCTTCACCTGAAGGAAGTGCAGTTAAGGGCAGGCAAGGCTGCCAGGCCAGCAACAGTAGGAAAAGTGACGATAATGTTACCCACACAGACTTTACAGCTCTGAAGTGCTGTTTGCTGGGCTATGCTCTGATTCCTGAGAAATTCTGGCTTAGCGAGCTGCAGTTATCCCTCCTGGCCCCAGACTCCTTGGACCAAGTGCTGTGGGGATGGGCTGCAGGTGCTCTTGGTGCTGGTGCTATTGCCACACAGGCTGAGCCATCACTGGGTCATCTCTATGCTTCAGCTTTCCCAGAGAGGGACTAGAAAGTCTCTCGGTCTTTCTAGGAAAGAGCAGTGAAGAAACCCAGAGGAAGGGCCAGATTACACATGTGGATACAGCAAGGGGGGGAAAAAGGCAGACATGGCAATATCCCACTTTTACATCTTGTCTTTTGATAACTGTGTGATACTGCGACAATCTAAATACTGAAAAAAGACCATATTCTCTCCCCAAAACACCTGTGGCTAGCTAACATACATACATATATATATATATATACACACACACACAGACACACACATCTATGTAAGTAACTTCTTGGAGGTAGAGCCTGTGCTGACACTACATTCACACTCCTGATGAAGCTGTGAGGAGCTAGGAGTAATTTTGATGCACTACATACAAAGGTGAAGGTGGGTTAACTGTGTTAAAAAAACATTAATAAAAGCACAATCTACAGGAAGTAGAGAAAGTAAAGTATTTCTATAGATAGTTTTACCTAAATCTTCATACTCTCAGACTGGCATGGGAGCAAAGATGCCAAAGAGCAGCCCAGCAAGAAATTCCAGGCAGTGCAGAGCAACTGTCCATTCAGTAACTAGTGCATGAATATCCTTATCTTAGTGGCTATCTATATCTTAATAGGATAATCACTGTAGTTCATAGAATCATAGAATGGCCTGGGTTGGAAGGGAACTCAATAGTTCCAACCCCCTCTGCCATGGAGGGGGTAGGTTGGAATTAGATTCCAGTAGATGTCATCACACACATTCTCAGTCATTACAGAAGACCACCCCAGAGGTGCTCGTTCTCAAGGATGAAACTCTTGAGTTTCAGACAAGCCACATGATGGCTTTGGTGGTTTTAACAGAAAACATGCCATTTAGGAGCTGCCAGCCGAGCCACAGTGGGAACCGTGGCTGGGAAGGTGGGTGAATCAGGACCACGAGTACTGACATCGTTCCCGCCATTCCCCATCGGGAAGCTGCAGACAACACATCCCCAGGGAGCCTGGGCCAGGGCATGCCTGCTTTTATACCCCTTTGGGTGGAAAGCTCTTGCTCCCCACAGAAGCAATTTCCTCTGACTTGGTGGGCTGGATGGCATCTCCTGGTGCAGGCTCTGCCAGGAGCTGCTTCCCTGGCAGTGAGCTCTCCCTGAGCCCCCTGGCAGCAGCAGCAGCAGCAGCGGGGCTTTCTGGGGACGGGAATCCCTGCACCCCCCAAAGCCTGCGTGAGTCATCGAGCTCTTAAGAGATGGAAGGTTATTTCTGGATTTAACTTTCTGGATGGAGGGAAACACTGCGGTGTCAGCACCCAGCTGTGCTTTTAGGAGGTGTGTTGTTTGGCAAGTCTTGCAAATCTATTTCCATATGCAAGCACACGCATGAATCACTTCTTACAAGAAAAAGCTCTAGGGGTGAAAGGGCCAAGACAAACTTTGCTGGGAGATAGTGAAGGCAAAACCATTATGTTTTTTCTCCACTATAACTAAAATAGTCACACGGGGGCAGAAAAGGCCAGAAGCCCCCTTTATCTCCCTACCTAGAGCTGATCCCTCTGCTTGTTTTCCCCACCAGCTCCTCAGCAAGGATCAGTACTATCACCCACTGATGCCAACCTACTTCTGCAGCAACAACAGCACTTTTCACAGTGTATCTATAAGCTTGCTACCACTATTATTTCCCCATCTGCTAAAAGAAAAATTATCCTCTTCTCCTGTCCAGTTACCCTTTCCCCACAAATATCAGTGTTTTCCTAACACCACCTATTCCCAAGGAACAGTCCTGACTCTGTTAATAGGAACAAAAAGCTTGAGCCCAGCACGCAGGCAGAGGCAGCACCCCAGAGGATTTGGGAAAAGGAACCAGGGGCAAAATGGTGGCTGTGATAAAGCAAAAGAGCAAGGAACAGAAAAGAAAAAGGGACAAGAAGGGAAGAAAATAAGGAACGGGAAGAGAAACATGTAGAACTTCCCTCCAGCAGCGATCCCTCCTAGGAATCCTGATGCCCCTCAGAAATCCTAGTTTCCCAAGGAAAGTTGAAAGTGGACAGAGAGGCAGATGCAAAAAAGGGAAGCATGAAACAACTTACAATGCCACAAGCATTTCTTGCTTTGCTAAATTTCCATCTGCTACATCTGAGGAACCTTTTCGGTATCCCTAACTTCTTCTCCCAATGTCAACAGTTGTGATCTTCCCTCCATCTGGCTCCTTTCTGCTTCATCTTTCATGTTCCTAACATTCCTAATTTGTGTCTGTTTGCCACAAAGTACTGCAGCAAACAGCCCCTCACACACATTGTGGTCAGTAGTTCCTTCAAGACTTAAATCCTTGCATATGATTATGCTCAGACCAATCACCCTGTGGTTGCTCCTGATTTATATAAATTTCTGTACTTACATATTCTCCAAGTATATTTTCAAAACATACCACCCATTCAGAGAGCTGTTAAAGAGCATTGCTATTTGACGAGCAAGCAAATGTGGTATTTTCTATTGTGACTAGGAAAGAAACTTCTGCAGTTTCCTGGAATAAGTGCTTTCAACTCTTAACTTGCTTCTGTCTCGTGGAGAGTAGTCCTTGTTTCCATACCCTAAATCTCATTCTTGGCTTTCCTTCCACAGTCCTGTAGCCAATACTTTAGACCTCTCCCTTATCCTCATTGCATCATTTCCCACTTATTTAACCTTACTTTTTCTATTCAAGTGTCTGGAAAAGTTTTCTGCTGCTTTTCAACCACGATCAGCAAAGATAACTTAGCTGGACTCATAGTGGTTTTCACTGTATTCCTAGACTTCACTGACCTTGTCCAACCTACTTGGCTAACAGGCCATTTTTCCATTCCTTGTCAGCTTTTTATTTTTCTCTGAGATGGTTAGTTGCAAGCCCTACCTTACAAGGCTAATTGAGATTTACGGTCCTCATAATTCCTGCCCTCTTATCCTGCAGAGAGCCCAGGCTTTAGTCAGTCATCCCAGCTGATTTCATGGCAACTCCCTTGTCCAAACTCCTTAGGAATGGACATCCTTGCACTAAGGCTGAACTGATTCAACTCTTCAGCATGTAATAAATGTATCACTTTATCCCACAGTCTGTGCTTCTTCCTCTGCCAGGGCTCTGAATCCCAGCTCGTTCCTTATCACAGGTGTGCCCTCCAAAACTTTATTTCCCATGCCATTGCCTTCTTTCCTTTTCTACATGATTGCCTTCAGGTCAGCACCTGAACTCCACTATAATTTTTAAGTGCACATCTAGTCTAAGGTGAATTTTATCAGCCTAATTTCTGTCACGCCCTACGCAAAGCCCTGGGAGTTTGGTACGGCTTCCTTATCCTGTCATCTCAAGACTCACAGTGTAGCACTGCTACCACTGTCTCTTCTCCTAGCTACCTTGAAAAAGGAATTAAATAAATAAACCAATCTCTCCTCCCAGCTCCACTACTCATTCCTTTCCTTTCTCTGGCACTCTGGTCCATGGCTGCAGGGCCTTCTCAGTCCATCAGCTCTGCAGCTTTATTTAAGCTCAGCCAGAGTGTCAGACCCATATTCCCTTCAGAGCGCTTTCTTCTTAGAAAAATGCAGTCTGAGTACAAAGCTTATTAAATATGTCCTGGAAACAATAAACCACCAAGTGACAGATAAACAAATTACCTCCTCCTTAGGCAACCTTGTCAGAAGGTTACTTCTCCCTTCCCCAGGGAGGCACAAGATCTCTCATTTATGTGATGTCCAGATAACGTGCAGATCTGCACCACGATAATGACTTTATACACATCACATGCTTCAGGGCTTCAGCCACTTGCTTGCTGAATGCAGGAAGGGACTATTCCCCTCTGTACAAGTTTGGTGAGTTTTTTTCATAGCTATTTCACCTTCTGAAGGATCAGCAGTAGGTAGGACACAGGAGTGGACAAAGAGTGAAGAGGGTCCTCCCTCTTCCAACTGATACTTACCGAGATCATCTGGCAATCAAGTTTGTTACCAAACCTGGCAAACAGCTATTATTCCAGTCTCACTGTACTCCCAGTCTGGCAAGACATTTATTTTCTCTTGCCTTCTTGGATCTGTACCTTAGTACATCTCAGCTCTGCACTTGCAACGTCCGTCTCCTTCTTCCACTTTCTGAGGTATGGCTCCCATCTCTTCAACTTAAAATGCCAGAAATGTCTTCATTTGTCTTAAATTACTGGCATATGTTGTAGAAATTTAATGGCACATACAGGCAATCAGGTCAAGTCTTTTCCCCCCTTGCTCTCCACTGGTGAGACACACCTGGAGAGCCGTATCCAGGCCTGGGCTCCCCAGCACAAGACAGACATGGACTTAATGGAGTGAGTTCAACAAAGGACCACAAAGGTGATTAAGGGACTGGAAGACCTGAAGAGATGGAGAGAGCTGGGACTGCTCAGCCTGGAGAAAAGGTGTTTAAGTACTTGATGGGGGGAGAAAAAGTAAAGAGCCAAGCTCTTCTTGGTGAGGCCTGCCAACAGGACAAAAGCCATTGGACACAAACCGAAATACAGCAAATTTTTAAATGTAAGAGAAAGTCTTTTGTACTCTAAGAGCTCACAAGCACTGGCACAGCTTGCCCAGAGGGGCTGCAGAATCTTCATCCTTGCAGATACTCAAGACCTGACTGTACATGGGCCCAGTCAGCCTGCTCCAGCCGATCTCAGCAGTGCCTGCTGGCCTCCGTGGCTCTCAATGCTGTAACGTAACAGCAGTTATGCTCTATGCCAGTCTCCTCTGGCACAGAACACTGGGAAATTAGCCCAGGTCACAGTGTTTAACTGCTCATTTAAAGCAAAAGAGATTATTAAATAGCCAAATGTTGAGAGCAATGGGCTTGCTCAATCACAGCATGGTCATCGGCATCAACTGCCTCAGGAATGCAAAAGCTAAAATATGAAACAACCACCTCTTGCTCAAGTCTTGCTGCTGTAAGAATTGCCTAACTGGGTGTCCAGACCCAAACTTCCAGCAAACAACCATGCCAGGCTTTGCCCGAAAGGGAAGGGGGGCCACGGGGAGTCCCAAAGCAACTAGTGAAGGCCACAAGTGGGGCTTCACAAAGGAGCAGATACTGTCATGTCTGTCACCATGCCTGCAGGCTTCCCACTGGCAGCTAAATCAGTCCTTTAGCACATTCTTTGCCAAGTTACTTTACCTAAAACAAGCTTCTGACAGGGATGACAGAGCCCAGGCAGCCCTTGCCTTTGCAATCTTTGGCAGAATACTGCAGAATACTGCCCAGAACAGACAGCTATCTGTCAGCCTGATGAAACCTGGTGTCACATGTAAAACTGAAACTGCTCTCGAGTTATTTAAAAAATATATTAAAAAAAAATCAGGGCTTCACAAAACTTTATAAAATAAAAGTTTAGCTGGCCTGATACTGCAAAATCAGCTCAGCCAGATACAAAACCCCAACCCCCATCTCTAGCTCCATCAGCTCATCTTTTTCTACTGCCATCGAAGTGCCTACAAGTATGAGCATTTACATATGAAAATGTGAATGTAGATATATTTTTTCCAAAGACCAAGAAATCTCATCCTTTTGCATGCCCAAAATGGCCACTTTTAAGGGGATTAAACATCATTCCAAAAGCAACTAAGAAAGCTAACTGAAAACTATTTTCCAAATGGTTGTTTTGGTGCTTGTGGTATTTTAACATTTGGAATAGCTGATTCTCACATCCCTCTCTTAGTCAAAGAAGTGGGAAGACTCATCAATCTGACTAATCTGAGCAACAGGATCTTGAAAAAAGAAGGGAAACTGATTTCTAAGGACTAAAATTGTAAATTCAGCTTGCACCCAGAAAATGTCCCCAAATTTTCATTATTTTACACTCTGAATGCCACTTCACTAAAAACTAAAGCTAAGGAGGAGAGAGATCAGGACTCCGCTAGAGGCTTCAGAAGAGGAAAATGCTGAAAGAGTTCCTACCTGTGCCCAACAGTTGGCAACACTGGCACAAGCTTAAGCAGGGTTAAATCTATTGCAGTTTTGGAGGAAAACCCAGACAAAATTTGAATGTTGTCTTCTGCAGAAAACATACACTAAGAGCTAATGCACTTCATGCTTAATAGCTGTTGAAAAGCAAAATTATGATAGTGTATAAAATATAAGACATGTATCAAACACTATCTCACACAGCAAGACTCAGGTGGTTAAAAAATACAGTAAATCTCTCAAGTAGGCACCAGTGATGGTTTTGGCATTAAGGTGGGGTAAGAAGGAAGAAATCTGTAGTGGGAGACACAGTCTAGTGCATGACACTGATGAAGGCACAGAATCCAAAACTCAGCCTTCAGTGAGAGCAGAGTTTTTCTTCAAATTCATCCACAGTTTCTTCTGCATTAGGAAAAAAGAAACAAAGCTGGAAGAGATTGGATGCCCTGAAACGAGACAAGCTTTGGAAATTGCTTTTGGTCCTTCCAGGAACATCTCAGTATAGCTTAGACTATCCCTTAGAGCCATCCAGAAACTGCCCTACAGTAGGACGGGGGGCTTGCTTCAGGAAGGAGCCAGGCCATCCTATCTGGATACACGGGACATTGCTATTTTGCATGCCCTGGACACTTTTAATTCTTCTGAGATGTAAGAAGTTACAAAATCGCCTTTGTGACCAGACATTTTGTACATTCCCCAGTGGATCACTCATCCTGGGCTGACTCGCTTATCTACTAAACTCTTCAGCAACTACAACAGACACTTCCGGCCCCACCGCTGATTTGTAGCACGGATCTTTTGGGTTAAATCTACCAACTGAGAGGCCCACGCACAGTCACTGCCGGGCAGAAACCCCCTCCCTTACTGTCAGACTGGCTGGTGGAAGTGCCAGGGCCCAAGGGAGAGGCAAGCAGACAGCAGACGCTAGTGCTGCCGTGTGCGGCACAGGCCGTCTCCAGAGAAGAACTCACCTGGGGCGATGAGCGAGCAGGCACGCCGCGCTCAGCGGGCGAGCAAAGGGGCCGCGCAAACCGCCACCATGGCCTTCCGCGCACACCGACCGCGCACCAGAGGGACAAACGGCTCCACCCGGCAGGTGAACACACAGACCCTATGCGTCTGTGCCGTACCTCTACACAATCTGAAATGAAAAATTACATCTGAAACAGTCCCAGATATTATGAAACCTCTTTATTTTTGCCACCTGTCATATTTTGTCAAAATTAGCAAGAGCTAAAGTGGGAAAAATATAAGAAAGCAGGCACTGAGCCTATATTTAATAATGGTACCTGAAAGGACTAAGGCAATACCCACATCATTGCACCATTTGGCATCATCTGTCAGTTCTTCGCAGGATGATGGACTTGGGAAGGATGCTGAGCACAGCTAGGGAGATAGTGAGAAGGCAGAGCTTTGACAGTTCTTCTCTGACTAAAAGAGAGAGCATTTGAAATAAAATTGTAATCATTGTAAATGATACTCGTTGATCTTTTCAAACACTCCAGATAAGGGGAAAGCACACAGAGGGCTTGTTTTCTTCTGCACTCTACTTGTGGTTACATACTACTCATTTTAGTGAAAACCCAACGTTCTAACCAGACCTTGGGGGAAGTCTGCAGACATTCAGTAGCCTAGAACAGCTGGTAATACACGGGTTTATTTCTTAGTAAAGAACTGACCTTGAATTGTGAAAGTCACTCATCTCTTACACCAGTGGTCTTCTCCTATCCAAAGCAAAAGAGAGCAAGAAGCACACACGCGTGGTGCCTGTGTGCTTCTGCCACTGAGACAGCAAGAAAGGGCAGAATGCTTAAGTTCATGCACATTTTTATTGAGTAGTAATATAAAATGCTTCTTTCATTGTTACAAGTGCATGCTTTGATTGCCAACATTTCGAAGTCAAATTACAAAGGCAAGGCTGTAGGCTGTAGTGAATTACTTGGGCACTTATACAATTGTTAAAAAATATCAATGGACTGTTTGTTTTGTTTCCTTTTCTTTTTTCGAATGAACCAGTTGAAACCCGTAACTGATATACAAAGGGAAAAAAGTGAAAAAATTACACATTTTGTGGCACATGACAAAACAGAACAAAATGACTAAACCATTATGACATTAACAGTTATCATGCATTTAGAATTTCACATGTAACTACAAACTTATTTAAATTTCACAAGGTTTGCTAAACATGCTACCCATCTATATGTGCACTGACAAGCTTATGTTAAAAACTTTAAGAATACTCTCCCCCCTTAGATTTTTCAAAGCTTTTTTTTGATTACAAAATTTCAAAGGCATTAAGCATTTTCTTTTTAGAGAATATAAAGTACGCCAGTATACATACATTTCCAGTATAAGTCAGACCACTAAGCGCATTACAGTCCCATACAGGCCTATACAGCCATTTTTTCTTAAAAAACATGCATAGGCAGATTTTTACAGAATATAGATGCTTTTCACTGCACTTAATATGGTGTCTTGTTCACTATACTTAAAAATGCACCACTCATAAATATTTAAATTCAGCAAGCCACAACCAAGACTTGTTTTACCAAAAAAACCCCAGAAAACCTCCCAAACCAAACCCCCCTAAATATAAACAGCAAAAAAAGATAAATGTTATTATTCCAGTTTTTTTTTTAACAAAGAAAAAGATAATTGCTGCCAAATTAGTAAGGTAAGTGTTATATTTAAAGAAGGGCATTGAAGCACACTAAAGAAACCTGAGGTAAGCATAATCTGTACAAAATTAAACTGTCGCTCTCGCTCGTTCTCTCTCACTCTCTCTCTCTCTCTTTTTTTTGGCATTTTAAACAAATTTCCAACTTTTTTTTTTCTTTTTTCTCTATATTTTTAAAGAGTGCCTAATTTATTTCGTAGCCATAGTCTGACAAGAGTAGCAAAACATTATCAATAAATAGTCCTTATTTAGTTTGTACATTTTGTTAAAAATGTTTCGATGTTGTAGATGTTGAGTGCTGCAACTGTAAACGTACAATAGTTAGTAAGAAATTAAACAAAGTTTTCATGTCCAGTAACATAATAAAAGGCCTTTCAGTAACATAGCTAGACGTTCCCAATGTAGTAGGAAAACATGTTCATTCCCCTAACTTTGCAATATATACCAGCATGAGCTTTCATTTTTCTACAAGCATTTAAAGGCATATCCAAAGGAGGTGTCTCTCCCCACCCGCCCTCCCACCAAATTAAAGTTGACGATCTCTTTGTTGATGATTTTTGTAAACTGAATCCAACACCTGGCCCCCAGAGCAAGTAAGCTATTATCAGAGGCAAGAACATCCCACTGCTGACGTGCAGCAGCCCCATCGCGCCCTGCAGCTCAACCCCCCTCCCGGACAGTGGTCACTGGATATTGCTGCTATTACTGCCGTTGCTGTCCGTGCCATTAGTCTCTGTGGAGATTGCCTTGTTGATGGAGTTAAGGTTGGCATCGGATGGCACGTCTCTGCGCGGAGGCATTCGCTCATTAATTCGATCTAAGCCTTTGGCCTCTTCGAAGCTAGTGATCTTATGCTGGGGTGAAAATCCTTTGATAGCTAAATAAAGGATTATTGAAAAATAAAATTAGCAAGATAAAACTCTCAGCAGCTTTTCCCCCAATTCTGCAACAAGTGCGAGAGTCCTTCTTTGGGAAGGCAGCAATGAGAAGATCTGACACCACCACCAACTCCTTACCACACTCAGAAAGAGCTGGCGGCTCACCACGACCATCCCTTCCAACACAACTATTGTTTTCAACACGATCAACTTCCAGTATTTTGCTGTCCACTGGGGTTCAGCTTAGAACACCAAGATGATGACATGATACTACAGTTTACACTTGGGAACCATGCTGAGGGCACAGCCGTGAGCTGGTGAGTTGGCATTTGGCATCACTTACAGCCTTGAGGACACCGTGCCCTCCCCTAATGCCCTTCATCAGGCAAAACTCCCACCTGACCTTCAAAGATCATGCAAAAAGTGCTGGCTACTTCCAGATGGTGATGACATGGTGAGGCCGCTTTGTGGGATGTACGTTAAAGCTAGGGAAGATCTGGGGTGACCCTACAACAAGTTGCCTTCTGTTCTCAACACAGGTGAGCTGCTTGTTGATTGCTTGGAGCAATTATCCCCCCTGATACAACCCTGGACTTCCAGAAAGCAGCTTGAGTCAAACGGCAGGAACACGGTGCAACACGGATCAGGGATACTGTTCATTTTGGAACAGCTATACAGTTTAGCTTAGGAAACGCACTGACAAAGGACCAAGGTTCCAACTGATCCCGAGGATGTATGGTCTGCCTTTTAGCAGCAACATTGGTGAGGCCACACCAACCTCAGAAGGAAGCCACAGGCTGAGGAATGTATTCACAGACTGTGATTTTTATTTATTTTTATTCCCTCTCTAATTGAAGTGTTGAACATCTTTAGATTTAAAGCGAAAGAGAAAAAAAGCACCGTAGGCAAACAGCAGGTCACAGCCCCGTAGATAATTTGTCACAGCCTTCTGTGTGTTTTTTCTCTTATCTGTACCAAATAAACGCACTGCACTTCCAGAAATGGAATTTCTGCTAGGCCTCTATCATAACATGCCATAGAGCAGAAATGGTGCGTTAGTACCAGGAAACTGCAAACTCCCTGGGGAGAAAATGGCAGGGGAGTTTCAGAGACTGAATTCAGTGTTCCTTCTCCTCTTTTCTCCTTACCCCCATGTACTCTCCTTCCAATATGCAGTCCCGATTCTGGACAAGCTGGTAACTTCTGTCAAAAAAAAAAAGCTAACACACCCAAAACCCCAGAACATCCCTGGTACCAAGCTACCACTCCATGTATTTAGTGGAAAGCGAGAAAAGGTATTTTCATGCTGGTTGTGCCAACCTTTCCTGTGAAAATTGACAGATCCTGTTTGCCTCAGGATTTAGTTCTTTAGCCAGTTTCACAAATGTTTCATTGGAACTTTGTGAAGTGCATGGTTTTTAACATGTATTATACTTCAACTCAGAAAAACAACGACATAATGGTGATTAGTCGAGTGAGCAGGGACGGAGCAGTGAAAACAGAACAGGTTGTACAGTGAGTTTTCTTAAGGTTTGCCTTTTGGGTTGGCTTTTTTTATTTACCTTCTACCACAAAATGAAGATGTCTAACAAGCACCCATGCCAATCCCTTAAAGCAATAGTTTAATGGATGGCTGCATTGAAGCTGAAGCAGTTGCTGTGTCCTGGAGCTTGCCAGCAGCACGGCCAATTGGTGTTACTGGGCCCTGAAGGACAACTGGTAAAGGGTGAAACTTCTCCTCCATCAGAAGCTTCACCTGTGTAGAGCAGTAGTTGTGACTATGGTGACAGTGTCTAACTAGCAAGGATGGCAAATGAAGAATTAACTTGAGGGGTGCATATTGGTGGCACAGGGGCACGGTAAGGGACTGTATTTCCAGTAGACACATCATTGTCTGTAACGCTAAGGAAGGTGCTCTGCTGTAGTTGCTGGTCAGACAACGAATATTAGCAGGTTACATTGAGAGTCTACTAAAACACAACACATAGTCACAGAAAATCACAGAAAACAGCCAAACTGTCAACAAGAATGCACACTGCAGATTAGAGATTGCTGATAGGAATAGATAATTCCAACATAAATAGCAGCTTACTCACTGCTATTTAAAAAGCAGTTGTATTTTCTCTTACTTATTTGTTCTGTAATTTTATTCACTGCTTTACAAAATTCAAAACTAGTTCAACTGGCCGAAAGGGCACATCTTACCAAAGGACAACAATCACCAGATTTTTTTTTTAATTAACTAAAAAAAAAAATACCCACAGAAAATTTGAGAGGGGCAAGAACAAAATACAACTGAAAAATTTTGTTTTAAAGGGGAATTCTGAAAACTCTTCTTCCAAAACTTTATCATACCGAACAAATATTGTACATCTGCATTTCAATACATGGTTACTTCGATTTTAACTGAAGTGTTAAAAATTGTTAAGGGTTAGATTAGAGGTCTGTCAACAAAACACCAGTTTTCAATACTGAATGATCAGAAATCTTCTAAGGCAGCCAGTCACTTTATATGCAGCTAAAATGGTGCCTGTGTTAATGGTTGCTCTAATGTAAATATCCAGTGTGTAAACTGCCACTACCAAAAGAAGCAGACATCTTGCAGACAAATGTCTCATGTTGCTTTACTTTTAAAGGGAAACAGAAACATGCTGTACTATAACAAAAGACCAATAAATTTTTTTTATTAGTGACCTCAAAGAAAGGAAACAAACTGAAGCATAAATAAAGAAAAAGGGGAAAAGAAACAACAACAAAAGGAGAGAATATATAAAAAGCTATGTGTTTTCTTTGATGAGAAATTGCTGAGGATAGTTTGAGCCAGCCTCCAGTGCACTGCTTTTGAGCTATGTGTCACAAAGCATTTACGAGCTGCTGCCAAGTTATGTCCTGTGAAATCCAAGTTCCCTGATCTCCTCCTGTGGCATTACTCAGTGCTTAGTTCAACATACAGCAATTCCAACGTGTTTGTAGCTTACAGAAAGAGAAAAACCTCAACAGCAGCAACAGAAAGAAAAACCAAAAAACACTTTCCCCTTTAAAGCAATTACATTTTGGTTAATACCGAGCCACAATTGTTAGCCCAACACCCACACAATCTGTACAAGCTACAGCAAAATGAATACACCCAGCAGAGCCCTTATCTGTTGTGGCACCAACAGAAAGGGGACTGGCCAATTTACCTTCATCAGCCTCAATAGCCTCAACAGTAGCTGAAGAGAAGAAAGGGGTAGCAAAACGAATGAGAAAAAATGAGCAGAGGATTTCAACTCTAAGAACAAGTCAGTGAATAGCAAAGGAGCTACAACACTAATGTTACTGTAAGTGCTGGATTTTGGCAAAACAGACACACAGAGAAATGTTTACACAAAAACAACAATTTGCAGATTGAATTAAGCTAGAGTTCATTTTAAAGCAGAAGTTTCACAAACTAGAACTTTTTAAAGACACATTTAAGAAGTTTTCTTTTGACTCAAAAGAACTACAAAATGTAAATGCCTTCCATATTGCACATCTGACCTGAAAAACTCATTATATAATTGTCCCAGCTCTCAGTAAGAGCAGTTTGACTTGCCCTGTCAGAACAAAAAACGGCATAAAGCCATCGCACAAAATTCATACGACTTACAACATCAGCCGGAAAAGTACTGATGCCAGTACAAGGCAAAGGAATTCATATACAACCTTACAGAATTATTTTTTTTCCTCTCCTGACTAAAAGAAACATCCCCACAGCATGGGATGCTCAGAAAGCTTTGCTTTTGCTTGCAACCTTGCCCAGTCTGCTCCATCTGTAAACTTTATTTTTGTCAACCTAATCTCTGAAAAACAACATTTTGCTAATATTTTATTTAAATCAATGGATGTAGATGTAAGATTGACTGTTGGACCTCCAAAGTTGCAAAGCCTAGTCAGAGAGAGCAGAGCTTGTTAACCAGGAGACTGATGCCATGTTATGAATACCATGTTACCACTGCTGTGAAACCATTAATTGTTCTTAAACACATACTTTCATTTGAATTTTACCCATCAGCTTTGGTATGCATTTTTTTTTACAGTCAGAGATTTAGAAGCTGATGCAAATCATTAAATGCAATCCAATATAGCAAATATTTTAAAAGAAATTTTGATTTTCAAGAATTTCTCTGGTTTAGAGAATAGCTCAAGTAGTCAAGTTTTTAGGAAGCCCTCTCTTCTTTTTTGTCTTGTTTTCCCGTACATAAAACCCAACCTTTTTTTTCCAGTTAGAATGTTAAATATGGATTAAGCTATATTCTAAAATATCTATACGATTATCTTGCTGCATGGGGAAATGAGAGGATTTAACCCTCATGCACCAAGGTAAGCCTATGCCTCTCAAGCAGCAGAGCAAGAGAGATGGCCAAAAAACAAGGAACAAAACCAACACAAACTTGAACGAAAAGGAAACATGATAACTAGGATGAGAAATTAAAATGAATAACCAGATCCAAACCAGCACTGACACATTAGAAAAAATGACGACTAAAATGTGTACTTCCACAACAGAACACACTACTCATATTTTCTGTTAATACATATGGCAATATGTGTGCTTAACAGAAACTAAATGAACTTCAGAGTATTTGGTGAATGGGGTACTATGTGTTAGCTTGTATAATAGTAATGTTTTACTGAGACAGAATACTGCAGTATGAGGAGATTTTCCTTTTAGCCATTGTAACAAGAATATTTGGCAGTTTTCTCAAATTCATTTCTATTCCTAATATTTTGCCAGGGCAACAATAGCAGTTTCCTTGGACCAAATTTTCTGACAAATGTAAAGCAACTATGTGGAGAAAAGCCTAGGTGAAAACCACAAACACATTAAGAAAGGCCTCCTGTGAAATCATATTGCAGCATTTTCAAAGCAGAACGTTACTATGTCCATAACACACAAGTTACCAACAATAAAAAAGAGAAGAGAAAAAAGGGGAAAAGGAGTTTTACCACCATATACCTGAATCTTCTAGATAAAAGAGACAGTAAAGGGAAAAATACAGAGAAAGAATGCTCCAGAGAGGAAACAGGAAAACAAGAGGCTGAGACTGTGTCAAGGTTATAAAGCATTTCTATTTCTTACATCTACTGCCAACAGGACCTCAATAATTGAGAGACCTTTATGTGTGCCTACAATATACTCTACAGCAGTACACACAGAAAAAAAAAAGGAGAGCTTCCAGTAACAAATTAAACACTTCTCACTCCTTATTCCAAAAGGAAACAAAGGCAGCCCTACCATAGACTTACCAGTTTCCTGTAACAAGAAGCACTTGGTATAAAACTGACAATCTGTATTGTGTTTGTGTACAAGGCAAATACAGTGTTTGTAAGAGCCTCCCTTCACTTGGGCTTAAATCAGAGTGGAATTGCTCTCATGTTGTCGCCTAGAATTTCTAGGAGAGAAAATCTAATTCTATTTTCCATTGGTGGTTCTCTATGAGGAACAGCAAATCAGATAAAATAAGAGTTTGAGTGTCATTAGCTAAGCCGAACCTTCGGTACTCCATGTATCAAGGGCTGTTCTTAAAAAAAAAAAACAAAAACCAAAGATGCTCCAAACTGTGGAAAGAGTGCACTTCACATACAATCCTGAGCTACCATTCTGAACAGTTGATTTTCAGGGGCTCCCCCCTCCCCGCTTTTCTCTGAAAATTGATGTTATGTAGTAAGTCTTGAGAAGTGGCCTTACATGAACTGCTCACAAATGCTCCAGCACAACAAACTGCCTGTTTTTTTTCTGTCCTTTGTTTTTTTTTTTTTTTTCCCTGAGACAGCTGTGGTTACTTTTCTTAGGTTCTGCAGTTGAAAGCCAATTGTTTTTTCACACAGGACAAGACACACAGGCAAACAGGCTTACCGCTTTGCAGTGTTTGTTTTCCTCCAGAGAGCACACCACTGGGCAGCATCCCTGTTGGAGTCAAACCTTTCAGCGTCAGCACACTCTCACTCTCTTCTCTGCAAAAGTTAAAGAAATGAAAAAGAAAACCACCAAAAGTAAGTAAATGTCTTTTTTAAAAACAGGGGATATGTTTTAGACATCTTAGGCTACACATGCCCTGCAGTGATTTCATCATCTCCAATCTCCTTGCAAAGACACACTGAATTTGGTGATAACATCAGCACCAGTGAAGTCCCCTTCACTGCTGTGTACATGGTTAACCTTTGCATCACACCAAATGCAACTCCTACTGTAACCTGTACCTATGGAACAATATGTCTGTAAACCCAAATCTGACAGGAGAAGGACCAGAAGGATCAGATATTGCCAACAATGCATTGAGGCATTTTATACTGTGTGGTCCAAAATCAACTTAAACTGTTAGTTTGCTCTTGTCTACACTAGCAGGCAGGTGCATTATTCATTGATGATCACCAACCACTTAAAGAAAGGCAGCTAAAAGCTCATTAAAATTAATAAGCACTTTCATCCTTGCTAGTACTGTCCTTAATAATTTTGTATGCTAAAAAAAATATGGATTCAAGAAAATTGTTTTAGGAAACCAAAATATGCTTTGCTGGTCTCCAAATACATAAGAGTTTTTAAATACATGGCTAGAAGAATACAACAGCTCTATCCAGAGAAGCCTTTAAGTAAAGCTTTCTACAAGGACTGTAATGCTGCCTGTGATGACATACTTTCTCAGCAGCAAAACTGACTCCAATTCCTTAAGAGAAACCTATTTTGAAGTGCTTTACTTTGAAGTATGTAATGACATTAAGCTGGAGAAAGCAAATGCAAAGACAGAATTTAGTTCCACATTCACTTGAGGATAATGTGGTTTTGTCTATAAAAATTGTCTCTCAGCAATTCTACTACTTACAATTTTCTTTGGACCTACATGCCCTGAATGACTCACGTGTTTTAAACAACTCTTGTTTACTCACTACATATACTCCAAGTTCTATTTGTAGTTAGAAAATAATTCTGCTTGCACTCACTTTTCATTATGTAATAGTCAAAATCAAATTGTGACCGTTTTGCTTGCAAGTTTCCCAAGCAATTAGAACTAATGCAAGAGCAAAATATTTTCAGAACTAACACAGTATTTTTATCATCAACAGTAGTTACACAGCAAAGCTTTTGCTTTCTCTCAATTATTCAGTGCATTACATATATATATATATTTTTAATAAACTGCAATGGCACTTTTAGCTTCACCCTCATGGGATAAGTTTACCGACTGTATTTTTATTATCTTTAAACTGCATATGCACAAGAAAGATGTGTGTCACAAATATTGAGATGTTTTAGCCTTCAGTCTTCCTTAATTTCTATTTTATGTCATTTATTTCTATTTCAAAAAAAGGATAATAGACTGATTAAGTATTTTAGTTACCTCTCTCTAGTCCAAATATACCAAAAGAAAAGTCAGACTTGAGAAACAAAGTCAGAGAGAGGCAATGACAAGAAATCATGAAGTCTTCTATTTAGCTAAAGCCAATCTTTCTACATCTGTTTTCATCAAAGCTCATTTATAACATTTGAAACTCAATACAATACTATTTTGATATCTAATTTTTTACACTAAAATGGCTGAAATTATTTCAGCTCTACATTCAAGTTACATCCTCGAGGAAAGGGACTACTCCAGCCCAAAGAAGAGATAACTAAGTCCTTTGCAGATGGTCAGATTAGGTGCTAATCATTCAGAAAGCTTTTCAAGAATTAGTAAAATAAACTTCATAAAACACAATGACTCAAACAGGAACTTCAAAGATTTCTAGAACAGGTTGGTATATAGATGATAGATGATTGCACCACTGCAGTCTTCTTAGGGTTACACACAATTACCTGACACTTGTGTCTCACATGGATTATGCTGGCAAGACAGAAAAAATATCCCAGGCTTTTCTACAGGAATAGTGTTTGCAAGATTACCTTGTGACATTTTTGCTGTCTAGCAGCCTGCCACCTAGCTGAAGAGAATCAGCCTTTCTCAGAAAAAAAGAGAACAGGTATTCCCATTGGTGGCTGGGATGAAATGTCACTCATCCTCCTGGAAGACTGGTCACCAAAACCATGCATTGCAGGTACCTGTTTATTTGCTGAATATGCCTTGGATCACAGTGAGGATGTGCTGTATTTGCTGGTTAAAGCTAAGGAAGAACAAATCTACTCTTCAGTTTTTCCTGCAAAGCTTTCAGGACCATCAAAACTCAAGAGCTGTAAAAGGCTGTGCTGGTTTTGGCTGGGGTAGACTTAAGATATGAGGCTTATGTATATCATTGTAGACAGAGCACATGCAGGAATTATTCTGTAGCCCTCTTCCATCCTTGAAACCCTACAGATCCCTTTGAAAAAGTCTGACACGTGGCTGATGCCAATCATCTGTGAGCTGTAAAACCCCAAATATATCAGCTGATCATCCAATTTCAGATCCTTCTGCTTATTAAAGTCCACAATTCTTGTGAACTAATCCTTTATTTAAAAAGGTGGTTCACAACGGAATACAGTAAATCCAGAAGCTGTGGTTCAAGGTAATGGGAGAAAGCCAAGTTTCTCAAACTTTGTTTGCTCAACTATCATTAGAGAAAAACGGTTGTGCTGTTTTAAGAAGGTGGTAGCAGAGACCTCCACGCTCTCTGCCAGACTTGGTGCAGAGAAGCAGGCGGAAACATTTGATTGCTCCCCCATCTTGTTTAGGGAAAAGGCATGATGATAACCAATTTTTTATGGGCACGACTTTGAAGTAGCTCATGCATCACCAGTAAATCACTTGTAACACTTTGGGAACCCCAGGTACAAAGCCCTCTGTCTCAGTTTGCTATTTAAAGCTATGCTGCTGCAATCTGCAAGGCGTGGGCGAGCTGCTGTGCCCATGCAAAGCCCCACAGAGAACCTGCCCGCTGCTGGCATGCTGCATTCAAAGCAAGCAAGTTGGACAGTTTCCACTGAAATTAAATAGTATATTCTTCAAGTAACTGTTTTGTTTATTATTCTTACATCAATCATATAATCAGAACAGTATATGTTTTAGAATTCCCTTGATTTTTCGTAAGCATAATAGCCATCAGCTGACTACAGCAGACCAACATTCAGCTTCCTGAGGAAAAAATCGCTCTGCTGAAAGGGAGGGAGAACTGTATTTTCTATATTTAGACTTCAGCACAGTACAGCATGTTTTCTTTTCTGCTCAGAGACATCAAATGGAGAGTTCTAAACATTGGGTGGCAATTAGTTACTCATGTTCATGTGTTTGGGGGAGTGCAGCCCAAAGGAACAAGCTGCTGTTGCCTGCACAACTGTTTCCTGGCTTTCTAGGTAAATGACCCTAATGCTTTCATCTTTAGTCATCTTTACTCGTGGCTGTAGCAACATCTGTGGGTGACAAAGTGTGACAGCTCACTTTTTTTTTAATGAGAGGTGATGTATAACATACCTTTTCCCCACATTTAATGCTTGCCTCACAGTGGCTAGAAGTTAATTAGTACACCTGGTCAGCAAAAGTCTTTAAAAATGGTAATTGGAATTTTCTCTGCTGATGTCTTTTGTTTGTCTGTTTTATATTCAGCAAAAGCCCTGAGGAAGACTATTCAGAGCCAAAATAAATAGCAGCATTGTATAAATAAAACAATCTCTAAAAGGTTGCAGTAGAACTCGGGTGGTATACTAAAATAACAAATTTGCTGTTTGATTAACAGTTGAGTGCTCTAAGTAACCATTCAAAGATATCGTTCAACACTAAAAAAACTAAACCTTACCTTAGCACTGAGAAAACTCTAGCCATTTTTCCTATTGCTCGTATCTTGTTCCTTATAACTTCCTTTCGAGCAGCAGCTGTTGCTCCTATGGAAAAGACATTAAAAACAATTACAGGGATTTGTAAACAACTCATCACTAAATACTCTCAACACTAAATAAAAGAAACATCATATTAATGCTACAGTTTGACAAACTAAGCCACATTTGTAATCAAAACTGAAAACACCGTTTTTCTTATTCCTAGTTAAAAATTATTTAAAAGATAATAAAACCTAAGGACAGAGTCCTGGAAACGAGCATGAGATGGTAGGGATTGTGCTGGCTGGCAGTGGCTAAGAGCTCCACAGAGCAATGTCCTTCCAATCACCGCTATGGCATGCTCAAAATTACAACTGCTTTGAAATTTGTGAACTCACACAACACTCTGCCTTAAAAAGAAAGTATAGTGCTACACAGACTACAGCTTGGCTGAGTTTGAGGGGTACTTGTTACTTGGATATCATCAAAATCTGTACTTGCAAGAGAGAACCACCTGAATGGAAAAAGTAAACAGTATTTATTACAAAGGATCCCCCACGTCCCAAAGAAAATGTTGTTATACTCAGAAAACCAGTTTCATTAATTATTACAATCATAACCACATATATCATGAAGATTTCTTCTAAATTTTTCTGAAGGACAGCTAACCTTGAGTTGTGTGGATGCTGCCTGACAACTCCTGCCTGTTCAGACACCACTACGTATCACAGTAATGCTTCCTTCTTTGTTACTCCAGAATTCAAGGGCAAAAATGAAAATTTCTGTTTTCAAAACCTAGCAAATTGATCCATTTTGTAGAGTCCATCAGGGAAGCTAAATTAGCAGAAAGGGGCAAAAATGAGGAGGACAACATTAGTGAAGAATATGCTTGGATGAAACTGGACAAGTGGCGATGGAATCAGAACTGGCTTCAGCATGCAACAATCCAACACCTCACACCACCACACACCATCTCTCCTGCCCTAAAAAACTGTTATGACAGGAGCTCAAGGTCATGGAATTAATGAACTCAATGGACTCTTTTAGGGATAGCCCAGAGACTAAGGGGAATGATATCTGTGTGTTTATCTACCAAAAACAGGAAAGGTGATGGTGTATTGGAAAGTGTGGGACCTGATATGATATACCAGGATACTGTCCTGGTTTTGGGTGGAATAAAGTTAGCTTTCTTCTTAAAAGATACTCAGAATGATGGCTTTCAAATCTCCCACATGTAAAGATAAAAATATAAAGCAAATATTAAAACATATAAAGATAAAAAAAGATATGAACAGTTGGGCATCAATGTCTAATTCTAGACAATTAAGAGTGGGAGAAACAGCTGTAATTCAGCTGTAACTGAATTAATGTAATATACTTTTAACAGCTTAAAGAAAAATTTAAACAAAACAGCACTGATTCAGCTGGATTCTCCAGGACTAGAAGGCAGTACCTTCCTGCCTCAGTACTATAATCTCACAGAACTGTACTCTCAAGATAGACAAGACATGATTTTCAGCCTTTCCTATCCTGAGAACACTTAAGCATGACTTGTCTTCCTTTCTTCCCCCTAAGCATCACAATCTCTACTTGCTTATCACAAGTCCATGCTGTTCCGGTATATCTTATAAGGATATTCAAAGAGTTGAACAGCAACTAAGACTACAGTCTAGAATATTTGAGAACTGAAAACTGGAAAAATAATTTATGGCTGAAGTGGAGTATAATGTCATACACTTAAATACAAAATAAGAATAGAAAAAGAACCTCCTCCTTAATCATACAACACAATAGGCTCAAAGAGAGGATTTTGTAGCTCATTGATACACAAAGGTTACTAAAAAATATACTTTAAAGATTTTGTTCTCCACTGAATTTCCTAATGTAACAAATCTGTGAAAATGACATATATATAGTAAATATTAGTAATAGTTTTATTTATCCTCTCTGGCTTTTTTAACAAATGCACCTGATAGTCACAATGTTTTATTGCTCTGTTAGTTTTGACTGAGTATCACTAACCTTACAGTATGTGGATTTCTTAACTATTTATACATAAATCTTAGACTCACATTCCAAGTGTGTCTAGTTTAATACTTTGAAATTCACTACTACTGCAAATCCTGAAGAATTACTTGAGCTACACTTAAGCACACACCTATGTGAAAGTAAATGGGTCAAAACCTGACAACTGGCTATAGGTAAAAGGGTTAATTTTAGCCCTTGTAAACACTGCATGATATCCTCTTAAGATTTTACCTTCCTTTCTTAGAATCATAGACTCATTTAGGCTGGAAAATATCTTTAAAAGATCCTCCAGTATCTAAACAAACCCTTTTTAGAAAGAAGGAGGTTTAAAAAACGTTCAAAATTGAAGTGTAAAAATTATTTGGGGGGTAGTATAAAAAGCTTTGAATCTTACTTCAGTAATTTAACAAGATCTATTGGATTTCAGATTGGTATCAAAGCACAGAATCTGCAAGATGGATATGAAGGATTTATAAGAAATGTAATTTAAAGGTTCAGATTAAGAAGCACAACAAGGAAAAAAAAGACTGTAAGTGCTGACAATACTCTGAGACGTAGGATTGAACAGATTTAGAACAGTGCTGAGTAAAAAAGTCAACCCCAAATCTCTCACAGGTATCCTAATATATATAATGTAGTTAAGCATTAGGAAAATTAATAAAACTTAACCCTTCCAACTTATTGAATACCTTTCTTCTGTGCATAAATGGGATCTTCTTATGAATTCCAAAGAGAGGGAAAGAAAAAGATCAGTGATGTTTGTAGAATGAAAATAAAAAATAATATAGAACATTTGACAACATCAACGGAAATGTAATGTTTAAGTAAAGTCTGAAAAACAGAAAAGAAACAAATTAAGCAGAGAACATCCAAAAGGAAAGAAACAGATTGAAAATGATAGGGGAAAAAAGAAAATAAAAACACCTTTTCAGCTTAAAGCCTTGTTAGTAGGTTTTGCAGGAAATCATGCAGGCAGGACACTAGCAGTGGTGTTACCACCTCTCAAACACAGACTTTCTCCTACATGATTGCTGCTGCTTTGATAAGGCTTAATCACCTCTCAAAACCAGCCCCACCCTGGCCATATGGGGTGTGCCTGTGTGATGATGCCTCTTTTGTTGAAAGGGTCAGACTAATTCCTCCAGTCATCTCCCAGAGTAGCTTACTGACACAGCCACGTCTGCTGCTCCTACCAGCATCTGTGCTACCCGCTGCACGCCTGCGTCTGCCCAAATGCTCCACAGCTCTCAGTGAGCAAATTCAAATGCCACCACCGTGCTAGGGACTGCATTTTAAAATCAACTGTGTGAGGGCAAGACAAGTGCACCACTTGGTGCCCAGGAACAACTGCACCATGGCACGTGTTCTGGGGACACTGCTCATCTAGTGCATGCTGCTAGGTTGGTCCAGAGGCAGAGCACACCTGTGTGCCATAATGCAGCTCACAGGAAAAATGCTTTGGGCATGGAAACAACCACATCTGGCCAAATCATAGAATAATAAATACAAAGAGCACATTAAAATGCCACTCTGTCACCAACTCACAAAATTTAAGTATGCACTGCAGCCCAGCCTTGCTGGTTTGGCGGAAGAACAAATAGAAACCACTGGGAAAACACCTCCATTTCTCTCCCAGCTAAAAATCTACTCATGGGTAAGCTAAGACACTCTCATCAGGCAGCACCATGAACACCTGGATCAAGGCACTGGTAAGTAGCACACCTAAGGACAAGGCCCTTGCTTTTGCTCTATCAGTCCCTGTCAGTTGCTGCTGAGCTGGCTCCAGGCACAGTTCACTGTACTGAGGAGATGTGGCAAATATCACACACTACTGTTCACAGCAGAACCAGGTTATGATTGGCAGGAGACGTTTGACTTGGGAATTCTCTTTAGGCTGGAACCACAGCACTCTATTGGGAAGCTGTTTCCTGACAAAGGAATAAATGCTGTAGCTAATGGCTCTGACAGTGGCTTTTCTGTGAGAAGGCTGAGAGCTACAATGTTGAAGGCAATACAAAAAATAATGTAGGTAATTTAGGAGTGTCTTCATGCCAAATCATGATAAGGATGCATACAAAGCAAGCAGTGCATTTGTGTCAAATTGTTTATTGCAATATTGTACCCTTTTAATTAGCAGTTTAGTTTATTCAATCAAATGCACGAGGCCAGAAATGTTGCTAATTAAAACAAAACAGAACTCTGACTGTATGCTTGCTAGGTAGAGGTATTTGCAGCTCCTGTTGCTAAGTGATATGTTTGATGCACAAACATACAGCACATGAACTAACATTTGCCCAAGACATTTTTTTTCTGGATCAGATTATATTGCAACCACCACAGCAAACAGGAAAGAGAAAGTACAGCAAGAGGAAACTATCAGAGATAAGGAAACTTGACCTATCATGTTCTCTCATTTTTAAAGCGAGTGAAACCAAAAGGCCAATACAGGCCAGCAGGGACATATGGGATAAAGGGCATTATGATATTTAGGGTTTTTTCACAGTAAGCTTACACAGAAACTGCCTACAACAAATTGATCAGATCCCCATGATGTGTTTCCTTAGGGGGAAAAAAAAACCGGTGAGGGGGTAGGGAGAAAAAAAAAAGGAATACATGCTGTTGAGCATCCTGCTCATGGCTAGATTCAACATACATGACTCAGAACTAAAAATAATAATAAATAAAAAAGGGCTCACAAGAACACCATGCAGTGAAGTCAGGCAATACTGATGGGGCTTTGTTTTGAAGGAAGGAATGAGAGGGGAAGACAGAAGGCAAGAAAGTGTAAAAGAAGGTAACAAATGAATGATCAGTGCAAACCATAGTGATGGACCATTCTCACTACATGTGGGAACCCAGGTCAGGGCATGTTCAAACTGCAAGGAGAGAAAGGAAATCAGCAGCAAGCCCTGAAAACTACTGATGATCTAAAAATAGTGATAATTTTCAAGAATAATTTCATAAAACAAAATGCATCTGCTGTTGCAGATATCAGGCATTTCCTTCTATGGCAAATACTGCTAAAAAAAATGTCAGCAGGTAAACAGGACTAGTCCTCCAACAAAGCTGGACAGAAATTACTGAGGAAGACCAGTGGAAATATTGAGCCACTACAAGACTGTCAGTAGACAGTCCTTACAGAAACAGTTTTGACTGAGCTGGTAATCATTCTGGTCTGTTTCACTGAGAACACAAATGAAACACATCTTGTACTTCCCTCCCCTAAAAGGCAAGGATTTCAGGGAAAAAAAAAAAAAGAGAGGGAACTCAACTTGAGAGAAAGAAGATTTTTGTTTGCTGTACAGATAAGAAATCAGAACCCACTAAGAAATTGTTACAGATATCAGCTTCTATTTAAATTTAAATCAGCCTCCAATTTACTTCTGTGTCTGAATCCTTCAGTCTCTTCCACGTGTATGTTGCCCATGAGCCTAACATGTCCAATGGGCTGTAGGTAAAAGTGTGAACCCACAGCAAGCTGCAGCACCAGTGCCACAGACACCATTTTACAGCTCTAAGGAGGATGATTACCTGGGAAAGCAGACATGAACATAGGCCAGCTCTGGTTTTTAGCTACACATGCTAAAGACAACTACATTTCTAACATCTTCCTTACCATAATGTTTTACACAGCGAAATCATTCATACAGAAGAAACTGAGAGCAGATTTAGGTGACAGTATTAGTGGTACAGCAGTAGGAATGGTTTAGTTATTCCTCATCTGGAAACTTGACTGCTGTTAGATCCTGTTACGCAGTGCACACACATGCGAGGCCAGAGGATCTCAGCCTGTCTCCCTGCTTAGACACCTGCAATGCTGCAAACTCCAAGTGTGGAGCAGCAACATGGCAAAACTCCCAGGGAGGAGGGAGGGGGGTTCACTCTCCTCTCAGAAAAAACACAGCAGCTACAGAGACCTCCTACAGCAGGAGAGGGCTGCTGCTCCCCAAGACCCCTAACACCTCCCTATTTCTGGTTCTGCTTTTGAAAACATGCTCCTGAACTGGAACTTACAGATGGGGATGATGACACTCCAAAATTTTAGAAAAAGAGTACAGGCATTGGCCCGTCTATGCCCAATGGAAGCTTACAGTACAACTTTAAAGGAAGTATTAGGCCAAGGCTGAATTCATTTAAAAATCTTTTCCATTAAGTCTTTGCTTTGGCATTGCAATCAGTGGGATTTCAGCCTGCGCTTAAAAGCTTTCTTGAGCCAAGGATTTTAAGCACATGGTTTGTTGCTACCGTATTTAACTTGACACAGTTTTTACTCATCGTATGCCTCCATACAATTTCACACGCTACTTTAATTACACAGTAGTGACTTATTTAAATTTCATGAGGAAAAAAAAAATGGGCACAATATTCAAACAGGAGTTTTCTTCTCTTCACTGATTACCAGTTTCAATAATTCAGTCTTTGTCCCAAGTCCTGCAAGATAATTGTTCATGTCCACACTCTGGCTGACGCAGAACAGGGAATTCCATCTGGTTTTACAGAATAAAATCAAAGTACTATCATCCATACCAGTCTTCTCCATCACAAAGGAAACATTTTGCATAACCTGTGATCTAGCTTCCTGTTCCAAAGATTAAAAATAAACACTTTGAAAGAGAATCTTAATTATTAATTACAACTTCATTAAATATTTGTCTTACTTGAAAGTTCTTCATTCACCTAGTTCAGTCATTCTGCCTAAAAACATCTTGAGAATATTCAGTAGTGCTAGATTTTTCCATTCTTCATTTTTAAAATTATTTTTTCATATTTATGTGCTTTTCATAGATTATTTTTGTTAGATAGATTATCTATGATTACTTTTCATAGCTTTTTTTTAAACACTGAAAGCATTCAGAGTAAGAATGTCAGGGATGCATGGGATATTTTTTAGCTTTTCTCAATTGAGAAGGGACATTTTAGAGAGCTGCTATTTATTCTTGCACAGCCTAACAGAAAACTATGCCTAAGAAAATAAATTTACTTTTAAGAATCTACAAGTTTTAAGATACAAAGTATCATTTACAGTCAAACCAACAGGTATAAGGAAACTCATCATCATATAAACTTCAACCCAAAGGATAACAGAACTGACCATTTCTCTCTTAGCAGATATGTCAGGTTAAAACATTTCTATCTGTGTTTACATGCTTGTTTTTAATGATTCTATTGCTCTTTAAAGCCTTTTAGACACTCAAGCACATCAAAAGAAGTGACTAAATACCTCAAGTACAAGTCTTCCAAAGTCGCAGTACCAACATTTTGGGAAGGAGCTCTGCAGGAAGCTTTCTTCATTGCAGGAAGAATATTTCATTGACATAATTAAACTCGCTATGAGAATACCTGTGATCTTTTGCATGAAATCATCTGACCCCTTTGTGACAACACAACCCAGATTTCATGGAGGGAAATGCAGGTTTTCTAACCAGAAGCCTGAGATGAAGAAAAGGTTTAGAACAGGGCAGATCCATCAGTTCTTTCTGAAGCATATGGGAAGCAAATCCATTGGAGTCTAGCACAACAGTTGCTTTCAGTGGCATAGAACTCAACTGGGACTCAGAAAATTATTCCACGGTTAGTAAATAAACTTTTAAAGTAATTCCAAGGCAAACAATCTCAACCAAGGGTAGAGGCTCTTACCATCAAATCCATCTTCCTCTGTTCCCAGTTCATCATCTGAGCAGATGTTCAGCACGTTTACCAGCATCTCTGTCACTAAAATGGAAAAGAAGTGCAAAATGTTGATATTAAGCTTCCCTGTCTGTCAGAGAGCCAACTCCAGCTGTAGTAGTGTGAATAAAAGTTCAGTGCAATAACAGCACCCACTTTTAAACAATAGTACCTGTAGTATTAGAAGCTGAAAGTGTCCTGTGTAGGTAATAAAAACAACAAATTTCCACAAATATTTTTCCAAATACAAACACAACAAATAGACTTAAAAAAAAAAATCTGCTAATGATCTCTCTTTTTGTAGCTGTCAGTGATGTGGTAATATTTGTTTTCTCCCCCTCAACACATTTTTTGCCTTTCACTCAACTTGGATAACAAACTGACCCCTCTCCTCTTGCTCCTAAACTGCAATAAGATTTGATTTCCCTGCCCAGCGAATGGGAACAACATTCCAGAGAAAAAGGGGAGAAGACAAGAGGGGTCTCGGAGTATTTCTTTATTTATCCAGGTTTTGGACACTACTTCCAGTTCAACAAAACATTAACCTTTGTAAGATGTCCTTGGTGTCCCTTGAATTCCAGGACAAATAGACCAGACACTGTACGTTCCTTAGAGGCGGAAGTATTCTATATTCAACAGATACATCATTATTGCAGAATTTAGACCATATTCAGCTTGCTTACTTTGCAACTTGGGCATGGAAGGGTCAGCCACAGGCTGTCCCTACCCTGGTTTCATTTCTTTCCAGAGAGACAGCTGTGAGACACTAACCAGAGAGCACACAGAGTAAGAACAGTGAAAAAAACAAGCGCAGCTAAAATCAAAACCATGGAAATGCAACTTAGAGAACAAAAAAGCCAAAGTTATGATGTAAAATGTGAAGCAATTAGCAGATTAAGAAAAACTTCACTACACCTACATGTAGTAAGCAACATTAAAAGTGTTACCAGGCTTGTCTAGACTTGTACTAGCTACACAGGTTGAAACTTTAATTTTTTTAGTCAAGTAGTTATTAAAATCCTCTTCTGTAACTACTATGAAGGCTTGGAAAATTAGAAGGGTGGGACAAAGCTAGATTTTTCTTCCTACTTCAGTGAAGGGTTTAATATTTTCCTCTGACAGTATTAGTGGAAAGACTTTCCACGTTAACAACAACCAGTGAAGCTAACAGCTTCCTACCTTGGTTGGCCTTTGAGGGAAAAAAATCTATATTAAAAAAAAAGGAAATAAATAACAAGTTGTGGAGAACACCAACTCTTACATCCTTGAATATTGTTTTTCATAGAAAAGAAAATACTGATTTCACTTCTTTGGGCTCTAAAATTTCCAAGAAATTGGTAAGTGTGACCACTGCAAAAAAAAACAAGATGTAAGAGGAATGAGGAACACCACGGTCTCAGAACCGCAACAATTCTGACCATGCAGCCCCACCTGAGCAGGCTGCTGATGGGAAGCCTCTGAAAAGTGACCTTACAGAACATGTTACAGGACTGCAATGTGTGTGGAGAACACGCCCAACCTAAAAACATCCTGGCTGAGTTTACGGCCAAAGAAAATGAAAGTGTTTTATCTGCTTCACGAGAGTCTGCAACACGCGTCAGTGAGGATTATGTAATGTCTCCATTGGTGCAAACAGCTGCCTATTCTTTGTTAATCCCTGCTTCATTGTCTATCTGCTTTGTTCACAGAGACCTCAGGCGTCTCACCAGCAGCTTTCCTCAAACAAAAGAGTAGCTCAAAACAAAGCTGGTCATGACTGCAGGTAAGAGACACAGCTGGCTGTAATTCCAGTTGCCTGTTAAGAGAGAACTGTTATTCCAAGCAGCTTTTAAGAGTTTATTAGAGTTTTCTGGCAGTAATTGCTGTTGCAGCAACCGTCTATAATGGATGGATCAAAGCAAGCTTCATCTTGGGCACTGAATAAATGACTTGGGCTTTAGGCAGTTTGTATTCTGTATTCATTTAATATGCTAGACCAAAGTGTTTTCGTGTCTTTTGTGTGCTTGCCATTCATAGCATGAAGCTGCATTTAGGCAACATCAAGAGCACTGGGTTTCAATAAAATATCATTTGTGTTTTTTAGACTCTTCTTGCCAGCGATGAGGCACCACATGTCTTGTGCAGAGAAAGGGCTGAGGAGCAGGTTTTCCTTCATACTGGCATCCCTCTACTCTCTCCAGGAACAGTTAGCCAGACTGGGTGTTAATATCACCAGCTCTGTGTTTGCTGATGAAAAAGCAACCCATCCATAAAGGAAATGTGAGTAAAGATGTAACCCCATGTAATGAAGTCTGTTGAGATGTCCATTCAGCTGAAAGCAAGATCCAAGGGAATGTTCAAGAGCTTTTAATGGAAAAACAAATCAGAACTTTGTTTAGTGAATGCACCTCTGGTTTGCAATGCTATAAAATCTGTTTCTGCAGCAGAAAGATAATGGCATCTTCACCTGGAAAGAGTGGAAATTATAAAAAAAATATGAGAAGTGTGATTAACCGTTGGTAATTGCTTGCCCCTCTCAGGTCCATTTCTACAACTTTGTCCTCAAAAGCAAGACATCTGTCTTCAAATTATTCTTGCCCTTTAAAATAAATGAGACCACATGCACAGTGACTAAGAAACAATTTAGCAGGTTTTTTTTTCAACAGAACCAATTTACATACATACCCTTCTCACCAACAAATGGCAAGGACCAGGTAAACACATCCATGAAGTTTGGAAGCCAGTATGGATGAGGGGAGCAGTTGAACTGCCTGATATTCATAACGTTGTTCTCATATTTCAATACTGCAGCTAGAAGGAAGAAAGAAAAGAAGCAGAAGAGACATCAGCCATGTGTGTGACTGGCTGACAGCATGCACAGCCCACAGAGCTGCTCACCAGCTTCCACCCACTTGATCCAGTTGCACCACCTGAATGCTAGTTATAGTAGGATAAAGCCTCACTGAAGTGGAAAGCCATTTTCAGTCTGAAAGCAGTGTCAACAGGTTTCCCTGCCACTAAGATGGGCTGGTAAATGAATTAATATCTCTGAATAGTCAAGAACATGAGCTCTGGGATCCACCACCAGTGAGGAATGAAGCAGAGTATCCAGAGCCCCCTGTTTCACACAGTTATCTGAGCTCCTCACAACCATGCTCTGGAGATAACAGAAAAAAGCATTTATGACTCAGAGTCTGAACACTGCTCTTCTGATGGACATTTCCAGCGTGTTTCATTCACAGTGCTGTACAAGAGATGACACTTGCTTCTCACATTATGCAAACTCCAGGCATGCAAGACTCTGCTCCCTATCATATGAATCAATACTAATACAATTTGTCTTGCACCATTTAACATTCTCATCATTCTTATCAACACACAAACACACAGATTACAGCTGTTCACAGGTAGAAATATAGATATTTATGTCACACCCACTTTTTAAAGCACTATACCAAATTCAGTGTTAACTTTTGTTAATGGACTTCAGGCTCATATCAGAAATGGTAATCCGAAAAGGTAATTTTGAGATTACCACCAAAGTGACTTAAAGAGATGAAATTCTTTAAACAATGCAATTACAGGAGGCTGCATGCAGGCTTTTTAATCAAAAAACAGTCAACATAAGAAGAAAGTGTATCATTCTATGCTATTCTATGCTTTCTGCTTTCCTCCAGCCCTCCCATTTCTGGCTGTCCAGGGAGGAATATAGATCCAGGGACCGGTTACACTTGACAGCCAGAAATAAAGTTGCACAACTGCAATGTGAGACAGCATTGGAGGCAATGCAGTGTTGTGGGGCTGAACAATTTCTTCTGATTATTTCTCTCTTTTCCCTGTGTGTCAATCAGAGAAGAAACCTTTTTTTATGCACTAGGCTGTTGCTTCACAAATATTTAATAGGATGTTAAATGTCTTCCCTTTTGTGGTCACTGACAGAGTCCAGAGTGACCTGGGAGTTTCTGAAATGTACTCACTGACAGACACAGAATCAGCTTCCTAGCAATAATGTGAACTTTTGCCAGGCAGACACCCTCCATTTAAATAAACCACATTTGACTCTTGCCCATCCCAGTCTGACAACTGGCAGTCAATCTGCTGCTCAGTAGAAAAAGGCTTAATACTGCTATTAGCAAAAATGAGAAAACTAGTGTCAATGCTCTGAATATTTCCAACAGATGTTGGCTGAAATCACATGCAGCAGATCAAAATTCATTCTTCTATTACAGTGACACAATTGCATAATAAAAATAAATAGTTTGCGGCTTTACAGAAAAAATGAGTCAAAACCACACAAAAAGGACCACTTAATGGTTGTGAAGATTCATTTAGAAGGACTAAAACTTCAAATTCATCATCTTAGTGAGCTGAGGTAGTTCCCCTTCCCACTACTTCTTCAATTTATCTATTAAGTCTATTTCTAATCTGTGAAATTTGAATATAAAATCATTTTTACAGGGAACTTTTAAAACTGGCCTCTGAAAAAACCTGAATCCTATGCAGAACAGTTGCAAAACATAAAATAAAATAAAAATGGCTTTAGTTGGGATGTTTCCTTTGAAAGGAAGATAATTTAAGATTACTATAATAAAAATATCCTCACAACATCTTATTGATTTATATACCTTACAAAAGAAAGTTCTGATAATAGTATTTTAAAAAATTCTCCCCTGTAAATGAATTGTACCTCTCCTCAAAAAATTACTTCAAAATAACTTTATACAGTACAGCAGGGTGATAACAGAGAAGCCTTCTAAAATAACTCTCCTCTTAAAAGAATAAAATAAAATAGGGTAGTTACCAGTATCACAAATACTTTTTGGCATTTTAAATTAAAAATCTGTAATTTACAAGCACAATGCATGCAAAATATTTTTATTAGGTAAGTAATGAAGATGATATTTAACATGAAGCAAATCAGCTCTTGTTATGAATGCACAGTTCTGATTACTACTTAGTAGTCAGAAGAGGAAAACTTCCCCTGGATCAAGTAGAAAATGCTTCTCAGATAACAGCAGGAGTTTCCCTGAGCTAATCTGCCCCCATGCTTCCTTTTGGTCATAGCTTTCTTTTTCCTCTCTGTTGGCTCAGAAAAGACTGGGGGTTATTCCATGTTAGCTCAGTGCCTAAGAAGCTCCGGAAGAACCAGCAGCCCTGAAAGAGTACACAGCTTTTGAAGGTTATATGAGTGGAGGTCACACAGTCACTGATGGAGCAGACCGAAGTGGGATGGGCTCCTTTGGTTATGAAACCTGTAAGAGAAGAAAACCTGACTCTATCCAACATATGCCTGTTATTCCAGGCTGCAACCTCAATACTTTTCTTTCCAAACACATACTCAGACAGACGCTAGCAGACCAAGCCACCAGCCATTATCACGTATAATCACCAACCAGAGCAAGAATCTTATTTTATTATTCTTAATAGACACACACATTTTAACCTAATTTTGATACTTGCTGTTGTAAATAAGTTTTAAAAGCTAAGTGAAGATGTGCAGATAGCCCAAATGACATTACACTTCTTTCCAATGCTAGTAAACTGAGATATTGGATGCTGAAATCACATGAGAGTGAAATGAAACACTAATGCAGCAGGCAAAGGGCATTTGTACTGTTTAGCTTGAAGCACTTAACATAGCTACCCTAAGGCTGGAAACATGGGTGTTGAAAACTGTACAGGTAAGAAACCTCTTTCCTTTGGCTAGAGATGGAGACAGCCCTTCTAATCTTCTCAGGGTTAGATACAGCAGCTAGTGCTGTACCTCTTTGGTCCCCCTCAGTTAAAGATGAGCCTGGAACAACTGTGTCACACCTGTCAGGTCTGAGGGGATGTCTCAGACCCTCTGGCATCTCAAATGGGGCTTTACGAGATTATATATTTGGAGGTAGGTTAAGGCCTGAAGCAATGTGAACAATATTAAACTGTGTGACAGATAGTTCAGAATTTCTCAAAGACATTACATATCCTGCTTCACAATCTGCTGAATCATTTTTCAGTGTAAATTAATTGAAAACATTTCCATCAGAAAAAAATAATCAGAGGAAAAAAATAATGATCTTGGTAGAAATACTAGCCCAGAATATTTTTAGATGAACAACCCAAAAATATTTTTAGCAAACAATTTAACTAATTTTCCTGTAATTTTCTTTCATAAAACTCATCCTGCATTTGAAAATGAATCAGTGAAAAGTTCCTCAAATTCTTCACACCTAAGAAAGAATTTCAATTTCTGATTTAATGCCAAATTAACTTCAGCATTAACTGTGCAACTGGGAACAATGCCTTCTCAAGAAGAGTTGCTAAGTAACCACAGCATTTTCTGCCCAAGTCAGGTCAAGGATAAGGGTTAGTAAAATGCTCAAGGAGTTTAAATATTATCAAATTACAAAAATTATTTACCATACAAGGCAATGGTCTAAATAATCCAGTACAGAAGTGAACATAATTGTAGGTGGAAACATCTTTCATTATAAAATTTTGAAGATTTTAATTTTACATGTGCAACTGCATCTTGCAAAGAAACAGCAGAGTAACATTCAAGATTTAATCAACAGACTGCAAAAATCACTTTTGGCAAACTTCTCTGCATCAGCAATGAGATGGCCTAGATACCCTGACAACTCTTCTTTAAAAGCTTTTGTTTCCTTGACAAGAACTCATCACAGCAGCAGAGATAAGGCATTAAAGAGAACTGATAGGGCAAACAGAAGTGACATCTCTCTTCTTCCCCTCAAAGTGCTAATATTTCTCACAGATCATCCTTGTCTTCCAGGTATACTACTCTGTCTTTTTCCAGGTGAAAATAATCTTCCCATTAGATCCATCTGGATCAGGTACATGTCTTCATGTGTATCCATGGTATACTTCATGCTGATACTTTACACACACTTCACTGACGTATTACTTACAATACATTAACAAGCATACAGATTTACAGATGGTTTTCATTTTTCTACTGTCCCAAACTCTCCTGCATACTGACTTTCTTTTCCTGCTTTTCCTTTCAGAAAGAACACATGTATGTTGCAACATGTTGGAAGAAACTTCGCGCTGGGGATTTTTTTGATAACTTTGGATTCTCTGGTGGTTCTCTCTCGACTACAAAACCTAATTTTTTAAAAGTGTTCAAAAGATAACAGTCTGTCTTTAAACAGCAACTTAAAATTGCTTACTCAGCCAAGAAGCACACACTTACTGAAGTGACAGCCAGACATGAAAATGTCAGTATCACCAGTGTTTTACAAGCAACTTTTCTGCCTCTGTAGAACTTCTTTAGAATCTTTCACTTGATTTTTAAAGTTTTTTTGGGGGGCGTGCATAAACAGCATTACAGCAAGCCCTAATTAAGGCATTAAGAAATACTGAATGCAGGAATCAGAGTTTAGACACGATACAAGGCAATTTTTGGCACCCTCTTATTCTGTTGCTATTGAGAATGACTCCTAGTTATAGGCACCCTGGAACCCAGGGGTAAATCTGTACTTACACAGCTTTCTCAGAGTTTCTTGATCAGCACAGATGATGAGGCCCTGAAGTCACTGGTAACTACCACAATCCAATTAACATTTATCTTCTTGCATAAGCTTTCTCTCCAGAAGCAGTAGTCTTAGAAGAATCACCAATGCACTGGTATTTCTTGTAATGTGTATTACTAATAATCCTAAAGTATCTTTATCTTTATGCGTTTTAATAAAATAAATGAAAGCAGAAATGTTTGAGAAAGCTATGAAGACACTGAACAGTAGCTCAGAAGTTGCCAAAAACCATACAAAAATTCCTTCCCTTTGCCAATGCTCTCCATTATAATGAATATGGAGGCAATTAATAACAGTAACGGAGAAGGATAATAATGGAAAAAGGAGGACACAAGGCTCCCAATATCAAGGCAGTTTTTGAGTCTCTGATTCACCCCCTGAAAGCCTCTCTCTCTGTCTCCATTAACTATAGAGGGAAGCCCTGACAGGAGCCTCCCAATTGAAAAACCTCTCTTTGGCACCCGAAGCTCTGTGTGTGTGGCCTGGGGCTGTGACAGGACCCGCAGCCACGTGGGGCGTGAGTAACACACGCAGCCTGCAGAGGCAACAGCCAGGAACCAAAGGGATACAGGAAACTCCCTTCAGTGCCAGAACCCAGTGCAAAGCCAGAAGAGGTTCCCATGGTGGGTCAGCACTGAGAGACAGCCCATGCAGAGGCTCCATGGCAGCATCACTAACAGCAGATATGCTGAACACAGGCTTTTTTGGGTAGCTTATCTTCAGCCACTCCTGTCAAACCTTCTTGTGCACTGGGATCGTTGCCTCCCTACTGCTTTTTGAGGACATCTGATCTGATCTGATTCCAGATCTGATCCCATAGCTGCTCTCCAGCAGGGACTGAAGGAGCCCCTGGATAAAGCTGGCAAACAGGTCTACTCCTGAAGTGCTTTGAAGAAGCTCAAGAAACTGCTTTAGTGGGTGTGAGAACTATCAACCTGGGGTAGAAAATGAGCATTCTTAGCCTCTTGCAGCTTTTAAAAAAATGTATTTATCTCAAAAAATGCTGCATTTAAAAATGACCCATTTCATGTCAGTGGGAGCTGGAGCCTCTCAGGAATTTATTCAGGGTGACCTTGTTGGCTAACAACCAGAGGAACACTGAGAATGCACACCAGACAGGAAGGTGCTTACTAGTAGGAGAGTAACTCCTTTTCCAAGGACTGACAGTAACCAAACCTCCAGATGACCTGTAAAAATCAATCATGTTCTGCACCAGTGCATGATGAGTCAGCTAGAGCAACTGCCCTGACAACACCTCTGGATGGAAATACCTTCCTTTTCTCCTGAAATCAGTCAGAAACTGTGCTCTCAATTAATTCATTTGCTGTAAACCAAGGAAGCCAACAAGTAGCCATGTTTTGTACTCATTCTATATGATAGTGGGTTTTTTCCTTGAGGAGGGAAGCAAGCACACAGAGACTATCCAGATAAAGATGTACAAGCAATGCAGCACGAAAAACTGTGCATGAGAAATGCCAACAGCCAGTGCAATCAGTCACATGAAATAATGCGTCAAAACTTCTAATGAGAGAAAAGGAGGCAGATAAACTCAATGGGAGATCCATTACAAAGCTGCTAAAGGTCAGCCTCTGAATTTACAAGAAGTTATATATTCAGGAGTGGCACATGGGTGCTGGTGTCGCAGCAGGGCAGATTTGCCTGAGCTCACTCTGAGCAGGTATCACTGGCAGTGCACACCAACTCCAGCTATGGCCACAGATAACCAGCACCTCTCAGCAAATGGTGCACAGCTTTCCATCAAAATAGGCTTTCCAACACATAGAAGACCTGCCTGCCACGGTGAGGCATCCTGGAACAAGGGAAATGACCCTCTCTTTGGAAATGGAGATAACAGAGAGGCATTTCTCTTTACCACCCAGACTCTGGTTTCAAATTCAAGGTTTTGAACATTGTAAATCATTGCTTTCCATTTAACATTTGCCTTCAACACAAAGTTTCACATAATTCACCCATTGCCTTCAGTGCACAGAACTGCTTCCATGCCTAAGAAAGAAAAGGTGAACACTTTCTACCACCTTCCTTGTACAGACTTGTGATCAGTTATCCTTCGACCTAAAGCAGCCAACCAGGAGAGTAAACACCCATTGGAGTATTTCTCTACCAATAGCAATGATCCTACCAAGAAAATGAACATATTCCTTACTTCATCCTGCACTTCTTAAGTTGCTAGCAGAGCCCCTACATCATTAACTTTTCAAAAGTAGCTACTGACAGTTCTGCTTGCATGGTTTTGAGGAATAATATATTAATTTTTCCACAAGTTAACAGGCATATTGAGAAACCTGAGGTGTACAAACCCCATTATCTACCAGTGAAGTGTTTCCTTCCTGTGCATACAGTTCATGGCATAAAAGCTTTTAGATTATAAATTTTGTAATGCAAAATGATGCCTGAAGAAGCTTTCTTTTTCAAGTTTAAGAAGTAGTATTGCTTGGTTCCTCTGCAAACAAGCATCCAGATTAAAAACATCCCTTTGCAAGAGAAACTGATCTCTTTGCAAGGGAGCAACTTTCAAGAATATAATTGAGAAAAAATTATTTTACTTTGTTCACAGAGGAACAAAAATAATTTTATCATTATGGGGACTAAGAGAAAGTAAAAAATACTACTCATTTCAAGATATAGGAGGACAGGTTTATTAGAAAACTTTATTTTTAGAAACATGATTCTTTTTTCCAGTTCATTAGAGATTTCCGGGAATGCAGTAAACGAATAAGTTCAGAGAAGCTGCAAGTCTCAGTGGAGCCTTTATACAGTGACCAGTGACTCTTATTTCTGTAGTAACCTTTATATTTTTGTTGGCTATTTATATTTAATTTTCTACATTTCAGTGGTCAAGGATTAAAAAACCCAAAATGTAAAGGAACTCAGACATCCATCCCATGCTTTATCCACTCATTACCTGTCAAAGTTTACTGGCCGGACAGTTTGCACATACAAACTCCAATAATTTTATTGGAAAGAAGCAAGGAATAGATAATTAATTATAAGGAACACTGGGCTCTAAACATCTCACCCAGAGCAATTCTTAATATACTTCTCTGAGTTAATAGAGTGGTTTTAAGTTTTGCTTCCCGTGTAACATTTACTTAATAACTTGCAATCAAAATACAGAAATATCCTAAGGCATATTAAAATACACAGTTATGTTCAGAGGCATACATCTGTCTGTAACAAATTTAATTAGGTTTGTATTATATAATAAGTGGAATGGGCATGAACTAATAAAAAGAGGAAGAAAATGGGCATGAACTGATAAATAAAGGAATGAAAAGACACCAACATATTCGAGTAAACAGAAGTACAGTCTATGGTACATAAACAGGAATTAAATCCTTACCTTTGTTATTGTATACATCTAGATAGTTTGGTGCTGAAAAAATTGTGATTAGCGAAGGGAAGCCTGTTGTTTGGCTTTTCCTGTACATACGATACCTAAGAAGAAAGAGAAGATACTAATTACTACTCAGTGCTGAATGTACATTTGTCACTGACCACATACAGTGCAAAAAACGCCTAGTACATTAGAGCTCTGGCTGTTAACAAATGCCAAGACTGAAAAACATGAACATGAGCAATTTAAAAGCCACAGGAAAGAAGCATTTCCTGCAGATTTCTCATTATAAGCATTTGACATGACCAAGGATCCATGATTGAAAGCTGGGTCTCTGTCTGAAATTCAGTGAGCCAGAGGTGGGTTTTGTTGTGAATTCACTCAGTGCTCAGGACACTGTCAGACTTTCCCTCTGTGGGACTGCAGGTGAAGCAAGCACCAGCAGGTGCCTTGGAAGGGTCCTGCCTTCAGAAGGGCAGTGCATGTCCCCCATGACCCTCCCGCTGCCTGTCCTCTCCAGCCACGGAAGCAATGGCAAGGCCAGGGGACATGGAAGGTGTGAGAAGGGAAGGGGAGACAGGGCATCTGATACTTTCAGTGCTGTGTCTAACCTCATCCACTCTATTAGCCAGTTTATTCATGTCTGCATGTTTTCATTACCTAACCTTACTGCTTCATGAAAAATAAAAGGCTTATTGGAGCAAATAATCAATCAAGCATTAAACCTTCAAGTAATTGGAAAAACAGCAACCAAGCAGTACTTAGACACAAGTACACCAAACACTGCTCTTTAGTCCTCAGCTACAAGAAACCTAAGAATTTAGCAAACATCCACAAAAGTTGCACTGAAACTGATGTATAGTTTCAATGCAATCTCTTCCACAAAATTTTATTTTTCACCCTTTACTGGAAAGCAATCCAAGAAAAATGCAATTTCATTACCCTTGTGTATTTCATGCTAGGTATTTCTGGCATAGTAATAGCTTGCTTTTAATTGCATTACCATTTTGAAGTCATGACAATTCAAACATTCAGAATAGCTTTTTATATGCATAGTGAATATTGACCCTATTCTTACAATGCCACTAATTTATCTTTTATTGCCATTCAAGTTGGGTAAAGTTTCTACCTCCAAACAAACAAAATAATAATAATTTATGCATGATATGCAAAGCTATTTATTCAGATTCCAATCCTTCATTAATATCTGACAAGTATGGTACATTTCAAATAAGAGGAATTTTTAAAGTAATTTTTTAAAGCAGCACAAAAAATTCTACCTTTATAATGACAATAGTTTCATGGGGAACCATCAACACCACCTTATGCTTGACCTGGACTGTTTTTGCATACAATGGCTTAGATTTCTTGAATTCATTAATGATACTCCTGCAGAAAAATTTATGTGCCTATTGAGTTCCACAATTTTTATTTTTTGTTATGAAGTATAAAATCAGTAGGCCCAAAAGTTTCAGGTAGCTGACAAAGTCCTAAAATACAGCAGTTCTGGCCTTTGTGACCCAAACCACTTCTCTCTGGCATCATGGCAATCAGTGTGTCAAAAGACTCTGGCACATTTACAAACCTTTTTCTGAAATGAATTGTTTTTCTTTCTACGTCTAGCATTGTCTGGCACTGAAAAAATTTTGGTCATTTTATATCACTTAAAATCACTAAGGCTAAGTAAGTGGCATATATAAGGATTCATTATGTCTTGTAACTCACTAATAATAATGTAAAACAAATTGTAAAGCCAGCGTGTATTTTTGTAGCATTAGTAAAAAGTGAGAGCTGTTGCAACTTATATTTTCCAGTTGATTCTCACTCATCTGCTCTTCCTTTTTGTGCTCTCTTTGGGAATGGTAGGCCATTATACATAATTATTATTATTGCCCCCTCTCCACACATACTTACCCAGCATCCTGGGCTTCATGAGCTCGGAGTATGGATAACAAGTTATTGTGCTGTAGGAATTCACATACAGCAGGGTAACTGTTAGAAAAAAAGTAATAGCACCTGTTATGGCATTATCAGAAGCAGCACACAGAGCTCTAGCTTTCAAAAAATGTATCATAAAACATGCATCATTCATTAAATCAGCGCCTGCTTTGCGGGCAGATTTCAGCAGAGACAACATCACCACCAGTGTCTTTTTTAATCCCACCCTGTAACTGCTTGGAAAGGCATGCTAGGAACTGCAATTCATTACATAACAACAATCAGCCTATGGCTTGTCAGAAAAAAAAAAAGGTACTTTCTTTTCTTAATCTAAGATTTAATGTATTCCAAAAAAGCAAAATGTAATACAACAGTTGCTTGTAATGGAAAACTTCACCCACTGACTACTGTGTGCAGAGGCTGCTTGTGGACATTAGAAAATAAGGTGGTTAAGTGGAAAGAGAGGGAAAGGGACAGAAAGAAGAAAGGAAAATCAATCTTCAAACTGGGGATGTTTATCTTCCTGAACTTTATCTCCTTGATAAACAAATTATCTTTCCCTTTGGCAACATAAAATCCTGTGACTTCTGAAACCCCAAAAATGTTCTCACTGACTACATCTGTGCTAAACATACTGAGCAAGATAAAAAAAATTAAAAATATCAACTAAACATTATACAAAAAACTGCTGTCCCAGGCATGATTTCATGGACCACCTTAAGTGCCCACCTGCAATCAGTTAACAGCCCCATCAGTTTCTAATTTCATGCATTAAAAAGATGAAAATTTACATACCCCCCTCCCCCAATCTAATGCATCATCTTCCTTTAGTTTATCCAAGAGAAATTATACTACTTGCTTCCAAACCTTCCTGAGTATTTTGAAGCTGAAATGTCATTTGCAGCTAGAAGCCACAAACCCAGTGGAATGCTATATTGCTGTTTCTGGACTTGAGCCACCTAGCATATATTCTCAGATGCAGATCTGGTATTTGGAATTGTCTAAAAAGATTGCCATTTTAAAACAATTTCAATTCCCAAATTATGTGGGGTATCCTTTTGGCAACCACAATGATCTCAAATGCTGACAGGCTGCCATTCAAACCACTGGCAAATGGGAACTGATTTGCATACATTTCTTCTCATAATTAATTGTGACTAAATGCAGACTTATGGTACATTTTGTTTAGAAATTTTTACGTTACCTTCTGAAAACTGGGGTCTATCATGAAAATCTGACAGACAGTCGATTATGTTCATTATCAGTGCAGCTGCTCAAGATGTCTAGGCTATTACTTTCTTTTCCTGCATAGTATTCTTTTCATCCAGTGTTAAGTACTGCTTTTAAAGAAGATACAATGAAGTGGTAAAAAATGCTCCTAAATAGATATGATAGGTTCTTCTTTCCATTTCAAGTACAAAAGTGGTGGGGTTTTTTATTGCTTAATTATCTTGTTCTTCATAAATTTGTGGAAAATAAGACTTCTGCTAGCAGAATTTGGCTGATTCTACAGGGCCCACACCTACAAAGGCAGAGATGTCACATAGTGTTCCACGCAAATTTACAAAAAAAGAATCTGCCTGCCTTCTTTTCTTACAAGTGAATAAATAGCATGGGACCTTCAATGTACCAGCTGCCCCATTACCCAGATCACCACAACCCATGAGCAGTCTATCTGGATATTTTGTTTTGAAAAAGGCAAAGCAACTTGCAGGCATTTTTCTTGAACTTCTTGTTGAAGCAGAGGCTGGGGAGTAGCAAATTTTGCATCATTTGCAGCTATTACATATGCTATCCAGCATTTCCTTAGTATCTGCTTGCTTTAAACAATATTCTTTAACACAAAAATACATGTCCTAAAAAGCAGCTAGAAATAAGAAGTCCTACAAAGAGCCAACAAAACAGACATTATGGCAAAAGCCATCAGAAACAAACTTTTACAGAAATGACTTCTGCTTGGAAATCTTTTTTTCTAATCTTTTTCATTAAAATGACTGACTTGCAATCAAATTCCCTACTAGTTTTTCAGAGCACTACCCTTGCAGAAACACTCTCCTCCGTGCCCTGCTTTGCAGAGCCCAGACTGTAATTCAGATGAGCCAGAAATAAAGCAGTTGGCCAAGAGGGAAAACAAACAAACAGAAATTCCCCACGCAACAGGCTTTTCCAGAGCGACCCATCCTCCTGCCTTCGTGTGTCATGCTGAATCATGGAGGAGCAGTGACTCACAGAGAAAACAACACACCCCTCTGCTAAGCTAGAGAGATGTTATTCCCCATGGAGTACGTGACTGTGATATTCCCTGCTTGGGCATCTTCTTTCATTAACATGCCTCATGCATAGTTTACTAGTTCTGAGGTCTCTTTTGCATGATCACTCATTACTTCCGGGCAGTTTTAAAAGAGAAGTAATACTTTGCTAACATGAACCAAAATGGCAAATGTTTTCAAATTGTTTTTACACCAATAAGTGGAAAAAATAGATGGAATTAACATACTCTTTTTCATATCCCTCATCCTGCCATTAAAAAAGAAGCATAAGCACTTCTTTCAAAAGAGAACATTCAAATTTAGTCCAAAAGCTTCTGTAACATTACATGCACATATAAAATAGGTTTCCTGCAAAATCAATTGGCCTCGCTCTTGAGTCTCCAAAGGCAAATGCTTTTGTTGCTGTGCTGTCCTAAGCAGCTCTCAGAACATCCCTTTCCACCAGCTTTTGCTCACTCTTAGCTGTGCTGTCTGCAGAGCTGCACTGAGAAGTGGAACAGGGAACTGCATGAGAACAAATAAACACGTCTTTTTTTGCAGAGTCATTCTTTTAAAACTGGATGCTTTCCCAGGCCTGACAGAGCACACAAGCAATTCTACTGGTACATCTGGGCAGACAATGTGAGGGCAGCAAAGAGCTTCTGGCCTGGTTGAGAAAGAAAAGTAGAAAAGTGGGCAAAAGAATCTATTTAAAATGCTATTATTAAAAAAAAAAAATAGAAAAAATTCATACAACTGTGCCTCTCGCCCTGAGCTGAAACACACTACAGTCTTCAAAAGCTTTCAGCAGACTTTCTTTAATCTTTGCATATTAACAAACTTTTCTTGCACATCAAGTGCACCACTGAAATCATGTACTTGTAAGGCCAAAATTATTACTCTACCACAGAGTATCTGTAAGGTTGAACCACATCACTGCTATCCAAGGCTGGAAAACGTTTCTTTAACACCTCCAGGGAGAGTGACTCCACCACCTCCCTGGGCAGTCATTCCAATGCCTGACCACCCCTTCAGTGAAGAGTTCTTCCTGGTGTCCAACCTGTTTCTTATAAAACTGCCTGAGAGTTACTGTACCACTAGCTTATGAAAGAAGTGCAAAGGGTCATTGGCAAGATCAGTACAAATTGCTAAGTGCAAATAAATATTTGCTAGAAAAATTCAAGGCAAGAACTAGATAATCTGGTAAACACGAAAACTTCTTTACTGGCTGGATCAGCTGAAAAACTGTGTGCCTGTGGGTCTTATATCACTCTGGGACAAATTAATTCCCTCCTGTTTATAATATACTCTGAATACAACATTATTTGGGGTATTAATGAAAGAAAGCTTAACTCGTAATAAAAGAACAATTTAAACAACCAGCACTCCATTAATTATTTCTACTTTTTTCACAAAATTGCATCAAACATGACCATGACTACAAAAGACATGCAATTTTAAACTTCAGATAGGGAAAACAAAATCCCATCCCTATCATTTTTTGTTCTCTTTAAGGTACAGAAACTTTAATATATTTTCATGAATTCCTTATATTCCTCAGTTAACGTTCCACTTTGGCATTGTGCTATATTGACAATCCACGGTACAAAATGCTGCCAGATGCTAAAGGTGTGCATTAAATGTTGACTCTGAGTGCTTATGAAAATCAGGCTGACTATTCTTTGCATCTCTAAAAGACAGGTTATGCCTGTGGTTTCAAGATCTGGCATTTTACAACTAGCCACAGCAGTTTCAAGAACTCTTACATGAAAAGGACGTTTCTTGAAGAAATACTGGATCAGTTTGAAATTCAATAGGCTGTATGAGAGTGATCATGTAAGAAATGCAGTGAGAAGCTTGTCAGACTACTGTAAGTTACAGTCTTTATACTTTCTCATAGAAGTGGCCCAACATTTCACAAATGTTTTTTGGCTGAATGCAGAGGATTTCATGCACTTCTGAAATGGAAGGTCCAGTTAACGTGGTGCATGCACAGTTAGAAAGCCACATTACTGTTATTTTCCTCACAGCATTTTTGTATTAGGAAATAACTTTAAGTCAGAGCAAAGTAACTTGTAACTTGTCATTATAATGAACATCTCTAACAAATAAAAGTTATTTATTACAGATATTTCCTGCAATTGATTAGGAGATTTTAATCATCTAGAAATCCTTTCACTGATTCACAGGCATGACTGAAATCTTCCTGACCTTCATTCAAAATTCCTATTGCTATCTTTTAACTTCCCATTCTGGAAATGACTGAAGAAACTTAAGAAATTTTATTCAGTGAAGAATAAACATAATCATTCTATTAACAGGCATTCTTGAAGGAAGACTGAGTAATTCAGTCCTTCCTTTACAAGCCGAGCTGCCTGTTAAGGGAAATTTGTCCCTTTACTCAGGAAGTAACTAGAAAAGGCAAGGAAAATTAGACATTCCACACTGATGGATACCTTTTTACCAAGTATTACCATCAGGCAAGCAATTAGTCATCTTCCAGGGCAACTAGGTACTTCTTTTAAAAGGAATGCTTGCCTTTATATAATCTCAGATAACGTGACTCCAAGCTAGCCTTCTGACTGAATCATGAAGCAGTAATATAGCCCTCACACATGACCTGATAATTAGCTGTCTTCTGAATACTTCCTCTTCTCCTGAAACATGCACTCTTCTGAATATGCATCAGGACACAGACTAGGTCTGATACATTTTCTGAAAGAAACTGATACATATATTAAGGAAATTTTATGGCAACTGTATGGAGCAGACCCCTGAAAAAAAATCCAACCTAAAATCTAGAAGTTTTCCAGTATATTAGCAGCTCTGTATTTAAGCACAAGCCCTGTCTGCCAGACTGTTCATGAGGGGAAATCACTATTACGCCCCGTGTACGCGGTGTCTGGGAGTTTCAGGTACACTCCAGCATTTGCTGCTGCTGAGAGGATGAGCAGGGATTTTAGCCCTCAGTCACAGCCCATTTCTGTGCAGATAAATTGTTTGCAGCAGTTAGCCATCCCTTCCATGACGAGCCCAAACACAGCTACTGAGCTCCTCCCAGACCCACGGACCGAGCGCGGCCGTCGGACCGGCCCACCGGAGGCTGCGGAGCCAACTGCTCTGGGCTTAGCCGGGCCCACGCTGCCGCAACTACGCTGCGGGAAGGGAGCTGGAAATCTCATTTCTGAGCGTCAAACCATCTGCTACCCTCCTCATAATGGTGCCAACAAGGAGTTGATTCCAGTGGCTGTCACCTGGTTGCTGGTGGAAGCCACTGATTTACTTTTGACATGTTACCAAACAGCTACAATCAGTGCTCAAGGTGAGATTTTCTACGGCAAGGGAAAGAGCTGGATTCCTCCCTTCTGCTGAGCTTGCTGAGAAAACAGATTTGTGTGTAACTAGCATGGGCTGAAGCAGAACTCCTTCACTTCAAAAAGTTCAACAACCTCTTAACATTTCAATAACATCTTCCCATTTCTCCTGAACAAAAATGGATTTTTAAATTAATATTTCACCAAATACATTGCTCATTTTGCCATTTAACCTCCTCCCTTGCTAGTTTTGGTACTCCGGTGTCCTTGTATGTTGTTCGTAACTACCATAAAAAACCAAAAAATCTACATTCCTTAAAATCCCCACATTGTCAGAGGAAGGTACATACGTGTTTCTGCAAGAATGTTACAGGCACTTCTCTGCACTTCAGATATTACTAAGTCCCATTTAAGAAATGCTCTTCAAATACTGAATTTCTTAAGAAGATTATTTCCAAACAAACACAAAAAAGTTTAATCAAACTGAGAAAAAAAATATCTCTGTGGGGGAAATCACAATTTTTATTTACTCTGCAAAATAATGGGTAATCAGTTTTCCAGTGCTGGCATCTTTCATTGGAAATTGAGTTTTAATTTTAAAACTAGAAATGCAGTTATGTACCCGTTTTAAAAAGTGACACATTCAGTTTCTAACTTACAAGAAGAGAAATAAGAAAAATACATAGGTTTTGGTGAATAAAATCAAGTGACTTAGTTTCCCCAATGTGGCAAAACAGAAGAGATTAAAATAAAGCAAGCATGAATTTTTCTGAAAACAAGGCTAGGCTGCAGAAAAAAAAAGCCTAATTACCTAAGTAGTGCCACAAAGTTTAAGCAAATATTGATACTGCAAAACCAGAACCAGTTCACCAACAGAAATCTATTCCAAGTAGTAATAATCACCTGTAGAAGTACGAGCACCCCCTGACTGTGTTGTGAGTAAAGTGTTCCTGAGTCTTCTCATTTCCAAAGTCCTCCAATGGGTCTGACCACAGGATGTCACACATAGGTCCATATGCAGGTGGTTCCTTGAATCGATCTAACTAAGAAAAATAGGAGACAAAGAAATACTAACTTCTTTCAACTATGTATCACAGAAACATTGAAGCAAAATTACTGTTTTTCAATACATGAGCAGGCGAACGAGAGACTCATAGCAATCTGTTCTTCAGCTTTAAAGCAATGGAGTTTGAGTAACACCAAAACACTCCTTGCAAACATTGATGGGGATAGAAGGAACAGATATAAATGAAAATTAAGAGATACAGTGGATTCCTGTTGTACATGAGTTTTTGTTTGCCTTTTTTTTGCCTTTTCTACTTTTTTTTTGCAAGCATTCCAGTGGACAAGGAAGAATATACTATTTCTGTATTTCATAATTTTTCAAACCTTAGAACATTCAATTTATGTAAGTGGGGCATCTCAAGAAAATATGGTAGTTATTTCAAAGCAAGTTCCCATTTAAATTTATGTACATTTTCACAAAAAATTGTATCTAAATATCAAGACAGTATCTCTGCATTTCAGCATCTTGGTATGACGTTCCTGTTATGGCTTCCATAACCTCAACCCTAATTAAGAAGCTAAAAATTTCTCTTTCTGGTCTTACTATGGGTATTTAAAACTTCAAATTACATAGAAACATACTGCAAATAAGACAGTATAGCAAAATAATAAAATAATAAAAATCAGTATTCTCCTGCAAGAACTCTTTAATATATTAAAAAAAAGTGTTATCTTGGGAATTCTTTCATAAAAGAACAGCCCTGTTAAGATGGTGTATGAATAAGGCTTGTAGTCTGAAACATTCTCTATTTTGACCAGAAAGATCAAGCAATGATTCAGTAGCTAGTAGATACCTTCTCCCCTCAAAAAAAAAAAATATTCTAAGAGAAAAAATTGGTTTTGTAAGTTTTCAACATCAAAGTTTTAATAAGAGACCTCTACAATTTTACCTTTGCGTTCTCGTCTTGACATATTCACAGCATATCTACACTTCTTATTTCAGCCCTCTCCAGTTAATGCTTATGTAATTATAATCCATTGAAATTAAACAAAAATTCATAAATATGCAAACCCAATTTCTGCTGATTGCCAAAGATAAATAAACCTGCTGGGTTGGGCAGGGGGAAGGGAAGGTGTTAATGAACCTAATCTAGAATCTGAGAGCTAAACAACTTTACTCTGCTATTATGCTGTTGTAGAGCCAGCTAATTTTTACACAGAGTGTTTTTGTTTACTGAGATAGGCAACCTTTACCTCAGAAACAAACCTTTGCATTCAGTAATTTTTTAAAGTGCAGTTAATATCTTAAGCTAATTGCTTTTAAACCAAAACACGTAATTACTGGCTCAATTTGGTTTTTTTTAAACTATATTCATTTCTTAGTAGACTACAAATTAACCTCAGAATATTAATTACCTTTTACTAACTTGAAAGCTCAGAAATATATATCCATGTTTGCAAGTCTCAAACAGCAAACAATAAGTATTTCTTTCTGGGAACACTAAGAATGAATGGTTTAAATATCTCTTCTTAGAAATATCAACTGAGATCTCTTCTACAAAACATGTGAATAAAAAATTAATCCTTGATAACATGCAATAACACTGGATTATGTGAAGAAGCTGTTTGACATTGTTCTCTGAACTTCCATGAGATTTCTGAGAAACTTCTCAGAACATAAGAGTACAACAAGCACTTATTAAGCCTCAATTAGACAATCTGCTGGGCACTCCAATGCAGAACTATTAAAAATATGGTGGGACCTATTGAGAATGAAGCTCTTGACTATTTAAAAGAAATACCAACTATATTCATTGCAATCATATGAGCCTTTTTTGTTACATCTTTGTATATTGTGAGGCTCTTCTAGAGCTCTTCTGTATCTTCTCCAAGAAAGCACAGAATGCTTCACAGGGCACAAGGAGTCGTCAGATGGTGCTCACATTGTGCTAATAGGTAACACCTCAAAGACTTACTTTTCTGATGTCATCTAAGGTGTTGATCTCCGGGGACAAGCCACCATGTACACACAGGAATTGTTGGTTCATCAGAGCAGCCAAGGGAAGGCAGTCGAAGGCATCCATGCAGGCATCATATACACGTTCTGAATATTTGATTTTACCTTTTAAAAATTAAGATGGTAACAGAAAGCGCCATCAATATTTAAGAGGAAAAAGGAATATGCTTAATATCTCAAACTTTTTCTCTCACTATTCTATCTGGTATTGAGGACTGTACCCAAGCTTTTGCTTCACAAAAGCACCTTCAGGAATCCACTGCTGGAAAAATTCTTCCTGTTCTGAGGTGAAATTAATAAAATTCTATCTTTTTTTTTTCTAAAAAACTGTAAATAAACAACTGAATATACCATTACAGTCTACCATTTCATACCTCAGTATGAAATCTGTAGAGCAAGCCTTAAAACATCTGCTGAATGGTTACCATCATTATCACTCAATATACTCTCTGTGAAATAGTCAGAACTTTAGCCCAGTCCTTTATAATTAATTATCTACAGAAATGCCATTATGAAATGAACGAGGTGGTATAATGAAGCTGAAATGTTAATTTACCAATATGCATAATGAACTCAGTAAACCATGAAGCCTTTGAGCCAATTAACATTTCCTTTATCCCCAGCGTAAAAAGAAAACACAGACTTATAGCAATAGTTTCATCTTACAGTGTCACAGGGAAAAAAAAGCTCCATTGTGCAGGTAAAGGTCTACATCTAATGAGCTTTTATGTGTCACTGCATCCTTTCTTGCAACACAGAAAGGAATTCAAATCAAAAGAGCATATTGAAAAGTTTAAGCCTACACACAGGATAAATGTGAAAATGTTATACCTAAAGGAAAAACAAAAAACAAAATAAAAATTCCTTGCATTTTTCTCCTGCTCCATGAGATGAGGCCTTCCTTAACTATCAGTCAGGAACCTGTCACAGGTGCCAGGGCTGGTGTGCCAGCAGGTTCTGCCTGCCAGGCTGCTGCGTGGGGCAGGAAAACCCTCAGCTGCTGCAAAAAGCACCAGCAGCAGCACACACTTACCAAGAGCACCCAGGCCCAGATGGACCCACAGCAGCCCCAGGATGCTCCCAACACCAGGCTGGCACGCTCAAATCTGGGAGGGGCTAAGCCCTTCCATTCCACACCACTGACAGGTGACTGCCCTCTCAGAGAACGGACTACAATTTAAAATTAATGGCAGTTAACATGAAAAGTACATGAAAATTTACTAATAGTGAACCAGTATCAAATATCTGCAAAATAACAAATTAAGTTGCTGAAAAAGGAGTTAAGAGGAGAAAGGTAAGACAGACTTACATTCTTGCTTAAACGTGAAATACTCTGTTAAATGTCTACATTCATGGTTCCCACGAAGTAAAAACAGTGTTTTGGGGTAAAGGATTTTCAAGGCCCACAAGTACAGCACACACTGTGAATCAGAACAAGAAAGAAAAATAGAATTCATAATTAATGACAGAACAATTTACACTTCCCTCCATCAAAGAAACCAGCAGAAAAAGTAAAAGTAATCTGTGCAAAGCATTTATTTTCAACTGATTAACGTCATTCTTCGTATACTCCATTCAAACGCTTCCCTGCACTTCAGCCTGGACTGGCTGAAGCCTGAGTGAAGATATTCTGATGGAGTTTTACACTTCTTGCTGAGTGGCACCTCCCTGGTCAGCCGTGCACTGCCTTCAGCAGCCCCAGCTCTCACGCAGCAATTGCTGCGCATCTCTAGAACCAAGTGCGCGCTCTCCACCTGGAAGGTTAGGCAGAAACCTTCCGTGGAAACAATTTCACAGGAAGACCTGCATTTCCTGGCTTAAGGAAAACTTGCCTCAGAACAATTTAACTCACACTTCAGGAAATACCTCAGCTTTCAGAATTACACAGTTTTTACATGAAAGCTTGTTCACTTTTCACTTAACATTGCTCCCTACATAAAACTGGAGTAAAAAGATCTACAAAGCTCTTGCATTAAATGAAGTTACTACAAAGTTTTTATAATGCCTTTTTCTCTTCCCTAAAATTTCTATTTGAGATGACATTTCTTCTAGACATGTTTTTAAAGATTAAAAAAAAAGACTTGGAGAGGCTAAGTTCTGCTCAGACCTCTCTAAACCATCCAATTAAAAATATTTGTTTTGAAAATGAACTCATAGCTCCAAGAAAGCTGGTGAAGGTAAGACCCACTCATCCCATGAGATGAGCCCACTGCCTGCAAGGACAGACCACAATGTCCTCTCAAAAACTAGAAAGCTAGAAAAACTGTCTGAATGGTTTTTCCTCCAACTTTTCCTTGCTTATATAACCATGAACTGCAGAAATGCTGCACAAGAAACAAAAGGTGTCAAAAAACCCCACTTTCATGTACAACTACTTCCTAACACTCCCCTTTGTTCCACTGGGAAAAAAAAAATAATTTAACTTAATAATCAATAGATTGGAAATTCAGAATGTACTCTGTGGTTTCAGATTAGAACACCATCAGCACTGCTGTCAATGCAATGTCTCTACATTATAGTGTGACTTCCCTTCTACAATTCAGAGTGTCTTGAAAAACAGCTGAATAATAACTTTAATAATTTCAACATGTAGATTTCAGCTCCCTTGTTTGCTACACAGTCAACTAATAAGAAAAACAGGAAAAGAAGAAGGGATTCAACATTTTAATGTTTGTGCTCACACTATCCATAGATAATCACAGAGCAGCAGGAGTTATATACTACTACTCGTTGCCTTGAATTTATTACATGTAAACATCTGAATGCTCTGTCTGTTCTTTATCTGTAATATCTGTTCTTCTACTCAGAGGGTCTACAGACAGAGGAAAACACCAAAAATACAGGCAGTATACTCGAGGAATTGTAAAACTAATTCTCCCCCTTGGAAACACACAGAAGGCCTCCCAGCTCATGCCAATTCTTCTGCCTCCCTGGCGTTACTGCCACCGCAGGAAGCGAGAAGAGATGTCAGAATGCCAGGGAAATCATGCTAATGAAATCCAGCATGGAATTATGGTGTTAGGTCACAGGAATCGTCTGTTGTGGCCCAAAACAACCACAAAGGGTATGCATGGAGAAAGTCTTCTTTCTCTGTGTAAACTCCAGCAGACTTGAGTTTGAGGGTTTCACGCCAATGGGGCAAGAAACCTGAACTTGTCCACACCAACAAAGCAATTCTCTCTCCCTTTGGTGATGACTCCTTCATTCCTCCAAGAATTTCCAGAACCTTCCACTTTAAACTCACTGACACATGCAAAAATTTGATGTAAATGTTGTGAGACAAGAAGTTTAAAGTGACACCCCCATCCATGCAAGAAAAGCTCCAGCTTTTAAAGTCATATCCAAGCTACCTTAGAGCTTCTAATCCTGCCAAAATACCTAAGCACAATTAGTAATTAGATGAAATGGCATATTAAAAAAAAAAAAGTGGTTTACATTGCCCTTGTAACTAAGTTTTTCATCTTCCGAAAGCTCTGGCAAGATTAAAACAAGCACTCCATATTTAAAATATTGTCTAGATCTGGAATGCAGGGAAAACAAGGAGAGATGGAATTTTTAACTTTTTGGCATTAAGTACTTGTTTACAGGTTGATTGCTCTGTATTTGCTTATCATAGATTTATTTTTTCTTTTTTTTTTCTATGCTTCCTTTGGAGTACTCATGAGAACCAGACAGAAGATAACAGAGAATCAATACAGTCCAGAAAGTTCTATTTCTCTGCCACTACTCAAGCAACATAAGCCCACCATTCACATTTTGTTGTGTTTTCAGCAGTACTATATCAAAGGTTTATTTTGTTGAGATGATTCCTTTAATTTTCTCCCTTTTCATTAGTTCAGTGAAGTACTGTTGTAATAGTAAATAAGAACTAATTAGAAGATTTTCTTTTCCATGCAAACTAAAGAGCAAATATGAGGGCAACGAATTTCATGGCTTTTCAGCTTAGTCATTTACATATAAAAAACCCTCATGCCCAAACAACAAATCATGAGCAAACATACTGGTTTTGACTTTTTCCTACCTGTGCTTCACATGTTGTAATTCTTACTGAAGTCAAAAGATTTATGATAAATTGCCCTTGCTGAAAGTCTGAGCTTAAAGTCTTTAAGTATTTTGTAATACTGCTTCCCTGTCGTAAAATTTTAAAATACCTTTCTTCCTTCAACTTTTTCATTAAGAACAAACTAAACATCAGCTCTGCTGTAACTCTATGCAAAACATTCAGCAGGGACCTTGAAATCTAGACATCTGTAAAGTATTTTTGCCTGTTTCATTTCAACCTATCAAAAAACCCATATTTTTTATATATCTCTCTCTAAGAAGTTACAGTTCTTAACTGAGGACCCTCAAACCCCTCTTACTTATTAAGTGTCTTTCAGCTGTTGAAATAGCAGATATGTTAAGTTTGTGACAAAGAGGTAATCTGCCCACCTCCCAGCTCCCATAGTCAAGCTGTTTTCCTGCTGAGGTTCTGGCAGCCTCAGCCTCAGGAAAGAAAAGGTCTGTGCAATTAAGCACTGTGTAAGCCAAAGGCCCACATTTTCAAAACAGACCTGGGATTTAACTCCACTGTTGCATGCTGAATTTGAGCATTTGCACAATTCCACATCTCAGCCCATCCTGGAAAGGAAACCCAATGGCCCCACAGCTCTTCTATGCATCTCAAGTTATGTTATTAAAACAAGGAGCCTTGAAAAATCATCACCATGGCCACTTGAGTACAACCACAGCATCACAGTGCTCACTTCTGGGTGCTCTGGCACTGGTAGTGCAAGGAAGAGAGAGATGCAGCTCACTGCCAGTTGTGTGGCTTTGCAGGGGCCACGAAAGATGAACTCCCCCTCCAAACGACAGACAGCACTGGGCACTCCTCCAGCAGATGAAATAAAGTGTGAATAAGTGTGAGGTAATTCATACTTGAAAGGATAATTTGAGCCACACATTGCCAAGGTCTCTACTGATGCTCTGTGACCTGTGGAACGGGCATAGCTCCCACACTCTCTAACACACAACCTCACCTAAACACAAAAATTGCATTACTTTAGGTGCACTGAAATAATGATACCATCACAATATCTTGTACCAATACAGCTTCCTAAAATGGAGTAACTATCCCAATGGAAACCATGTGCCTTTTTACATACATAGCTGCATTCATGCTACTGGGATGACTATTTATTATGGCATGATTTCAGAGACAAATAAAGATAGATTGCAGCTGTAACCAGAATACTCACATGAGATGCAACTTTCTGCCATTTCTGAACTACTATCCCTTGAGCACAAAGAAAATTCTGAACACTACTGCAAATAAAGAAAAAGTCATATTGTCTTCACTACAAGTAGAATTTCAGCAAAATCACAATATACTATTTGCTAATGTTTAGACCACATTACTCCCGTTTCAGCCTTTAAAAAGAATATCCGAAAAGATAAAAAATATCCAAAAAGCAGTACCTCTTTTTCAACCAAAAAGTGACTAGGAAACTCTTTTTCGTAAATGTTCCTCTAATTCTTATAGCTAGTACTTTCTAAACAGGTATTAAAGGGATGGCTCCTAACTCTCCTTTTTGGGACCTTGTGAGCAGGCCACGGCTGTTCCCTGAGAAGATGGGTCCCACAGAGAGATGGCATCAGTACAGGGGAAATGGTGCCATCACATGTTCTCCCCCTGCAGCCAAAAGGGGTTCTTGGCATGCTGGGGACTCACACTGGGAACAGCTGGCACAGGACCAGCCAAGCTGCAAGGACAGCCCTGACACAAACAGATGTTACAGTCTGGGAATCTAATATATAAAAATAATCTGAATTTGCTGAGTTACTGAATGTTCACAGCTCTGAGGAGCACTGCCATACAAAAATGAGATCTCACAAGATGCAAATTGTTGCTATGAAGAAAGATATTTCCTACTGGTCTACAGAAGAAAAGGGCAAAGAAATTCAGGTTAATTAAAGTCCTAGGATTTTCTTTGCTCTAAGAGAACTGAAAAAAACTATTGACTTCACTGGTGAAGTACTCCTGACCAGCCCAAATTATTTTAAATCAAGCTGTTACTGGAAAACATTAATACACTATAGTAACAGAGGATGCTAAAAGGTGTTTATTCTTCCAATGAAGTCCTCAAAAGTTCACAGAGATAATAAACACACAACTTCACCAACATTAACTTCACCCACCGTTTACTAACATTTATTTATGTGTAATTCTTTTCTTGGGAGAGAGCATTTAATTTCCAACAGTCCACTGAGTTCAGAGGCATCTCAAACGCCAGATGCTGTTTTTAATTGGTGTAAGGTCCAGTGGTCAAATTCCAGACTCACTCCAAACACCTCACTTTGTTCTTGCTGGAAATACCATACAACCAGTTTCACCTTCTGAAATGTCAGTCTGTACATTCAGGAAGGGAAATGTATGCATGTTCTAAACCTTAAAACATAACTTCAGTTTTGTTAGTCTTAAACATTGGTTCAATTCTCCATATTTTAACTCCTTCCTCTGCCAAAAATGATCACTATGTACCTTATGATGGTCAAGTGACATATATGACAGTATGCTGTCATATGGAATTGAGCAAGAAAATTATTCCGACAGTTGGTTTACATATTATTATTATTAATGCATTATAGTTGGGTTTTACTCTGTAATTTTCCTAAGACTGTGATGAAAAACAGTCTATATGTACACTCCTCCCTGCACTGCACAGCATTTGTCTGCTTTTCAAAAAAGTTTTCAGATGCAGGTAGAGAGATTAGTCATTCTCCCTTACAACCTATTCCTGCAGAACCACTTAGGCTCTGACTATTCTTTAGATTTAAAAACAGCCCTCTGTTTTGATCATTTGGGTTTCTACTCTCCATGACCATAAAACTTATTTGAAAGTGAAAACTAAGGGGTTTCTTCTACTCTGGAGTCAAACCCCTGGAACAGTGCACAAGCACAAGAGGGAAATATTATCAGTTATATAGCCAAGGAAACAAATGCACTGTATTAAATTGCAGGAATTTGTTATTTTATATGAAGAAATGCCCAGGCTCTGCCAAAAGGTCAAATGGAAAAGAGAACGCAGATATGGAATAAAGATTCCGTCTGTGCCAAGAAACCTCATCTCATACAACTTGACATTTTTTAAATTTTACCTGTTGTAACTTCTCTATCAGTCTCTCATCCTTTGACTCATTGCTTAGAACTAATATACAACATACAAAACACGCACCCCCCTTCAAGCAGTGAAGCTAACTCCAGTAAAAATGGAGTATGCTCATGAAGAATTGAGTGTTTGGATCAAAAGCTCCATAGAGCAAGGACCGACATTTCTGCTGAGTGCCTTATACAAATACTTCTCTCTTTTTCCCTCTGAATTATCAAATCCCTTCCACCTACCTTATGCAATTTCTTTCTCTGTTCTTAATGATAATAGCTTGCATTATGTAGTACCTTTCATCCAGAAGAATCCCAAATGCTTTGCAGCCCACAGAGAAGGATTATCTCGCCCACTATCAGAACTCAGCTCGGTCTAAGCTCAATGGTGTCACTTTTACACTAGAGATCACACGGCAACCAAGGGAAATTTTTTTTAAAGCTTGTATTACTCATGATTAGTACCTTGGACCAGCCACTTAATTCTTTTGGAAAGACCCTAGAACTGCAATAGACTCCTGTCTCCATAGCATAAAGGGAAGCCAGGAGATGGATGGAAGAAAGATCAGTATGTGATTGGCGTGGTAGAAATATGAACTGAGGCTAGGGCTGTTTACCAGCATGACTTCTCCAGCACAAAGTACTGACAAGAGCTGGTGCCTGATCTATGTACTTAGGTCTCCTTCTCCACCAAAAACATCTCCCCCCTCTAAATGCCAAGTTGCATTCTTCAGAGTTTTCCTTTCCTTGTCACTACTTATTGTGCTGAGTTCATGCCTGAATGCACAGCTCGACATCCAAATACACTTACGAAACAGAAACTTGCCTTTCCTTTCAAAGATATTATTTAATCAAGGTGACAGGTGGGGAAAATCAGTTATGTGACCAAAAAAAAAGTAGTGATTTGAGAACCTAACATACAAAAGAAATAATATAAGTGACAGCTGAGATATTTCCTTGGCACTGGTGGAAGCCAATACTGCTTGCAGTGAAAAAACAATGTTCCTGAACAGAAAAACTGAATTCAGAATACAATTTGCTAAGTATGTATGCACAGGTTGCTAAATAGAGATTTTAAGGGGATTATTGCCTATACATAGGCTGTGTTCCTTGTTTTATATGGCTTGCTATTTCTTTAATGGATGATAGCCCTGGAACAGATTTTGGTAAACTGTCAGAGAAGCACTTGAAAGCTGTAGCAAATCCACTTGTTCTATTTCTTTTATTAAAGGCCTATGTATATAGAAGTGAAGACAAAACTTTCCTCTTCCAGACACATCTTGTCTCAATCAATGACTACAGGAGATATGAATGAGGTTATCACAACTCAAAAATGGTAGTTCAAGACAGAGCTGCACAATGGTTTAAGTCTGTGTAGCTCTTCTGCTCCTCCTTCCCAATCCTCCCCAAGCAAACCAGCATGGTAATCCACAGCAGTGATTTAGCTCATAGCTCACTTGAAATGAAGTTTTAAAATTAATAAAGCAAAAGTAGTTTTATTGAATCTAATTTTTCAGAAAATTCTTACTTTAAACATAACAAGGGCAAGCTAATACACTGATCTGTTTTCCAAACACAAACAACTCAGCTGCCTGGCCTTATATACTTGCATACCAATATGGCAACAGTGTACTTCGACGTGGGATTAAATGAAACAGCAGTGGATGTGTCCTCCATCTAATGACGCCATCTAATCTAGTCACAGACACACAGACATGTATCATAGGATCTATATTGCTTCCAACAGGTAATGGGCATTCTGCCCTCACTCAGAGGGAGCTCAAGTCTGAACTTTTCACAGAAACAGTCAAGCTGTAGATCAAGAGTTCAGCAAGAGTTTCTGATTGACTGTTCAATGACTAGATCACCTATAACCTAGACAAACAAATCTACATCAGGTTTTATTCAATACTTGGGCACTTCATCTTGTCAGTTTGCAAAATCAAGCAATAGCACAGGATAGAAGAAAACATATAGTTTGTTTTATGAGCACTGGAACAGAGGATTTGGGCTTGGTATTTGACTCACATCTAGTCAAAGCTGGCAGGTTGGATAGGACACTGTTTCCTTCACAAGCCAGCTAAAGATGTCATTTGACCTCCACATTCTATGGCCTCACCTGGAGACTAAACCAGGTCTCAGCACCCCAACAGGGCACTCGTGCATCACTTCTCTGTGGATTCAAGTGCTGCATCTAAAGTCAGAGATCATGCACTCCTGCATGCCATCTAAACAGAACTTACTCATTCTCTCCAGCACAATATGCTGTGTGCTGGCTTTTTGTCCCATTTACCGCTCATCTGGTCCTTCCGTTCTCCTAAAATTTCACATCCAGGAAACTCAGATCAAATAAATCTAAAAGTCAAACCAAACTATGGGTCGCGGTTTAAGCTTTTCTGTTACATCTCTTTTCTAATAGCTCACATCTACTCAGGTTGTTTAGCTTTTGCAAGCTGCAGAACACGCTGCCTTCTGTGCAATATTTAGATGGCCACTAGTTAGCACCATTCTGTGTCAGTTTTCCTGCACAGATATCGTGGGATTCGGCTGGATTCCAAGCAACCTTTATAAAAATACCACCAGCAACATTAACGTGGTACTTGTGAAACCTCAGTATTCCTGAACTAGTTAAGATATGATGGTAAATATACATAATATGCTGCAAGCGGTTTTGCACCCAAACCCCGAGATTAGAAACTTACTTCAATGCTGAAGTACCCTCTGTCCACGTAGTCCCCCAGGAAGAGGTACCGCGTGTTGGCAGGAGAACCTCCCACTTCAAACAGTTTCATCAAGTCAAAGAACTGACCATGGATGTCTCCACAAACTAGAACAGAAGAGGAACAATATTTAGATTCACCATGCAAAAATCATCTTAGGTACACACAATCCAAAGTCACTCTAAGACGTGTTATGACAATTTTGTGCATCTTTCACTAGTTGAACAGCAGTTGAGCACTGGCAGCTGCTCAGCAGAAGCTGTTTTCTCTGATGTACATCCATATATGTGTGTGCAAAAGGCTACCAAGTAACTAAAGGAGAGCCATCAGGTAAATCTGGTCTATAATTATTTTTGTAGATATCTGTCCATTCCTGGTACTGCCACCAGAGCACACAATACTGGCAACAGCAGTAAGGCAAACCAAAAAATAAAAGAACATGTTCAAGAAAGGTTACTCTTTCTTTTAAAATTACTCCTCTATTCTTCCTAGTCTTAAACCCAGAGGAGCAGCAATAGGCTTTCCATAAAATGCAAAGCACACCTGTCTTGTGTATGCCTGGTTAAACCGACACATTTCTGACTTCTGCTTTCGGAACGGAAAAACATCCAAGTTGCTTTCTCAAACCATGCCTTACACAAGAGGAAACTGGTGCTTCACACTTTAACCTCTACCCCTTTATTTAACCTCCTATAATTATGATTTGTTCACCTTCACTGTAAAGAAGTCAATCTAAGAGGCTGTTTCCCAAGAAAGAGCAGCCCAAATAAACATGAGAGACCAAGCACGAGCCTGGGCTAGGCCTGGGCTAGGCAACCCAAACACTGTTGTGCCTTTGGGGCAAGGGTTTGGCTCTGCTCTCTGGCGAAACTGCAAACTTCCTGGTGGGTGATTTCAAGCACCTGCAGGAAGGCAGGCAATGCTTTTGGAGAACCCCATGGATGCCTAAGAGTGCAATGGCAAAACCTGCTTTGTTTCTTCTGCTCAAAAGAGAACTTCCCCCACACACATCCCATTTACGGTCAAGCCTGGAGTTTTTATGGCAATGATCCTTAACCAAGGTGATGTTAATAGCCCTGACTGGTACTGAGGTCAGTTCAAACTGGCCCTTCAGTGACCCAAAAAAAAAAAAAAACCCAAACAAAAAAATCTGATTTTCACACTCTAAGGGTGATTTTGAAGTAACTGAATAAAACCAAGGGTCCAAGATAAGCCTCACCGTGCAGCAGCAGCCCACCCTGAGTAGGACTCAGATGCTCACATTCAGGTAATGGCCTTGTTTCACTACAGATAAACAAACCTCACATCTGTCACCATGCTATGGAGAAGCTGAAGTCACAACTCCATATAGATACAAAAAGACTATATACAGCAGCTGCAACACCAAATCCAACAAACTCACAGTGCAAAGTGTTCATATGCTATTGTCTTTCACCGCAGTCCAGTTCACATTATAGTTTTATACTTGTATCACTTTTCCCTGAATCATATAGTGTCATTCCATCAAGAAAAACTAAATACAAAAGCCAGAAAGAACCCCCATCCAAATCAAACCAACCACCCACCCTCTGGGTACAGAAAAAACCCACTGATATCTCAGTCACTGCTTTCATGAATATTTATGTGAAACTGGTGGCACAATTCATGATTCCTGGCTAGCTGACCATTCTTCTGTGATAGTAACATGATACTTTCCCCATAAAATAGCTCATTTTATCTTATCACCACTGTGATACACTCTATAGTCTTTTTACTAGTTGATTCCCCACTGTGAGTTTTAGATGGCAACTTTCATACTAAAAGCCACCAACAGTTACAATTTCAAAATAAGAATAATATCTTCCATTAATTATACAAAATAAATACTATTTAAATCCCCAAGTGGTATGACACTACCACAGTTTCTCAAAAAAAAATGTTTGTACCCCAAAGGAAATTTTTTTGTAACATCTTTATTTGAACACATTAATCTACCAAACCAATACACACTTCTTGACTGTACTCCTCTGCATGGACACTGTGGGAAGATTAAAAACACGTGTTGCAATTTGATGGCCAGGCAATCTGCTCTCCTAACTTGCAGCAGAAAAGCTTTTAGTTACATAACTGTACAGCTCTACCAATTATCGCCCGCCTCCACTTGCTCCAACTGCAAAAACCTGAAGTTGAACAAGACTTAAAGATTTTTAAATGGATTTAACTTTTTTACTTTCACTTAAAGCACAAAGGAACTAGACTTTTTTCTTCTTTTGGTATGCAGACATATGTGAACAGGTAAATACACTGGGCCCATTACAGAGAAACCAGAAAGGTTAGAAAGCTTTCTGCAAGGAGCTGCATGTCCCTGAATTTGTCACAAGTCAGAAAAGCTGTGCACAAATTAGTGAACAGGGCAGAAATAAAAAGTGGAAAGCTCTGCAATCCCACAAGTTGCAAAAGTCTGAATTGGTCTCGAAAACGGGTACTTGATGGATATTCTAGGCACTTTGTACAAAGCAGCCTACTTCTTTTACACTTAGCAACAGATGCCAAAATGTATCCAGGAAAAACAAAACAAAACCCCCCCAAAGATGGGAAGCTGAAAAGCCCAGCACTCAAAACTAACCTTGTCAATTAAAGTAGTTCCAAAGGAGAAGCTTAAAATCAGCAAGTAAAAGCAGAGGGAGGAAGATGCTCAAAATAAGAGTTAGCATTGAGGTTTAATTTATTATGGTCAAATCCCAGAGTTCCTATTGGAAAACTACAATGTTACATACAGTTTGTCCAATTAGTATTTTGCCTAGAACAGGATGGAATAGCTTACAGGCTTTACACTTTCCAGGTTTGCGTGTATAGACTTCAAATGTCCTTGTAATGTAAAACCCATATACTCATATTCTGATGAATAGCCTGATTTACAAACTAATTAAAGGGGCAATTTTGCATGCATACACTACTATGCTCCATTTATCATTTGAAAAAAACTGCAACTGCTTCTAAAGCTATAGTTCTGCCACCTTTCTTTTCCAACTCTAAATTCCTATGAACCTCAAATCTGGAAGATTTCCCAGGCAGTTAGCTGAATCAATGCTTTGTCTTTCATTAGGTGGGGGCAAAAGACATCCAGCATGATATTTCCATTCATAAAGGCAGAAACATCCACCAGCCAATAACTCTGCGATAGTCTTCATGTCATGTTGCAGCTTCATATCACTAAGAAAGAACTTGCAGCACTGTCCCACCAAGAGCTCACAGGAGAGGTTTCATATCCACCCCACACTGCTAAGTCCACTACCTTCTTCCTCCTTGTTACAGGAAAAAAAAATTAAAAGCACCCTAGTTATTATATATTCAGGTTTACTCTCTTACAAGCATTAGCATTGAATCTGTTCCTGTTCATTTTGCCAGACACATCCTGTTTCGTCACACCTGCGCAGGCCCTCTTTTGGTACTGGAGCTCTTACTTTTAAACAACACATGCAGATGTATGAACATTTTTTCATCAACTAGTAACAAAAAAAATCCCCAGCACAGCAAAGCAGGAAATTCAATTTTTAATGAAGATCTCCAGGATCAACGTACTTACGGATTTAAACTATGAACACAGGAAACAAAGCACAGTTTCTATGTGTGCAGGATTAACATTAAAAGCAGCTGTGTTCATATTAAAAAAAAAATCCAGAGGAGGAATTCACATACTTTCCAATATCACTGATTTCATGAAAGTGCCATCAAGTCATGGCCTTTGTACACTCATTAATTTATAATAACAAAGTAATCTGACAGCAATTTTTTCTCCCCTCAGAAGACAGCACTGCCTAATTTACCCAGTGCTTTTCAACTTCCTTTGTATTCTAAAATTGCCAGCTGGGAAGCAACAAAACTTTTTCTACTCACTATTTCCAGGGATCAGTTCAGGCATAAAATCTGTTGCTTAAGAATTTGTCTATCTGAGCCTGTCAACATCCTACCTAAACTCTCAGGGCAGCAAGCTCCAGAACCGCACAACGCACTAGAAATGTTTCAAACGTAAAGAAATTTTTAAGTTATTTGAAACTAACGTCCTGATCACCAACAAATCAGAAAGTCTGAGAAACACTAGTTGTTTGAGAACTTCTTAGAAACTTATCTCTTTTGAGGAAGTTTTCAAGGAAGACCTGGGCCCCTTCACAAGATTCAAGTTCACAGGACTGCCCTTGCAATTCCTGAGAAATCATGTTTCTGAGCAGCTTTTTCACTTGTTATGATGGGTACTTTGAGCCACAACACAACCTTTACCTATAGCATCAGATTTTTTCCAATTTAACTGTCTATAAAATACCATTTTATTATAAAAATAGGAATTGGACATGAGGAGACACAGCAGAAATGTTTTTGTCGTCCTAATACAAATTAAATTATGTTTCTGATGGCTTCACTGTGAGGATTTTCCTCTAATTTATGTCAAAGGAACAAGCAATACTGAAACAGGAACCACTGATTTCAAGTGGTACTAGCAGTGAAGGAAACTCAAAGCTGAGCAGTGCATTTTCCAGTTTATTTATAGATGACAAAGTGGTATAACAGTGATTTAGAGTGCAATGTCTATTGGCACAAATAAAAAGTCTGTGAATGCTCTTCACATACCTTCCTTTGGATAACTAAATGGTCTTCACTATGTACAAACTCAGTCCAAAGATTATTCTGTACAGTTTCCCACTCCAAATGGACATTAAGAACAAAATTTATATTCACACTACATTAAACACTGTCAATTCAAAAATTTTCTATCTGCAACAGCTTGGATATGCTGCACTTATTTTCTCATTTATCAGGTGCATACTTGATTGGTGTAACATTATAGGCTGATAATAAAATACAATTACTGTTTCAAGTGAATTTTCATTCCATGTATCGCAAGGCTATATTCCCATCTTCAAATGCCATCAGGTATGAGGAGCAGATATGTAACACTACCACCAGCTCCAGAAGCAACATTTGCAAGCTCATACGTGGATGACAATTAACAACAATCAAGCAAAGTCAGCTTTTAAACCACTGTGTAGGGGATAACATCCACCACTTGACAACTTGTTCTTTACATTCACTGAGCTAGGGATGTTTTTGCACTGAGTTCCAGGAGACTGTGATTGAGCAAAGCAGCACACAATACCAAAAAACCTAAGGGAGGAAAACACCCTCTTGAGTTACACTGTAGAATGCAGACTGCAAATCCCAAAGGAGGTTGCTTTGCACAATGTTTTGGAAGCATTTAGCTGTTTACCATTCCATTAGTGAGCACATGCTTCCAAGAGCTTACTGCTTTTCAAAGACACCTACTTACAAAGCCTTACTGACAAAGAAACGACTGCACCGTGTAAACCTGCACGTGTCTGAGCAGACTTGTGGCTGGCCATCTGTACAGATCTACAATACGATGGTAAAGAGGCTGCATGTCCAATGAGAAGCATACCCTAAACATTTCCCCGGGCAAGTAGTTTGAAGGAATGAAAGGTTACAAAAGGCTAAGTGAAGAAGCCAAGTGGTAAGCAGTACTTGCAGTGGACACACAAAGGCAAAGCAAAATCAACTAGACCAACTTCTGTAGCTGAGTCATGATTGGGTTTCCTCAGAAAACTCATCAATATGGGGGAGAACAACTACAAGAGCTATGTGCATGAAATTCTCACATGCTTCAAGAACAACTACTGCATTGTTTTTGAAGGGTTCAACCATTCAACCTCAAAATTTGATGAAAAAGTCACATATAAGGGTCACCTGTCTTCGATTACACACTCTTACAAGCTTGAATGAGATTTGTGTGCAAGTGTGTATCTGAAGAATATATATATATTGCTGCCATAGCAATATGAAATGTACAGAACGCCAGAGTTTTATTCCATATATTTTTATTTTTTTTAATCACTAAAGAAAGAGCAATTTTCTTCCTTATTTTCTGGAGAACAAAAAGGAAGAACTACAAAATAAAGGAAGAAATGCCAGAAATTTCTATTTGCATCTGCTTACCAAAGGGCAGTTCAAGACACAAAGTTTGATTAAGCTATATACGTTGTTTCATTGCCATGCAGTTCTGTTCCTGTTTGTGAGCTATTTAAAGAACTTGCAGACTTCATGACTTACTGAAATTAAGGTCAGAATCGTGTAGACAGATCACTAAGTAACTTGTCCTAAGGAAACAACTACAGCACTCAACATAATGGGCTTTAATATAAATGTTTGCTATACTAAGTCTGTTGAACAACACAGCTCTATTTCCAAAAGAAGCATGATCTCATTCATATTCATATCTGGTTATCTAACGTGATTATAATAGGCTTTCATCTATCTTTTCCCTTCAATCACTGCATGCAAATTGATGAGTTTATACTACCAGAGTGAACTGGCATTAACAAAAAAACTGCAATTACGTATTTTCATAAAGAGGCCTGGTTAACCAAAGATAAATCCAGAAACCATTGACCATACAGGTACAGCAAACGAAACCACAAATGAAGCATCAAGGCCACATTTGCCAATGTTATTTGACTGACAACTTTCCTTCTTTGCATAGAGGAAAAAAAGGGGAATGAGCATCTTGGGAAAATCTGTTTTCTGTGTAACACATGAGGACACTATACTGTGCTCTGCTCTTCCAACACTTGCAACTCTAGAGTCTGTAAAGATCACCCACGCTCACTCCTTCTAATAGGAGTTCATTTTCTCCCAACCATCCCCTGAAGGCTAGAACAAATTAATGACACTTGATTTGAAGACGTAGAGTGAAAAGGAGTAGAGAAGGGAAAACATCACATCAGAAAAGACTTTCAGGACAACAGTCATTAATATTCTCTGATGAAGGAGGAAGCAAAAAAAACCCCAAATCCTAACCCATGCACTTCAAAATGTTAAGCCTAGAAAAACATCTCCAGCACAAAGATTTTAAAAATAGCTCCACAATATTAATTTTCATATCACAATATTATTTGCAGTGTCTCAAAACAAAATAAAAACCAGGTACATAAGCTTAGCCATCAGAGGAGTGCCTTTGTGTATACAGGAAATACTAGAAACAAGTCTCAGGAAACAGGCTCTATCAAGTGCTGTAAAATCTACACTGGCAGAAAAAAATCCCTTCTCTCCATACCCCTGCCCCAGCTGAATTTTTCAGAAGAGTAAGCTGGTATCACAGCAGTGAGGTGCCAAATGAAAATTTTCAATTCCAGATCATCCTGTTAATATGGAGTGGTAGTAGAAAGGGGATGGTGATCTAGTTAATATTTTACAGATTTTTTTTCCAAGATCAACATAGCTAGGTGTTTTCATCACATATACTAGAAGGTGCTAAATTAGGTCACAGAGGGAGAAACAAAACGCGACAGGACTAAAGCAGCATTCATTCCCATATCCATCAAAGAAATAACCAGCTCTTCCCCTGCCACCCTCCCAAGGTCAGCACTGCCCCTGAGCATCCTCCTTAGCGAATGTAAAATCAAGTATACTGTCATTATCTCCTGTTAATGCACCTTTAGCATCAGGGAGCAATGCACAGTCCACAAATAACCCCATCAGCAGGATTACTTGTGAGGAAAGTGCTTCATTGGTGTTTGGGTCAGGATTTCCAGCTCATATCCTGAGATCAAGGTTATTTATAGCAATAGGAAAATTCTCTTATCCTCAGTTTTACAGATGTGAAAAAGAAAGGCCCAAGAATTTTAACAGTTTACAAGGTCACAGGTTCAGTCAGCAGGAAGGCAGGGATAGCCTGAGAGGGAGCAATGCATCCTTACACATTGCTGCATCCAATTCAATACACCAGAAGCAAACAGCCCTTTCAGGGAGGAAGGAGGATCGTGCAGAAGCAGCAGGCACAGCCTGGCTTTAAACACAGTGTTCCAAACGAAATTTAGGGAAGGGGAAACAAGGCAAAATGAGAAAAGGACTTTTGAAGAGGAGAAGCTCAAATAACAGGATAATTTATTTGCTGATGATTTAATTCAACTCTTAGGAACAGGTTTCTCTACAATCAGTATTTCTCTCAGCAGCACTAATCCCAACCCCAGTAAAGTTAAAACACAGGCACTAGTATTACATGGATCCAGTGACAGTTATATAAAGCCCAAAGAAAGCCTCAGTTATTTACAGGGGCTTGATGGATAGCATCCATGATAGATAGTATAGTTTGCTCTTCTTACTACAGAATTTTAGAGCAGTATTAGCATCACAGACTGCAATCCAATCCCCTTCCAAGCACCCAACAATGTGCAAGATTTTACAGGTAGCAGTATTAGCATGCCAAGCTTTGGTATATGAACGCCTAGTATCTAAAAACCCAACCACAAAACCTTCATGTTGGCTGGTAATATAGGTTTTCCATTTTTACCTGGGGATAGCATTTGCTGTCACAGTTTCTTCATTCTGTGCCATCACAGCCCTACTTTGTGTTTCATCCCACCCCCATTAAGTGTTTTATTAAGAATCAGAATCAACACTATTACAAAGAGCATTCTCCTTCCTTCAGTGCAACCATTTGTCTTATCAGTGGAAAACAAACATTTGCTCACCACAAAAAATTGCATTTGTTTGTTACCTTTGTATCTGTAGCACTCTGTACTTCCAGAAACAGAAGGGAAAATGAAAATAATATTTCTCAAATTCCTGTGCTCTTAATTAGCAACCATCATTATCAACATGGATACTTCTATGCATCCTGAGTTGGAAGAGCCAGCACAATTAGCTTAAAGAAATTCAGTGAAGTGTAGTATTTGGGCTATATTCAGAGCCATGAATGAAAAGAACCAGCAGCAAAGACCTACTGAGCTTTTAATCTCAGTTTTTGCACCAATCTTAGTGGGCTTGAGCCATTACTGTAATCCAGCCTTTCTGTACTGTGGGTGTTCATGTGATAGCACATGGGTGTAACATAAAGGAAAGCAAGCAATGTGCAAGTTTCCCAATTCTAGTTTAAGACACAGAAAATGACTTTTTGAAAGGATAGAATCTAAATTACATAACCAAAGGCTTACGCAAATCTAATTCTGGTGAAAAATGCTTAACCTCTGAGGAAAGTGCTTTCAAGAGAAAGCTCTCCAAAGTAATTTTCTGACTTGGTATAAGCTCACAGAATAATTAGTTAGGAGAGCCAGTTAAGGAGGAGTTGACCACACTGATTTCCCCTTGATGAAAACATAAACAAGATCTTGAGTAGATGGTTAAATCCATATGCTGATCCTAAATCAACCTGAATCATAGAACGGTTGGGGTTTAAAGGCACCTTTAAGAATACCTACTTCTAGCAAACTGCTATCACTTAATGATGATGATAAAAATAAACACAAAGAAGTCATGTTGATGAACCGAATAGCCTTAATTATGTTTCTTTGTATAAGGCTGTTATTAGGCACATAATGAGTGCAAGCAAGTTAGAAAGGACTAAGGGCAGCACTAGGGGTGGCAGCCAGGCAGATTTGGGCTAGCTCTTCTTCTCTGCTCCTCAAGCAAGCTAACCAGTCCCTCACACTATATTAAGAATTATTTTCCTAACGTCTGGCTGAAGAGGGAAAAAAACCCAAAAAGTCAGAAGAGGGGAGTGACAGGAAAGAAGTATTATTTTAGCAGACAGCCACTAACAACATCATATGCAGTAAGATGTTCTGGGAGGTAAGAGAGTACTGCTATTCAGAAACAGATAAGAAGAAAAGGCCACCAACTTGCAAAGAGAGTATCAGGTGAAAAAAGCTGAAGAAAAATTCTGTTACACTGAATTGTCATTTATGGCACTCTTCTGGTCTGCAGTCTACCAATAATCTCAAATATGACATCCTTTCAGGCTTCTAATGTAGAGTTAGTAAATATATTTTTAATGATTACAGACCAGACATTCCAAAGGGACGTAAGTGTTTAATATGCTGCCTTACCAGTCAAACAAGGTTTCATTGACATTTGATAAGTGAATTAAATGTATATTAATTCAGTATCTCCAACCAAGAGTCTCCACACCTTACACTTTGCACTTGCAGGATAAGGGACTCTGCTGCTTGAATCAACCCCAGTCAAACAGATAATACAATTATATGTAACACAATCCCATCAGAGCACGAGCCAAATAAAGGCAGTAAGAGATGAGCATTTCCCTGTTCCCATTCCATGCAAGTTGGGTATTGGTGACTTTTTTTTAAGCACTATGCTCATGTAGAGATTGAAGAAGTTAAACCCTTATTTCAGAAGAACTTTCCTCTTTAACTTTCTTGCTTCCTAGAATGACTCACTTCTCAAAAAGTACATGATCTACTTTTGGCTAAGATCCAATACATTATCGGTTTAAATCATTACAGAAAATGTTCTTTCCAACTATAATATACTACAATACTAACTGCCAAACCAGACATAGTTTACTTTTGTCCTGAAAAAAGAAAAAGTCCTTTTCATGATATTAAAAAAATTGTTGCATTTCTCTTCCTCATCTCTCTTCAGCATGCAGTTCCTGTAGCTTTAAATTCAGCTCTCAAGTGAAAGAATCAAGTACCATGAAAACATTCCTGTGAAAAGCTATTTGACAAAAGCCATAAGTAGGAAATGCTCACAGTATCTTTTTTACTTTAAATTCTTTATCTAGCGTGTTATTAATCTGCCTCCTCATAACCACTACATTTCAGAGAGAAATGCCACTTTTCACCACCTCTTACAGGCTGTGAGGTTCCATCCCATGAGGGCTGGTGACAAGCTGACCTCTGCAGTATGTGCTTCTGTTCAACAAAGCAGAGTGCAGCAAAACCCTAAGGAAGTGCTCAAAACCACAGACCCTTATCAAGGCAACTCCAGGAGTCTCTCTGACCAGAGTCCTTCACTAGAACCATGAAATCATCAACCAGAATGGTGAAACATCATGGGAAGCTGAACATTCACTAAAACAAATGTTACTATTACCAAAAAACCCCCTCAAAACCCAAATGCCAAATGAAGAGAGTCAACTTCCCCACACAGTCAAGGCAAATGCAATAAACCCAGCAGTCTTACTAATTTTCTTGCAACAAAATCACTGTGATTGGTTAGGAAAACAGCCAATACACAAGATGCCATTGTATTTTTAAGCAATCATGTGTGCATCTACCCTGGATTTATAAGGCTGTATAGGTCCATTGATACTTACAGATGCTTAAATTTTACACTGTTGCTTACTACAATCCACATATTGTCAGACAGAAAGTTTGGACTCCTTGAAAGAAATTGTAACTCCAGTTCAATAGACCTTCACTACAAGGAGTGGGTCCACTCAGATTTCCTGTTCATTAATTTCTTTATTAATGTCTAATTAGCTTTGTTTTCTATAATGACTAGCTTAACTAACTGTCTTTTTTACATGAGAAGAATAGTGAACCTGGTATCTTCTACATTGATGGCATTTATATTATTTTTTATGCATATTTCTAGGTATTCTGTTCCTTACTTGAAAACAGGCAAGAGGCTTTATTCCCAAGAACATGCTGCCTTGATTTAATGAATCAAAAAATCCTTTGCCCTTGTTACACATTTCTTTATGAAGCACTGATTCCTGCTGCTGCTTCTCCCTTGTAATGGTTAGTACAACTGATTAGTCAAATTTGGCTCTCAACAGTCCAACAATTTTAGGGAAACAGTTCTTTTGTGGATTTGATACTGTCAAGTGAAAAATGTGTACTAAGAAAAAAAATATGCTATTTGTACTTCATGGACTTTCCAGGCTACTTGCTTCTCTTTTGGACTGTAATAACCTAGTTATTTGAAGTGACCTAAAGGCAGAAATCTTTCAGGCCCATAAAAATAATAAAATTGTAATGTATTAATACGTTTGTTAGGCTTGCCTGTGCTTCACTGAAACTGTAGAAATTGCTTGGCAGTCTCTCTCTCGCCTCTTGTATCTGGTTAAGTAATAAAAAAAAAACAACCTCTTGGATCATAAACCTGTATTTATTGTATCCGAAAGTTTTCATGTACTCCCGAAGTTTTATATATATATTCATTGAAAATTTCATACGAAATCCTTGTGTATCTATATTTCAAATTGAAATATTTACTACTGAACTTGGTAAAGAAAATTCAATAAAGACCTTCAACAGTCTGTCTACTATAAATAGACTGCTAGAAAGCTGAAAAGCATGTGACCAAAAGAAGAAAAAAGCAGCAAAATCAACAAGAGCATCTTATTAAAGAATGAAGACATATCATTGTGACAAAAAAAATATGAGTCAGTACAGACAGGACCTTATCTTCAGAAAACACAGAAGTAAGACAATCAGGTTTTAGAAGATCATCACCCACGAAAGAAGATGATTGTGTGCGTGTCTTTTTGGTGACCAAGCAAAGCAGGGATATCTATGCATCACAGGAAGTAGAGATGATGAATGTGCTATGAAATAATGCAAGTAGAAAAGAACAGGTTTCAACCCATTTTTCTCCTTTTTCATGCTGTCTCAAACAACAGACAATTCTAAAATAAACAAAATAAATGAAAACGCCCACAACAACGAATTCCCTTACCTCAAAAGAATGCATGTACAGCTAGGAAACACTTGAGGTTTTCCACCAAAGAACAGACGTGTATATATGTTAGTCCTTTGTTTAAGAATTATAAAAGTCTAAAAGACTATTTTAAGAATTAAATACATGAAAAAAGTCTTTTTAACAAATTAAGATTTTTACAAATACTCATTATTAAGATTTTAACAAATCTTTGTTAATTTCTGATACTCTTCCAGCTTTGATTAAAGGCTCACTGAAACTGGACCACATAGAAAAGACCATGTTTTGACAATTTCTCGTAGAGGACTGAGGAATAGAAACTTGCCATGGACAACATTACTTCCATCAACAGTGGACAACAGTCATCTCTGCCATCAAGGGCTGACCAAGTATGCAGATCCTACTTCAATTCTGGAAGTGTCTGAGCTGTCCCTTCCAAGCTGAGCAAGGAACAATTTTCAGTCCTAACCTTCAGCAGGAAAGGACTCTGGACTTTCTTTGAGCCCCTCTCATTGACCTACTCTTAGAAATAAACAGCAGCAATAAGGGAACTGAAAGAAAGCCACATCAGACTTCTGCAGCCTAGCAAGGCTTCTGCACCAGGCACAAATCTTGCAAGTCCAGAAAGCAGTTTTCTCCTTTTTTTCCTTTAAAAATTGTTATAATGAAGTTTTACTACAGGTATTCATACCTCTGCTAAAAAATCTCAAACCAACAAAACAAACAAAAAACCAACAACGAACAACACTATCACCATAAAAAAAATCTACTTAATGCTATTTAAACTGCACATTCTGAGCAAGCTATCAGTAGTAGCATGTATAACAATAAGGATCAAATGTGATTTGCATTGGAGCAATGATTCTTAATATTTCCTGTACTCCCTGTCACATAGATCTCATTTACATACTAGTGTCTCAGAAAAAAACACCTCCAGAAATGCTTGCAAAAGAGAACAAAATACCTAAATAAACACTTACTGCTTGTTTTCTTTGTGGGTTTGGTACTCAAAGTTAGTAAATATCATTGTCTTGCTTTGCTTTAATTATACTGTCCTTTCGGGTGCAGAAGAGGATGTGAAATGCCAAAGAAGTTTCACACCCTTGGAAGGGCATTACAAGATGGCATCATTAAGAACTGGACTAACCCTGTCATCTTTCTGTAGATCATTCATAATAATGATTTGTGGGATTATTTCACACCTGACTAGCCAAAATGCTTTTCTATACTGAGGTTCCATCTTTAATAGAGGTTTTTATTTGCCACCTACGAGAACGGTATTCTATGATGTTCCTTTTTAAGTGAAAGGGTAAAGAACCATCATTCAAGATAATTTTTCAGTGCAGCACTGATGTGGTTTTCAAGGCAGGCCTTGAACATGGACGCTCTAATTATTTAAGCTCATTAACTAGAAAGATATAAATCATCATTACAGCAGGAAACAGAGTGCAACGTTTAAAACTCAATTAGCAGCAATGCAAGCAAGTGGTAGGCTGCAAAACCTGGCTTTTCTGTCAAATTAAAAATTTAATAGAAGAATCAGCACCTGCCTCTTGCTACTTTAGTGCTGGGCAATCAGGAGACATTTCTCTGTTGTAAACAGCAACAGTAAAAGCATTTATTTGGTAACTTAAAAGGCCATTTGTATTTCTTGTACCTCCAGTTTTTATAATTCTTATCTACAGTACTCTAATACTCATTATTGGCTGATGCAGCTTTTGAGCTGCAGCATGAAGTCATTTCTATACCATTTGTAAAAACAGAAAGCTATTTAATATTATGAGTGTATGTTGGTTTTAAAATACATTCATTCACTGAACTTCTAGAAGCTGAAAATTCACATTTTGCAATTGCTGATGGATACGTTCCTCAAACCAGAGAAATGGAGTGTCAAGAGAAGAGGAAAGCACAAGGTGTAAGACGAACAATTTCTAAGCTGCAAGAGGTCACTTCACCTCTTCTGGAGTTCTTCAAACTCCCTTCACAAACAAAGTGATCATTCTACAAAAAAGAATGGTAATTTTCTGCATTCAGGAGGAAACAAAAAAGGCTGTATTTTTCTTCAAAGACCATGTGTATCCTGAGCAAAATACATATTAAATAACACAAGTAAAAACATTTGTTTCTGATACCTGGTTAGGTAATCATTACAGGATAAAAAGGGTGCCTAAATGCAAACAGAGGGAAAATATATTGATTTAATCATGGTTTAGCTGTCTTTTGTTGGCCTGACTGATGGAGACAGTGAGGGGTTCAGTGTGACAAATGAAGACTTTGCAAGAAATTACATAAAGAGCAACACTAAGGAAAAAAATATAATCATGCAAATATATCTATAAACTTTTGAAATATAGTATGGGAACAGTGTTAAAATTGTTCTGAATATATCCTTTACAACTGCGATTTCCTACTTTAGCTTTGCTCTTCCCCTTGTGCTTCGTTTCACCCTATTTTTCAATATGTCAGGACAAAGACAGCAGAGCTACAGCAGGAGAGAAGGAATGGAGCAGTTTTCTATGCTCCTGCTTGTCCTGACACTGGGACTGCATCAAAACCTGTGACACACAGAATTGATTCCCAGTCTCAATGCTGGAACAAGTTCACACTTAACTGAAAGGCCAAGAATAAATGAAGTACAGATGTGAAAAAAAACATCCTGAATAGAATTTTGATACAACAGCTGTCATCTAAATCTAACACTGTATTTTATTTTTTAAATTATGTAAACCAGAAAAAATCTCCCATTCTGAAAGGAATAAGTAAACAAAACCAGTGTACATTCAAAGTCAGAATCAAATTTCATGCTTAGTTCAAGGCATTTTTTACAGAAAATGGGTCCTCCGTAATAGTCAGTCTAACGCTACCCATGAACGTGAGTCATGTGCAGATTTTGCATCCCAGACAAAAATTCTCCCTCACTGCTGCTGTATTATTAGACAGATACTTATTTCAACAGAAAACAAAACAAAAAGAGAAGTATGTTGTTGTTTTCAGTGAAGACCAAAAGGAAAAAAAAGGTGAAAAATAACATATGAGGCTGCAAAACAGCACTGAAGTTTAATACTCTCTCCAAGCCTTTAAACTCTGCTAAGTCCTGTAATTTTTATACTTTATCTATCAAGAAAAGCTGCATCAGCTCAGACTCTGATTTGGTATGAATCAAGCATCTGTGTAAGAGTCAGCATCAAGGCCTCCTCATCGTGAAGGCAGCATCCCCTCTTGCACTGGACTTACACTGCAGCATCACAGGTGACATGTCCATGGTGGCACTGCAATGACTGGTGTGGAGCCAGGTCATCCTGCCTTGTGCTGCCGGGCTGAGCAAGGACCAGAATGGATGGCAAACACACTCAGGAACTGCTGAAAAACATCTGATGGCCTACAGCAGGTGGTATTCCTTTCCACGACTATCTACATCTCCTTTTTTCTTGTTTAAAAAAATAAAAATACTTCTTCAGAAAGACTTTGTGCTGTTAGTTAATCAATGCATAGTGCTCACAATGCAAAATAGCTGTCAAACATTAGGTGGCTACTCTGCAATAAAGTAAGGCAGTATCTGCTGGCTGCACTTCAAAGTAATTTTTAAGGATTGTGAAGGGCAGTTTCCATGTAATGCAGGGGTAAGATTCTGTGCTACACTGAGGAGCCCCATTTACACTAGCCACTAAACCGAGGTGTACAGCCTGCAATACAATACACTCAGCCCTCATGCCTCAGCCTTCAGAAACTCATGCAAATTCTTTTTCTTCTCAATTCAGCTTTATTTGATTTTTCCACTCAAAACGAATTCTGCTTCTCTGCACCTCCGGGGGAAGCAGTTCCTGCTGTATTAGGTTTAGAGAGGGTGTGCCTGATGTTAATACTGCATGGGAATGCATCAGATAGACACATTATTAGAAAAGGATTTACAGCATTTCCAGTTGAAAATAAACAATGTAAACCAGAAAATACTAAATCTAAACAAAACCTGCTTGCACGATGCCTTGGCATGAACAAGAAATAAGGAAAACATCCTGATGTAAGGAAAACACCCTACCTGTTTTTACATCTAATTACCAACAAGTATCATTAGACCTCAGCTGTTCACCTCAAGGGTTTACCTTTGGCAGGGTGACAGCAAAAGGAAGAAAAAAAATCCACTTACTCCAAGCCTAGAGTCAACTTTTGCTTAGAAAGCTGAAGTCCTCAGCTCAAAATACTATCTACTGCATAGCAGAGTAAGGTTAGAACAGCATTATTATTTAACTTAGACTAGTAACAATTACAGTGGGTATGACTAAAACCCCCAGAAGGACTTGAGATACTGGAAGAAACATCACCTTATAGATTTGAAATAAAGGAAATGAAAGACCCATATGGTAAAACTTTACTTCCATAAAGTAAAGAGCTGTCACAAACTGAAGACAGACCAAGAGACTGTACAACTGAATGGAGCATTCACAGGAGGTAACATGCTCCTCCTGCTCCAATCTCCTTTGTCCTGACAGTGCCTCTCAGATGCTCTAATCCATGAATGGATCAAAGCCATATTAGAGATTAACAGCAGCTGGCCAGCAGGAATAGGGAATCTCCCCCAAAAACAAGGTAAATTAGCCCACCTGAAGCTCCAAACTCTGCAATCAAACCAGTGCAGGTGTCCGTGCTAACCTCCTTGGCCAATGACTCCTGGTTTTCCTGCAGCAGATCACTGCAAGCAGGTAGGAAGAAAAAGGTTTCCAGGTGGGAGCTTTCACTCACAGGTGAGAAGTGTACACTGAGGGAAGCACCTGTCTCCAGTGTGTGGTGGTGGGGATGATTTGCTTTTGCCTACCCGTATGCTCGCTATTAGAGAACACACACAAGTTAGAGCAAGCGGACTGCCAGCAAACTGACAAGCCCCAAACAAGCATATAAGCAATGACTGGAGAGGAATCATTCCCCCCAGTCTTATGAAATAGTATCCCAGTAACACCAGCTCTGTGGAAATCTGGACAGTGTTACTGAATGGTATGTTGCTCTGTGCAGCTCATGTTGCTCCTGCACAAAAAAATCTCTTATCACACACTCTAAGATGGAGAAGAATCCCATTAGCATTTCTATTAAAAGGGCTTTGAAACCAAATCCTGGAGTTAACAAGCATGAAACATCAACCACAAAACACATCTAAAAAGCTTTTGGTTTCCCAGGAGGGTTTTGGCTTTTTTTCCTTGCTACTTTCCTTAACAGCAAATCAAATAATAATAACAAATGGTTCTGATAATTAAATGCCTCCACATGTTACTGGAGGCGTTCATTTCACTGCACGTACATAGAAGTACAATAACTGTATGGTATGCTGCAGCAGAGTTTATTCTTCAAGAGTACTCCTCGTGTACTTCCTCAGGAAAGAAAATTATTAACTCATCAGATGCAACAGAAACTGACATTTCTCCACTATCAGGATCAAGCCAAAACACAACATAACACAAATTATTATATACTAACCTAAACTCCTACATTAAGGAAAATAAACAAGAGCTATAAATAAAAGACCTATTCCTCACCTGATGATATTTCCTAACTATATATCCCTAGAAGTGTAAATGAATTTCAACAATATCTTTTCCATTTCAAAGACTTAACTTATATCTTCATGTAATAACTTCTGCTTGGACTCAAAAAGAGGACTTGGTAGGCTATGCTGGCTTTCCAATACAAAAGCTAGAAGATTCAAAAAAAGGCACAAAACACAGCATGTTGCCTAATGACTCTTAACAGAGGACTAGGCAGGCTACTGTAAAGGACAAAAAAAAAAAATCTAAGTACCAAAGAAAACATATCTTCTTCCATACTATTAGTGTTAAGAAAGTGCCCGTGACTTAATGATACTGACAGTCATAAAAGGAGAGAAAATAACTTTCAAAACAGAGACTAGAAAAGTCTTAGAAAAGTGCAATGACTTTGAAAACCACACAAAACTAATAAAAATGCTACAAAAGTATCAGAATCCACATTCTTACTACTCTTAATTATAATAGTAAGCAATCTTATAGTGGAATTTGTCATCTATTTTTCCCTTGACTTAACAAATTATATACTGGAACTGTAATTTACTTCATGGGTTGTAGAAAGCTGACTACCTTTCCACCTTTGACAACTTTGCATCTTTCTGCCTCATGGTGATACAGGAAAACAAGAGCACAATTCACTTGCAGAAATGAATCTGTATCTCCTTCAAACAAGCTGCTTGCAATTCATTCTCCCAACACATAATAGCAAGGTTTATAACCCCAGCAGGAGGCTGGGTTAATAGCACTGCTTTTCCCACATGGGAACAGCAGCTGTAAGAACATGTGTACTAGTATACTCAAAACATGCAATTATTAGTTTGAATAAGATACCAAAGCGTTGAAATATCTTAATGGGGAAAAAAAAAAAATAATTTCACTTGGATGCTGAATGATCCACAGTGAAGACATCTCATTATCATTTTTTTTTAACTCCCAAATTGATAGCATCTTCTTCTGGCACAAATTGTTGTTATTAGTCACAGAAGCTTTTTTAAGATTTATTTATTAAGTCAAGTTTCTCCAGCCAAGAAACCACAGGCATGCAACCTCATCAGCATGAAGAGCAGATGGACATTCCCAACAGGGTCTCCTATTCCTCCCCAAGCCCAGCCTCCTCTTCCCAGCATGCTCAATACTTTTAAGTGATGGGATAGAGGTTTGGCTGCCAGCACTACTACCCATGTGCTCAATTTACAGAGTGCCCACTTCAGTTACCTGGCCCGCTCACGTTGCTGGAGCCAAACATCAGTGACTTACACGACGTTCAGGCTCTTCTCATTTTCCGCTGACAAAGCGCTACTGTTCCTTCACTGGATATGTATTGCCAACAGAGACAAGAGTAAATAAAAATAATGCAACTGATCTAGTCTTTTAATAAACCTCCAATGGCTTAAACTACAGTTTTCTGTACAATAAAAGTTCAACCCCCTAAGTATGCCACCAGTTTTGAAAAGAAAATCCTACTATATTAAATCGATAGCTCTTGGACTCTTCTGTTTTTCTTCTTAATTCTGCTCCATCCCCAGTGAAACCCTGTAAATCTGGCAGAACCACCAACTCCCACCAGCACCTACAACTGGAAAACTTCACAAGAACAGACTTGTGCTTCTAAATTTTCAATATACTGAAGCAAGTTTGCTTTCAAGATTTGTTGTTCTTCAATTGGCCCTTTTCTCACCACACTCTAAAGCTATTTCAGAGACACATTAAAGAGGTTTTTGAATTTTTTTGTCAGAATCTGCATACAGTTCCATCTTTATACTGCAATAAGAAATCTCAAAAGAAACCACCAAGAATTCTGGCTCCTATGTTAATTAAAAAGAAAAAAATCATGTGGCTACTTCTACCCTTAATGTTGCTTTCTGAAGCCCTCAGAGGGCTAACTAAAGACTAAAGACTTTCCAGTGACATCACACTATGGGAAGATATCATGCGTGCACTGAGAACAGTTCAGTCAACTGTGCCTCTCATCACAGACAGGGAACTTTTCTTCCAATTCCAAGCTGACCTTTTATCGTTATTAATAGGTGACCACCTATTTTTCTACAACCACTGACTTTTAAAGAAAATAAGCTATTATTCCTCTGGCTTCTTCTCCTCAGCCTTCTCAATATGCACTGTTCTATTGCTTCTGCATCCTTCATCCTTGGAGCACTTAGTCTGTACTTGTTTTTATCGAATTTCAACTGGAATACAATCAGAATTAGGTTTGTTAGTCCAGAAAAGTTTAACCAGGGCTTCTAACCACACATGGATGAAAATCAGCGCAACACTAGCCTGTGCTTATTAGAAATGTCTTCTCAGACAAGACAGAATTTATCTTTTTCACACTTACAGCCATTCTGTCATTAACTGTGAAACCCAGGACTTTCTCCTCCACAGACAAGATGATGAGCAGGATGCTAACAACAGAAACACTCAGCTTCGTGAACAAAACTAAGGACTTCATCCCATTTTTACTACTGCAACCTTTAATACATTCCAGTTCTTCCCTCATTTCCAGTCCTCTCTTTGACAGTGCCTCCCACAGAGTGTCCTCAGCAGAATTTATTAGCACATGCCCACTCTCTTATGCCAAGATAATTAATGAAAATATTATATACAATTTGCCTCCTGATGAAGCTCTAAGCCTTCTGGAAAGAGGCACTTCCTTCAACAGGGCTCAGGGCACCTCATTTTAGCACTGCAAGCTTGGCAGAGTTTTGGTGAGAGCCACAAGCCTGGTGACCTCAGTGATGACTCCACTTCCTAGATGTTCAGTCTACACTGAAGCTCTCATGCAGGCCTAGAAAAAACTGACTGCAATATTACATAGGAATATCTTCACCCTAAATTATGGTATCCTGTGATACCCTCCTGGAATGAATTGTTATGTCCAATACTAAGCTCCAGCTCAGAAGGATGTGACCTAGCAGCTTTTTCTGTTGCTGTTGTGCTTCCTCAGAACTGTCTCCCATCTCCAACGCCTGCACACAGACCAGCAGCTGCACTTGCATATGGAGAGAACGAAGCAGATAACTTTGCAAAATGTAATCTATCAGCCACTATGCCTGCTCACTTTTCCTGCCTGGCTTCCCTCTTCTTTCTGATCAATCTCTTTGTTACCCTCCAGTTACATGTTGCAACGGCAATCATTTGGTATTTAGCAAGAATGCTGCAGCCAGCTTTGTAACAGACCACTCTGACGGCCAAACTCATACTTCAACACCTTTTCTCCATAACTTGGCAATCTGTGATCAACATTGTCCTCAGCATCCTGTCCTTAATTAAGATGCCACCTGTGTCCAAATAACAACAGAAAAATGAGATCACACGACTGCATTCACTGAAAACAGCCAATACAATCGTCAGTGCAAAATTTCTGGGTTACCCTCCCCTCAACACATGCCTAAACAAGGACATAACATAATAAAAGGTCTGTAAAGACAGCATCGTATCAGTTCTGAAACTGTAGGTAGGAAACCTGTAGTTCACACAGCTATTCACAAGACACAAAGCTGGCTAATCTCCTAATGTTACCATTAAAAAACATCTATGCACAGCAAGCCTAAATCAGTAGGAGGGCTGGCCCAGGTAATCTTCAGAGGTCCTTTCCAACCTCAGCCATTCTGTAGCAACATGAGAGCAGGATGCCCTAAATATCTTTGAAATGCCTAGAATTTTGCCTCTCCATCTCCCCTCCTCCCATTTACTCTAGAAACACAGTACAGCTGTGACATCTCAGATGCATAACTGGCAGCCACAAGCCTTCTAACTACTGACCATCAGTCCCTTTGTCTTTGGAAACAGCATGGTACTGCCAACACAGCTTTGGCTCAATAAAAAGCTTTACTAGCTGTGGTACTACACAGAGTACCATACATACAGGAAAAAAAAATAAAAATCAAAGCAACTCTCAGGAAAACGTTCACAGCACATATTAATTCCAGTGAACTACAGCAGCTACAATGAAGCAGAATAAAGGAGCTCCTCTTTTCTTATCTGCCTGCCAGATACCTGCTCCCAGAAAATATTAACAGCTTGCTTTACCTCAAGAACACACACAAAATTATTAACCGTACCTTGAAGACCAGGAAGGTTTCAAAGATGCACTGACAGCACCCTCTTAACAGTAGGGCAAAGGTCCTACACAAAGGCCTGCATCTAGTTGGTTGCATATGGTTCATCAGCTAATGGTTCATTAGGATGACCAAAGTTCAGCTGGCAAAAGTCCAGATGGACCGCAAAAGCCACATCCTTCTTCTGAACACCCTGCAAGGTCATTTCCTAATTGCACACTGCTGCAATGTCCTGGGGCTTCTTTTAATATCTGCAGAGAGAAGTACCCAAATGTTTGTAGCCCATATGCTCTAGATCATCTCAGGTTTGACACATACTCTGCTCCTGTCAATCAGCACTTATCACAGGGGAGAGGCTTTGCCCAGGAAGATGACTACAACTCTCGACAGCTGGTTGACCCTTTTAACCTTATTTTTGTTTGGTGCAACTTCACACAAGAGACATTGCTGCTTACATTACTGCCAAAGCTGCTCGTCAAGTTCATATGAAGTTCATATTAAGTTCAACGAGGGAAAGTGTTACACTGGGATGGGGCAACCCTGGATGTACAGATTAGGGAATGAGATGCTGAAAAGCAGCGCTGTGAAAGGGACCTGAGGGTCCTGCTTAACTGAAACCTGACTATGAATCAGCAGTGCCTTGGCAGCCAAGAAGGCCAACCATGTCCTGGGGTGCATCAGGCACAGTATCTCCAGCCAGGCCTGAAATTGTGTCAGGGGAGGTTTAGGTTGGGTATTAGGAAAAGGTTTTTCACCCAGAGGGTGTTTGGGCACTGGAACAGGTTCCCTAGGGCAGTGGGCACAGCACCAGCCGCACAGAGTTCAATAAGCACTTGGATGATGCTCTCAGGCACATGCTGTGACTCTTGGGGATGGTCCTGTGCAGGGCCAGAAGCTGGACTTGATGATCCTTGAAAGTCCCTTCCAACTCAGCATATTCTATGATTCTGTGATTCCCTAGCAGCACATCAGCCGTCTGGCATGACACAGCCACCACACAGAAACAGGGCAAATTTGGCACAGCGTCCAAGTACTTCCCCTGGCAAGGGAGAGTACTGTTCACCAGCAATGATCTGTTACCTATTTGACAAAAGCAGCAGCTACATATCCTGAATCAGGCATCTCCGTAGGTGACTCAAGAGAAGAATTACAGGTTGNGCCAAGAAGGCCAACCATGTCCTGGGGTGCATCAGGCACAGTATCTCCAGCCAGGCCTGAAATTGTGTCAGGGGAGGTTTAGGTTGGGTATTAGGAAAAGGTTTTTCACCCAGAGGGTGTTTGGGCACTGGAACAGGTTCCCTAGGGCAGTGGGCACAGCACCAGCCGCACAGAGTTCAATAAGCACTTGGATGATGCTCTCAGGCACATGCTGTGACTCTTGGGGATGGTCCTGTGCAGGGCCAGAAGCTGGACTTGATGATCCTTGAAAGTCCCTTCCAACTCAGCATATTCTATGATTCTGTGATTCCCTAGCAGCACATCAGCCGTCTGGCATGACACAGCCACCACACAGAAACAGGGCAAATTTGGCACAGCGTCCAAGTACTTCCCCTGGCAAGGGAGAGTACTGTTCACCAGCAATGATCTGTTACCTATTTGACAAAAGCAGCAGCTACATATCCTGAATCAGGCATCTCCGTAGGTGACTCAAGAGAAGAATTACAGGTTGGTTTGTTTTTCTTAATGTTGACGCCCAGGCACAGAATTTCAAACTCTATCTTCACCCCCACTCTGCATGAAAACCACCCCACAGCACAGACAACCTCTCTGCAGCAACAAGCAGCATGTGCCACCCACCCGCACCACTGAGCTCACAGCTTAGAAGCACCTTAACCCTTCTGAAAGAAGCTTGCACTGAAATACAAAAACTTACAAGAGGCACTGGCTCAATACTATTTAGTACAAAGGCATTGCCATACTCTCGTCAAAAACCCAAGCACTTCCTATAGCTAACACTACAGCACTAAAATTCTATTTTAAGTCTTATTGTTTGGATAGACCTGGATGGTGAATGTGCAGATAGGCCGTTCCACACAGGTGAAGTCATGGGCAAGGGATTCTTCTGCTGGAGTTTGAGTAACACAGTCCAGTGGAAGGTGTCCCTGCTCATGATCTTTAAGGTGCTATCTGACCCAAACCATTTTATGACTCTGTAATTTCAGTTACTGTTTTCAGTAGGTACCATGCCTGTCTCTCAAAAACCCCTCACCTATATCTGTACCAGGTATTTGGGCATCCTGCCCTAGCAACATGCTACCGGTATTCTGGGGCAGCCCCTGCAACCTCAACTAGACACCTAGGATCTAAGTTGTGCTCCTCAAAGAATGTGCTAGCAATAACCAATCAACTGTTTGTATGGTTCTTAAGTATTTTTCCAATAACAGCACGTTTAATTGTTTCAGTTTCAAGAGACTAGTCATAAATATTTGGTGTACATATCCAAATGCAATAACACAGTGTGCACTAGCAATTAGGATGAGAGTGATGTAAAACATTCTGAGAAGAGCAAATTTATTTTTTTCCATCACATTCAGAAATCCCTCAGGTCACTTTCATATATATGCATTTTGTTGAGACAGATCATTGTTAGTTTCCACAACAGTCCCTTTCTTTAAAATTCCTTGATTCCTCTCAACCTTGTTTGCAGCTGCTCAATTACCCTGCAGAAATGTAATGTATCTGGATGCAAGTAAAAATCATCATTTTCAGTAATGGCCTCTTAAAAAAAAAAGTTGTTTGAAGATGCACATTAAAACTGTGAGACTCAATTATGCACTGTCAGTCATTCTAGTAGCTTCCTAGTGTGGTAGGTGTCTGGGGATAAAGAGCTGGAACTAGTTTCTCCTTTAAATTCAGTTTTTAAGATCTCTGTAATCTCCATATACAGTTCTTCAAACTTCTGTGGCTGTACCAGCTACACCAGCCAATCTTGCAAAAGTTGCCTTACACATCTGTAGAACCAAAATGGTCACAAGGGCAATATACTATAATCTTGACATCATTTGCATGACACTGCCTATATTGAAACTCTGGATCTAAGATCTGATTCAGACAGTGGAAATATTTGTAAATCAAAAATTTGCAAAAATCATGGCGAAGGTGCTTAAAATAGATTTTTCTAGAAAACATGAAATTGAACCGTTACATATATGCTAGATATGTTTTTTTGCTGGCTTTATACTTCTCTTTCACGTAATGATCTCAAAGCAGTTTCCTCTTCTGTGACATGGGCAGCATCACAGATTACTTACAGTCTCACAGCTGAACCTGAAAAAATTGCATAACTATTTGTCCTGGTTTCAGCTGGGATAGACTTAATTTTCTTCTTAGTAGCTGGTATAGTGCTGTATTTGAATTTACTGTGAGAATAATACTGGTAACTGCACCAAAATTTGACGAGTAATGTAGTACAAAAAGTGTTGTGCTCCAAATGCTGTTTAGCTCCAATTCTTATCCCGATTACTTAGCACCAAAAACGACCCCCCACCCCCAGCCTACAACAACAGAGGGGACGGGACTTAGTGAAAGAGATTGATTTGTGAATTAGAAATTGTCTTTTACTAGATGACTGCAGAGAGCTTGGCAAAATGCTACTGCAATCTGATTAGCATGGCTCACTACTTCTTTTATTAAATAATAATTTACAATAACAAACCCTCTGATGACAGAGATTAAAATAATTCAATATTATAGTAAATTCAGGTGGTACTAAATACGTGACCAAATTTGATTCTAAGAAGAGATTTTGTGATACATTATGTGACCATCAGGAGTCTCCTCCTCTGAACTGACTGCTCCATGTCAGCACTGTGTACCCCTCACACCAGGGTCAGTAACTGCTGTTGCCTCACCCCCATTTCTGCTGTCTCACTGATGCAGTGACACACAAACACCTGGCAACAACCTTCCTCTGCAGTGGATATATGGGTAAAATGAAGCCCACTCATCATCCCAAGCCCTCCCCTTCACACGCAGCCAGAGGCTGGGCACCGCAGAGCCCCAGTGCAGAAGTTAAAGGTCTGTTCAAAAGGAGAAACCAATCACCCCAGTGCATGCACCAAAAGCCTCCAAGGGAGATGCTTGTGTTTCAACACTGCATTTAGCCCCACGACCACCTGCCTTCTGCCAGAGTCACCTGCAGCCAGATAAATAGGCCACTGCCAGCAAAGCTTTGACAAGAATCCCATATATCCCACCAATGGATAGCACAAAGGGCCCCAAGTTCAATCCTGGAAAAAAAAAAATATTGGTACCTGCTCTCTCCAATGTTTCAGTATAGGAAAATGAAAAAGTCTTATTCGAAACAAGACAATAAAACTCAGATTTCTTTCTGACAGTCTCACATATACATCAGCAAAAGGATACATAAAAGCAAAATATTAAAAAAATGCCTCAAGTAGAAGGCAACACATGCTTATAGATTAATTATATTTCTTTCCACCATCAGCTGCTTGAAAAGGACAACTGCATAGATCAAAGCACTCTGTTATACACCAGAATTTTATTGCTGCCAAGAGAATTAATTCAAAAGGAAAATCACCCCACTCATCTTAAATTTTAGGACAGAATAACCATTAATCTTAATTTTCATCAAGAAATTCTCTCCAGCCAGGGATGGTGTAAGACACATTCGTTCTTGTTTTCACTCCTAGTTGAGTGTCCATCTGCTGCCAGACTTCTACCCAACCTAGCCACTTGCTACAGAAATATTAAATTAACACTTGCCTGCATTTGTAGCCTATTCTCTGAGATGCAAACCCAGCCCTCCTCTCAGACAGGACACTGTAATCCCCCTGAGGGAAAGCACGATGCAGATGTGCCGAAGGAGATGAAAGCAGCAGCTTTATGCAATCAAGCCTGAACTTCTTAGGTAGAGGCTTTCAAGTTATACTTGCATGTCTGCTAAAGAGAAAGGAAATTTCCTCAAAGGCTAAAGAAAAAGATGCTCCCACACTGAGAAAGAAACAACCACCATTTTGATACAAGGCACAGTTACATTATCTGCAGGGAACTCAGCACTTCAGATTACAACAGAAACGGCAGGAAAGAAATCCCTCACATAAATGAACATGTGACTTCAGAATATTACTGGATTGTGACTTCAGAATATTACTGGGTTCTGCCTTCAGGGAAGAGAAGAAAGCAAAAACCACAAGATTTACAGGGATTGCTCTAAGACCAGGAAGGGAGGTACTCCTACATCTATTTGCTGATGCTCAGCAAGCCACATATTTAAGGGTTTATCACAGAATAGGGGGGCATGGATTTTAAAAGCAGTTGTCCTACCCCACTGTACTGTTTAGCAACTCAATAGGTAAAAGCAGCAAATTAGCCTCAAGCACAACTATATATTTAAAATTCATTCTCACCTGCTGCTATTCAAGTATTGCTTTGTGTTCCCCAAGAAATAATCCAGTAAATTATGTTCTGCCCCAGTTTGGCCTGTGACCATTTTTCATCTATTAATTCTGGGTTATTCCTGTTCTGCTTTTAAGGCAAGCTCAGGCAGCAGATTGTCCTGCATGGTCTGGCACCATTAGATTGCACTCTGCAATTCTACATTTCACTCTCCTGGAGAGAACCATCTGGTCTACAGGTTTGAGATGCTGACCACCTGAGTGGAAGCAACTTCATTAAAAACTTAAGACAAAAAAAAAAAAAAAANTACTTCTGCACAGTACTTCTATTCATTTAGGATCCACCTGTAGAACAAATACACACTGTTTTTAATACATTACATATAGGCTTTCTTGTTACTACAGTGTTTAGTAATGAAGGAGTTCTTGGCTTTTTTATTTTGGTTCAATTTACTGTATTTTTCTACAGTGCTTTAAACTTGTGCAGAAAGTTGATGGAGCTTTTCACATCAGCACCATTAATTTCTCATTGGATCAGATAGAAAATATATGTATGAATGCTCTAAATTAATTTAGAATTCCTAAGGTATAGTCAATAGTGATGTCTGAACAAGTAAACAAAATATTTGTATTAAAGAGAAGGAATGAGAAAGAGACTTTTTTTTCAGTTGAGAAGCATAAACTGCATATAAAAATTATGCTCTGAGCTGGAAAGTGCCTCATTAATTTTGTCAGCATGTATGAATGGGGAGCTTTTCAAAACATCTGTCTGATTCTGTCCCTTGAAAATCCTTATCCATTTCAATAGGATGAGACAAAGACCTAGGCAGACTACTTTCTAAAAGCCTTTGGCTACAGACAGCCCACTGCACACATCATTATACACAAATCCTCGGGGTGAAATAAAAAAATAGAGTACAAGGAAATTAACTCAATCTTCATATCCTACCATTTGCTGGGATGTTGTTTCCTGGGAGTTCATAATCCATTTCAATTTACCTTTTTAACCCCCGGAATCTTCTGTTTTCTGGAATGTTACCATTGTAATTTGTATTGTTGGTTTGTCACTGTGTTCCTTTGAATAGTAAATAAGCAAACTACATATTTCATCCATATCCCATTGCCTTCACAGAGTACTATATGTGGGCCAGCTCCTCACATAACCTTTCTGACAAGCACCAAATTACCATATCTTTTCAAAGAATAAAGCCTCAAACCACTACATGCTCCAAGAGAATACAAATTACCACCTAATTTTCCAGGTTTTTTTAACATATGAGGGTTTTTAAGTCTTCAGCACAAAGACTGGAGCAACATACCTAGCCATGCTAAAGAGAAAACATGTCCTGCTGTTCCCAGAGGTACATGTTCCTCTTCATTTCCATCACAGTATCTGAACTGGGTCAGTCTTTAGCTCTTACTCATCTCTGCTGGTAAGAAAAAGCAGCCTAAGTGAACAGAACTAGTGGGAGGGGGGAGAGATGCACACATACTAGAGGAAACTTAATAAAAACTAGAGGTTAAATACCACTGAGGGCTCATCTGTTCTGAACAGTATAAAAGAGCATTTGCAACCTCTGACTGTGCTTGACCCCAACGTTAAAGAAGGGGAATAGCAACATGTCAAAGAGCAGTATCACCAGATATATTTAGACTAAGGAATTAACAGGTTGACATGTTCTTCTTAGGTCAATTCAGAAAATAATGTTTTGGTTTTTTTAGCTTTCCTTAGAGAACTTCCAATTAATAACCAAACATTAATTTTCCCAGTGATTACGATGTACCCATACTTCTGCCCTTCCCCAGAAATGGCTGCATTAAGATGAAGTGTCATGGACACAACCACAACAGTGTTCAGCCACTGCTCCCCCTACAACTTCTGGAACTCACAGCTACCACAGCCTTAACTCAGCCTATGAGAAATAACTGTTTCCTTTTCCTTTGAGAGACAATCCAGTGACAAAAATATCATTACAGGAAAGATGTTCAGTAATACAGCCACCCGAATTGTTAGGGACCAATACAAGTGGTAGCTCCCACAGAGGATACTGTGGCAAAGCAAAAAAACTAGTGGCTGCTTATGCTTAGAACAGCAAGCAGCTGCCAAGAGCTATCAGTCTGCCCAGGCAGTATATATTGAGCTAACAAACAAAATAAGGACTGGAAAAGGCACATTACATTCTGGAAAAAGTTGCTACTAATGTAGGAACCAAAACAGTGTTAACACCAAGGTCTCTATGACATTTCCTGCTACATACCGCAGTCACCTCGTGGAATAAAAGAATTAACAGAACTCAGTATAACTGTCTCCAACTTCTAGAAACACCAAGCAGGAAGGTTGTACAGCTATATTGTACCTTGCAAGAGAAGTAATTAATTAAAAAATACTTACTTCAAGTTTATTTGTGTATATGCTATTACAAAATTAGGAGACACCTAAAAGATGTTTGACAGAAAAATATTTGGAATAAAACGTTAATAAGCAAATAAAAGCTCAGCTGAAAGCTCTGCAAACATCAGCAGTGACACAGAGTGATTTGTGTTCCCTCTGTCAGAGTTCACATGGGCACAGAGCCCTTAAGCTGTTCCCAAGACCAGAGCCCACTACATTAAAACTCTCCAGCAAACACTCTGCCTAGTTATGAAATATTAACTACAGCAAAACTCATTGCTCAGGACTAACAGCAGCCATCCATTAAGCAGGGGGCCAAGCTTTACGTTTCCTTTGAGAACCACAGCAAACAGTGTTTGCTGCCACTCTTATTTGAAAAATCAACCTCACTAAGTGAATTAGAAGTTCATTCTTCCTCAGATGGAAGAAAAGAACACACAAGTCCAATTTCCTCCAAGAGGGAAAAATGGTCTTTTAACATGTAATTCCAGAGAAAAGACATTTAACATCCCTTTAAATGAGATACTATACTAGGTACTGCTGTGGTGTCACATCTGTTACTGAAGTCTATCCTGGATGTAGTGTCTAAAATCACTACACAGGATTATTCCAGCATTTGCTGCAGTACTACTGTTAGCATTACCAAATGCAGAAAACCGTATTTCATACTATGGGACACAAGACACAAAAAAGGCCTATAAGCTTTAGAAGTCCAACCAGGAGCTAATGCAGTTTACCTGTTTAATTCCAAAACTGCCTAACTTGTAAAAAGTCTGAGTTGAAAACTGTAGTAAATTTAAGCTCCTTTGTAAATAGTAGTATTTTAACTGAACTTAAAAAAAAAGGTCAAACACACAAAGACCTCTAATTATCCTTAATTCAGAGACATCTAAAGTAGGCTCCATTTTCCTGCAGGGAAGAGACAGGCACTCTCCTTTACATTATGATTTTGCCAGCTTTTTTTTTTTTTAATGTTGCATCTTTCTACAGAATTTACTAAAAAATTTTAATAAACATACTTGAGATTAAGCACTGTATCTTCACATTTCCTCACACCCTGGGAGTCAATTTAAACAGGTTGTTAAACTGAAACTTTGTGTTACCTTCATGCAGATGGATATTCAACAGGTACTAAGGCAGCTCTGTGAGATTCACTGTGAGCCTATTGAAGTGACCTGGATTAAAGGCAGAACTAAAAAGAGATTTCTTTTCTTTTTAAAATACAAGTCCTTTCAACTCTGTTTATAATGAACCTTCATAAAATCTATTTTAAAAAAGACTAGAAACTGCATTTGCATTGCTGCAGATAAAACTAGCTGCCACCATAGGTGGAACTTTTCTCCAGCAGTTGAGAGGTGTGGTGCTCCTTGAGGCTTCACCAGGCACCTGCCCACATCCAGGGAAAGGGTGTCTCAGCCATCTGTCTTTGGAGCACCTCACCTCCAAAGACATTCCCCAGAATTTAAAGGGCAGATTTGACTTTCTGGGACAGGGCACAAGTTACTGCCTTGCTCCTGATTTTACACTACTGACCTTTGTAGGTGAAGGATCTCCACCTTCTTTATGGGGGCTCTGATGTTTTAAATCTCACATATGGACCACAACAGCTCATAAAGAACTGGCACACTGGCATCAAAAATCTGCAACTCAGTTTCACAAATCCAAAAAACTTTCAGAAGAAGTTCTACATCATCTATATCTCAGTCCATAGACAAAGCATTTAAAGGGCAGCTGAGATACAATGAAAACTTGCATGGATTCCACATGCTTCTGAGGAAAGGAAATGACCAAGAGAGGAAGGGAGCTCCAGAGAGAGCAAAGAGAAACAGTGGGAAGACACAAGTCCAGATGCATTGAGGAAGCAGAGATGAGTGAACAGAAGGTTGGTTGCTTTTAGCTTTGAAAGCTGATGCAGGGAGGAGATCCAGAAGATGACAACTGGATGAGAATTTGCATGGGGCTGCTGACCAGGCAAAGGCGCTGTTCTGCTTTCAATATGAGATGACTCAGTACCACACAGATTGCTCCAAAAATGTGTTGCATGATGCTTTAAGAAACAGGTATTTCTGAGTGATTTAGATTTTCCTGAGAGACACTGTTTTCTAACCTAAGAAAGCACCTGAGAGAATGTGCATCAAGTTCTCCCCAGAAAGAGAAGTTTAACTTTCCTACCCCCACCATACTGTCAGCAAGAGGTTCTGGTGAAAGAAAATGCGATTTAATAAACAAATATAAACAGAGTTAAGTAGTTCTCAGTCTAGTTATTTAAACAATCCTCAGCCAGACATGAAATAGAAACAGACAATGCTGAGTGCCTGTACCAGGAAGGCTGAGAACACCACAATAAGTGCTTAAGATTCTGCAAAAGAAGACAGAGAGGGGAGAAGACAACATTAAAAAAAATCACTGAGTCTCCACAGCCTTGATCAGAAATACAGCATAAGGCTTCTCACCAGAATTGAAAACAAAGCTAAATACATGTTGGCATTACTTAGATGAGGTTAGCTGGTAAGTTAAGGACATCCTGGCCTGTATGAGCCATAGTGTGGCCAGCAGGGCTAGGCAAGGGGTCATCCTCCTGTACTCAGCACTGAGGAGGCCACCTCTCAAATCCTGTGTTGTTTTGGGGCCGTCCCTACAAGAAAGACATTGAGGTGCTGGAGTGCGTCCAGAGAAGGGCAACAGAGCTGGTGAATGGTCTAGAGAGTAAATCTGATGAGAAGCAGCTGGGGGAGCTGGGATGGTTTAACCTGGAGAAAAGGAGGCTCGGACGAGACCTTGTCACTCTCTATAAATGTCTGATAGCAAGCTGTGCCAGGAGAAGTATAGAGTAGATATTAGGAAAAATTTCTTCACTGAAAGGGTGGTCAAGCATTAGAATAGGTTGCCAGGTTTGTGAAATCACCATCCCTTGAAATGTCCAAAGAACGTGTGGATGTGGGAGGACATGGTTTAGCATTAGAACACAGTATTTCTGGGTTACTGGTTGAACTCAATGATCCTAAAGTTAACAATTCTCTAATTCTATGATAAAGAGGATACAACCTAGAGCAAACATATCCTTTATCACCAGAGACAAAAAGTCTTCATAACCTTTGAAAAGGAGAAAAAGGAGCAAATGGATGCTAAGACACCAAAAATTACTTTTTAAACTGATACTCCTTGGAATATCACAAAATGAAACTTGCAAGGATGCTATTCAAAATGCTGGAAAAACTGCACCAAAATATGGGCATGCCTCATCAAGAGATACATCTAATAAATAATCAGCTAGTATTTAGTATACAAGTAACAAACACAATTACAATCCAAACCATGATTTTGAGCACTGGCTCATGCAGTATTGTTTCTTTTGAAGAAAAACATTAGCTTATTTTCCATAAACATCACAAATATAGAATCACAGACTCACAGAATGACTAGGGTTGGAAGGGACCTTAAGAATCATGTGGTTCCAGTCCCCCTACCATGGGGAGGGACAGCCCCCACTAGATGGGACATCCACAACTTCTCTGGGCAGCCTGTTCTAGTGCCTCATCATCCTCTGAGCAAAGAATTTCTTCCTAATATCTAATCTAAACCCACCCTCTGTCAGTTAAAAGCCACTCCCCCTTGTCCTTGTGTACAGCTTTCCTGTAGGCCCCCTTCAGGTACTGGAAGGTGCTGTAAGGTCTCCCCAGAGCCTTCTCTTCTCCAGGCTGAACAGCCCCAGCTCTCCCAGCCTGTCTGCAGGAGAGGTGCTCCAGCACTCTGAGCATCTTCATGCCCTCTTCTGGACCCATTCTAACAGATCCATTTAAAATAATTTTCAAATGTCAAATGGATACACTATCTGATGCTTCACCACAGACAAGTGCATGAAACCCAACTCAAAGTGTGTAAACTTTGTATCCTGTGTATTTCATACACCCACACTGATTTGATTTTCTTTAAGCCTAGAAGTGAACAGCTCCTCCCTTATACTGGTTCCATAGAGAATTATTTCCATGAAAGCATATTCAACCTTGACATGTTTTGAGCAAAGTTCATAGGTGCCATTTTGGTATATTTAGCAGATAGAAATCATAGCAAAGAAGTGTCATGCTGTACCAAATTTCTTGATGACGAAAGTGTCACAGTTCATTTGACACAGGATGACTCAAATATCGAGTTTAGTATTATTCTGCAAATATTCAAAAAAAATCAGCAGATTTTCCATTTAGTAGCAATTTAAGGATCACAGGTAATTTATTTTCAAGAAATGTTGCGTTACTCCCATAATTTCACTATCATGACATAGGAAAATTTAAAAAGCATTACACGCACAGCCAAAGTGTATTGAACATGCCCAGACTATACATTTGACTTTACCAGGTACTGGTACTGACTACTAGGTATTGTTTCTCAAGCACTGAGAAAGCTGCTTTATTTCAAAGAAATGACAGAGTACCTTCAACTTCCTGAATAAGAAAATGTCATTTCAGCCTCGGGCTCTGTGGCAGCAGCAGCCAATCATGCTCCTGGCCATTGCAGTTTCCCTTGCTCCCTTACTCTGGCTCCTGGTCTCACACATCCCCAAGTGAAATTAACTGCTTCAGCGTACTAAACCAGCAAAAAGCCAGGCTCTACATTAAATTACATGACTTCTAACAATCTAGACTTCAGAGGGCTTAGAAAGCTGGAAGAGCTGAACACGAGTGGGTCCAGGGGAGCTCCCCAGCCCAGGGGGCCAGGTCAGCCAGTGGGCAGGTCAGGCTGCTGCCACAGAATGCCCCAGCCAGCCCAGGTGGCCACAAATGCCACTCAGGAGGTCAACAACCACGCTGGAGGAAAGGGTCACTTACACTGGCTCTGCATTTCAGGAGGTGAAGGGAAAATGGAGGATCTACATGCCTCAGTTCTGCTCATCTGAGGAAACATCTTCTGCAGGTCTTAGTTTGCTCTTTGCAATCAACAATATTTATAATGGTATTATAAGTCACTCAGTGATTTCATCAGACCAAAAAAGGTACTTGCAGTTATGTGGCTGGCAAACAGCAGTGACAGTACAAGAACATGCTCTAAACGCCTTACATAATGAGTTGAATTTACTACTACAGCCAGTTTTACAAAACTGTCTCAGCATTTTAACTTTAAACCCCAAAACAGCATCAGCATGTAAGACAAAAAAAAAAAGTATGAAGAGCAATCTCTTCATACATCTCAAAAAAGGAAGCAATTAAGACTTGTACTTTTTCTGATATGATCAAGGACACTGGAAAATTGCAAAGAAAATAAGAAGATTGCCAGGAATTAGACTACTCTGGTAGATGAAAGGATGGGGAAGAAGTGGGAGGAGAACGAGCTATTTTCCACATTGTGCCGTTAATTTTCCAATTGAATTGTCATTGCAATGCTTTTATTTGAAAGTTTACCACACAATTGCAGAGACATGAACTGCTATCAAATCTTCCAAATGTAGCTCATATTTTCAGTCCAAAACTCATTATTATCTTTATATTAAACATCACAAAACAAGCCATTCTGAAAACTCACAGAAAGGTGAGGTTGCTTCAAACCCCAATGTGACAAGCATGTATTGATCAGCTAGTTTCTCTCTCTGCTTTTCCTATCCAAAAACTGAGGTGTTTTTTTTTTTTTTTTTTTTGCTTTTCTTTATGTAAAATCAAGACACAGTCTACCAGCCATAACCATCACATCACAGTACTTCTCAGGCTGTAGATCACATTATGTTTTGGAGGATGGAGTTCTCTCTCCTTCAAAAAGTATTAAAGGCTACTGAATTTGGACTCAAAAATGCATTGCACAAAGTGCTTCAAAAGTGCATTTATGCAATGGAAAAGAAAGCGTGGAGGGACAACAATAAAAGACCATCAAGCATTAGCATTGTCAAAATCCTCCTCCACTAGACACACTTGCACAGTTTGACTGCATCTGCAGAGTAAGAAACTACTGAAAAATATACACCTGGTATTTAAAAAATATACTTGCTCCCTTCTGCTTGATCCAAGAATCTTCCCCACACCACATCCCCCTCAGTTTGATTAATGTATTGAAATAATGTACACAGCAGGTACCATGGAGACCCAGATTAAGGAGCCATGGAAATTAAGACTTTCCACATGTGGAAACCAGTGTTATTAATATACTAATTATTTTTTCATGATGATATTTAAACCTTCCTAAACAGTCAGAATAATTAAGGAAAGGACAGGAAACAACATTTTTTTCCTGTGATTGTATTAACCTTTTCTGCATGATTAAGCTAAAAAGACAGCCATCATTTATCTTAATGTCAATCAAAAGATTTACAAGTCACTGGAATTGTATGACGATAGCAGAGAATTAAATATTCCTCATCTCTCAAATAATCTTTCTTGGACCACCTTACCCATCCTTTTATCCTCAGGAAGAGGATAAAAGGATCATGTACTAGACAACACTTAGTACGTGAATTGCTGGTTTCCCTTACATAGTTTATTAAAAATGAAAATATAGTCTTAGTTTTAAAACCTTTTCACAGCTGAAAAGACCAGGGTTTTCCTTTATCACATGATTTTCACTATGTGGTTTTTCTTCTCATTTCTTACTGATTCTTTTAAAACCAAACACCTGTTTTATTTTGACATAAAATACATGGGATTTCAGCAAAAATAATGATTAAAAAATCCTATCCTTCCACCTAACTGCATCATAATGAAGAGCTTTCTTCTGTTTGTTTTATAAGTTCTATTGTCACAGCAGTGAGAAATGCACACTGGGAACATCTGATGGATCAAAATTTGAAGGAGTTGGGCAGAAAGTTGCTTCTTCTGTAAGAAGTCTCATAAGATAAAGGGTTTTTAAAAAATACATGAAACTATGAAACTTTGCTCTTTAGTCAAAGTGTCAAAACACATCATATAGTTTAACTACAGAAATCTCTAATACTCAAAATTTTGTGATGAGGCTTTCAAGCCCCATTACTCAACCTCTGGTGGATTTCTCAGTGAAAACCAACTGAGCAATTCAGAGAATCAGCTTTTGAATTACTATTGGTTAGGTTTTATGAATTATTCTCCTTTTCTTTCTCCTTTCTAATATTTACTTCTACAACAGGCTTTCCATGCCTGTTTATAAATGACATAGATATCTTATGAGTAATCTCTTCTGGTTGAAAATATAATTTATTTTAATTGGAACTGAAAACCTGTTTGAGGGGTGGCAGGAGGAAACTGTTCCTATTTCCTGCTATAGTTCTCTCAGCATCTAATTACATCCATAAAGAGAAACAATGGGGAGGCTGTGTGTTATTCAGTTTAATGTGGTTAATTACACTATGCCCCCTATGCATGCAAATACACCAGAGCCTCACAACTGATTCAGCACCCACACAACACATTTATCAGCTGTAACAACTGTGCTTTGAGATCACATATGATACATGCTCCAGATATAAATACTTGTTTACTGGAAAAGGTTTCTAGTTCACAAGAAAACATGTAAAATGCAGCAGGACACCAAATAAAAAATTCTAGCCATTAGCATCTGTATTTAACATAAAATTCTTGTCAATATGAATTAACTGCTGCAACTAGAAGCATACTCTTCCTACTGAAATACCCTTCTCCATGCTTTTCTGTGACAAAGATACTTTGGGAAAGTCCTTTTTTTATACCCCCAAATCTCAATACACTAACAGGAATTGAATGGAATACTTCACTTCCAAAAGTTTTAAGATTTGTGCCACCTCAGAATGGAATTAAGGTACCAGTCAGATCTTCTGCAAGACAGATTCAGCGCCTAGGTGTCCCTAAGGACAAAGAATCAATATTTTAAATAATATCTATCCCTGAGATAGATTCAGTTGGGACAGTGACACATCAGCTGAGCACATCTTCATTATTACTCCTCCAAAACATGCTTGCATCAGCAATGGTTGGTGAGTCCAAAGGCAGAGAGAGGGTAGGTACTCAAGGAAGGTGCAGATGAAACAGCTGCTGGCACCCAGAACAGCCTCTGAACACCAGGCTCTCCTCTGTACACTCTGGTAATGGGGAAGAATCATCAGTCGCACATTGCAGAGCAATGGCTTTTGATGACAGCTTAAATGTCAACACTGCCTTTCCCAAGAAGCGTGAAAGGACTTGGTCTTGAGAGACGAGACATCTCAGTGATCAGACAACAACTCTTCCAAGGCCAGATTTTTCAAGTACAAAATCGCAAGGGAAAAGAATAAAAAGGTAAAAGGAACTGCATATGGTCCTCCTTCTACGAAGAATCAAAGAAATGTTTCAGAGGCTTAGAATGAAACAGTCTGAGCTCAGATGAGTCACTGGGGTTCTTGGAGCAAAACAGACAATATGGATAATTGATAAAACAGGGACAGACAGTAAGAGGCATAGTCATGAGGGACAGTCGTGATGCTTGAAGAATATGATAGCTTTTGTGAGGAGTTAACCTCCCTCAGAACACAGTTGGAATAGTAGGAGGTCTGTTCAGAAACATCATGTTACGAGGGAAGGACAAATGGGTGTAAGTTGGGAAGAAGAAGATGGATTAGTTAAGAAAAGAAGTGGCAGAATTTATTCTGATCTGCCTTGGAACCTGGCCCTGTTTTGAACAAGAGGCAGCACAATGTGATTTTCAAAGGTACTGGTCAACCTAAGTTATTTTAAGAAAAGGGCTTAATGTGGGAAGAACAAAACAAAAATAGCATTATCTTCATTACTGAATGAAACCCATGCTGAAAAAAGCTGCAGTCTGGAGAGTAGGTCACTGGTGCCTAGGGAAAGACTGTGATGAATTAAGCGCCAAAGAACCTGCAAATGTTATGAGAAGACAGATGTCTTTTGGCAGACTAATGCTTTGATTTTGTTTAAACTAGCTAAACTGAGTAACTTAGCTTCAACAGCACAGTGAATAACTGCTCCTGCTATAAAGTTTTAACCTTTCCCCATTCAATTAATGTTAGACCTGAAAAGCTCTCCTCAAAGAAAAAAGCTTCACTGAAGAACTAGGAAAGGTGATATTCATATTCCAGATACTCTTAATGATAAAAGAATATACAGACCTTGAGGTTTTAGAACACACACACCCCCACACACACCCCCAAGCTTTGTTTATGTAGTTGAAACACATTTCCTTCTACCATAAAAATCTGCAGCAAGCAAAGGCTTCAGATATTCATCATTTCATTGCTGCCTCAATCCAACAGAAATCCAGTTTATTCTTCACTGCCTCCCCAAGTAAGATAACCTGAAATTTTTCCCAAATGCTTATTTAGAAAATGAGACTTCAAAGTAAAAGGCTGACTTGCATTAATTGCTTTTACTTATCTGCTCTTTCACAGTTGTGGTCATCTTCCAGCCTGTTCCCCTAGCAACAGCTGGAGACCTCTGTGTTCTGGCCTTATCACTGTGGTTACTCTTCCTCTCTTGCATATTGAAGAATATATGGCCTGGATGGCAGTTGCACCAGGAAGCAGCCAGACACACCAAACACTTGCCACCAGATGGCATCTTCAACCAGTTACATTTTAAGATCATGCCTTCAAGAGGAGATCCTGCATTTGGTAAGAGCCTTGATATTCTGAAGCCTCAAGCTTCTAGACTAGAAAAAGCTGAAGCACTAGTGAAAACCTAGATTGGCGTCAATGATGAGAGTAATTTTTCATTGCTAAAATCATCATTTTACTGAGAATACATTTGTTCCCTCCACAAGGATTCTGGGAGCCATAGCAGTATTCTGCACCATGCTTGATGTCTTCTCCTCACACATCTCCTTAATGATGTCTCTCTAATTTTACAATGAAATCTAGGTGCCGTGCACTGGATTTTCAAAGAGGGACTACTGATTTACACAGGATTTAATTACATTTTATACTGGTCCCTTGTTAAGAGGTGGTTGTGGTCATAACTAACTTCTACATGTGCTTGGAAATGTCAGTTTTTCCACTATAATGAGAAAGCCTGTTTCCCTTAGCAGATATCTTAATGTAAACAAAACAAACAAAAAACCACCCCAAACTCCAAGTAATTCTACAAGAAACAGTGGACTACAAACGTATTTTTTAATCTGTTGCTATCAATCATTACAGTAACAAATGTAGCACACAAACCACACCCAAATCTATAACAATGCTTGCTTTATTGTACTGAGAGAGCAACGGAGTCCTGCTTCAACACTCTTCCCATGCTCTTCACCTTTAAAGTACAAATCTTGGCTATTTCCTGCCATAGCATCGCTAATTAACTGCCTTTTAGAAACAAATATTTTCTTAGTTGTTTACAGAATCTAAACATGATTTTCTCTTCAAAGGAGTTTTACCCCTTCAACTGAAGTTTTTTAGATTGTTTGGGGAAAAACTATAACCTAGTTTTATGTAGGCAGGCTGGTCTCACAAACAGCTCCTAGGTCTTCCTCTCTATACTTTCAGTTGTGTACCCTGCACTGAGGCTAGTTTTTCCCCCCCACCTCTTAAAGTCTGATGAGAACCAAAGGGAATGAAGTGGAACAAAGAAGCTACATTAGCTTTCATAATTTATTGCTCTAGACAACTCCAACTATTGCCTGTGACAGGAATCAAGCCAAGCAGAAAGCAAATGAAAGTGTTCTGCCACTTTGTCAACAGCTGAAGTCACAGGATTCATTTCTATGGCCACCAGCAATGCCCCCAACCCCCGCTGCCACACTAAGATCTTGACCTGTATGTACAGGGGGCACCAAAAACAAAGGAGAACATGCATGAAAAATGAACTGAAATGCGTTATGTTTTGTTTTCTTCAGGTCTTTTAAAATGATACATTTAAGCGTTTTTTCTTAATCAGGTTAATAAAGAATAAATCTGACATTTCACTGAATTTTATCTCCTTGATTATTCAGAAGAATTTTTTATTTGTTTGGATGAATAAACTCCTGTAATGAGCTCTCACAAGCCGTTCATTTTGACATCTAAATTCAACCTATTCTGATTGAAGCAATAGTTTTGTGGTGTTTTCCACTTGTAAAGGTAAAATTTTTTGCAGAAGTAAATTTGGAGTGAGAAGAGGTGTAAGAACGACTGTCAAAAATTCAACACAGCAACTTTCAGAACTACCACCTGAAAGCAGTAATGCTGGAACACCTAATGAGCAAGAAGGATTCTCCACAGCACCTTCCCTTGCACTGAGCACCATGGCTGGTTTTGACTCACACAAAGGCTCTGAAACTGGAGCTTAGTCCTTTGTCATTTGCCCTTGGGTTGCCTGCTTTAAAGATGACATAGCTGGATCTTTGAAAATCTCACAGGAAGGAACAACACTGACTTAAGTCAAGCTATCTACAAGGTTCAACACAACTGCTACGCTCAATATGCAATAAAGAAAGGGAAAGACACAACATCACAGGACACAGACTCCTCTTGAAAATTCAATTCATGCTGAACCTTCTTTAGTGGACGAGAAGTAAGATCCTCCTCACTGATCAAGAACATTTTATCAGGAAGCAATTAGCACCTGTATCAATACATGAATTATTGATACAATTCATGTATCAATACATGATTTTCAACTAGATTTAGATGCCCAAAGCTAAAAGAGAGAAGCAGGAGCAGTCAATGCAGAGCGAATACCAAGGAATAATTTGAAACTCACCATTTAATGTTTTAATGCCCTGAAAGATGTACATAATGACCCCTGTGTCAAAAGAAAATGTTATGGCTTGACACACTACCAGTACAAATCATGTACATTATTGACAGAATCCCCTGTGACACTTCCCAAGACTTTCTGATATCAACTGCAGAATGAAAAGATGTTCCTGTTCAGCAAAACTGATCTTCCTAATTGGTACATTTATTTGGAGATCATGGCTTTTCTAGGCTGTAAAGAACATTTTAAAATATTATTTTTAAAAAACTAATTAAAATGTTTTGAACTATAGCAGCTTTCTTTTTCATTTAAAAAGGCAGTATCTTCACAGAGGATATTATATACACCTGGAAATTATTATATAAATGCTTTCACTAGATAAATGCAGAAAACTAAGTAGAGAAAGCATCTGTCTCTGCTCTGGTAGTATTTCTTCGAATAATTATAAAGCTAATGCAACAGCATGTAAAGGCAGGAAGAAGCGGAAGAACTACCCACCCCAGAATAACATCCTTCTATAAGCATAATTTTCAACAACTAATGTTCTCTGATTTATGCTCTAAGTGATGACAGGTATGTTTATAGTATCTCTTTAAGAAGGAACCTATTAGTTATCTCCTCTGCACTTGCCAGTGCTTCTCAGCAGGTTCTGGTGAATGGTTAGACACACAAAAATAGGGCACAGATGAAGGCAAGAGACAGCTGGTGTTAGCTCCAAACGCACAACCAGACTCTGAACAACAGAGGCACACCTCTGAACAGCAATTCCCAAATCAGATTAACTCGGTGGTACCACCAATGGCAACGATCAGCTGACATAAATTGCTGTTTGTCTCTGACTTGCTGACTTATTAGTCTACCCCCTCACACTCCTCCAACTCCTTTTCTTGATTTCTGCACTGCAGCCACTCTACAGCTGTTGCAGGTACCGTGTGATTAAGACCAAATCAATCTCCCTTTCAGCCTCACACACCTATAAATCATGACTCTATAATTTTTCACATTCAAACAAAATGGGGAACTCTGGTTCATTCACCTGTGACTGGTAGATTTTTTATTTTCCAAGGGGGAAAGCAAACATAGGCTGGAATTTCCCTCTGCCTCCTTGTTCTTACTCATTTCAGTAGCTCCTCCATCCAAAATGGATGGAAGGAGGAACATGGGTGGCTGTGATTTCAGCAGTGATCCCACTGCATTCCCAGATCCCTTACTAATATAGACTACGACCTAAGATTGAGTTAAATTAACCGAGGTGAGAATCAAAAGGAGGAGCAACTGAGCAAAGCTAAGAGAACACAAGAGGCAAGAACAAAGGTTCTCTCTTCTTAAAGAGGATTACAGAGTACAAAGATCATGGTTATTGTCAAAAAAGAACCCAAGTGTCAAAGACCCAGTTCTAACTCAAGCTGTGCCACTGACTACAAAATTGCAAAGCAAGTAAAAACCCTGATTACAAGTTTCAGAAAAATATTTGAGAAGCTATAATAAACAGCACTGCTATGATGTACTCTGTCTGCTTGGAATAGTCCTAGAAGAAATGCTAATGCGCTATACTGTGCTGTCAGTATTTACATGATGAACCACCCACATGCTAAATAAAAGATGGCAAGAACAAAGTCCTAAAGGCTTAGGTGTTTGCAAGCAGTTGTTTTTCTATTTTTGCTGCTGGTTATTTTTTTAATCAATGCAATTTCTGTGCTGACTTGAAGCCCAAAATATATTTGATCTTCCATTTCCCAGCATCAAATTAAGCTCCGTATCTGAAGGGAATCTCAGATTCCACAATTTCAGTTTGGCTTATTTGACTACAGTTTTTGCACCAAATTAAGTGAACCATACATAGGTCATTTATAAGAACAACTGAGGTAGTAGTAAAGAATACTGTCAGTAGTATCCACTGTCTTGGCAATAATGATAGATTTAAGCAGCTGCTACTAGAAAACAACAGCTCTGCCAAAATGTCAGACGCTAATGGCTGAAGCAGCTCAATTAAGCTACGAGACACAATTGCTTTGTTCTTCCAGGGATGCAGGCAGACATACTTCAATCTATATCTGGAACCAACAGAAGCACTTAGGGAAGGAACAGATAAAAAAAATCTGATTATATACAGCCTTACATCCTCACCTTCTTACAGCAGTCACAGATTTTAAGCCACAAGTGATTTGATGCATTATGAGTTCTCAGAGCATGCAAAATAGCTGGAGTAGTGTCAGTTTTAATCAGCAACCCAAATAAAGGATCCAATCCAGTTCACTTTAGCTGTTCAACAGTATGTTTATATGGTAAATTATTTTAAACATAAGTTTAAATGCAAGTTTTCTGTAGTTTAATAACGTTCAACAGTGATAACGTAATGGAGAATAATTGTGCAACAGCAAATTGTGTTTATGCTACATTGAGAAAAGAGGATATCTAGCACATTTTAAAAAGTTATGGCAAACATTTCTTTCAAAGTCTAATTTGAGAAAGCGTATCTGCCTGATACAGTAAAAACATGTAAAAACAACTGGACTATCATTTGTTTTCAAGACTGATACAGGACTAGGTGGTGCTATTAATACTTCCCCTTTCCTCCACTTCCCAGTTCCAACCTGTTCTGCTGAAATCTCACCTATGCAAATGAGACTGTGAATGGATATTAAGAAAGAAACAAGTCAAAGTTCACTTCAAACCTTTACGTCACCCCAGGCAAGGTTAATTCTCCTTCATCACAGGAAAGTTAAATGCAGGCCACTAAATCTGAGAGTGAGACTAATTTGCAGAAATGTGTCCAGGTCTCAGGTGTTACTGGTAACACAGCAACTCAAACTGATATAGTTATACCAGGAACATTTGCAACTCTCATGCATCATCAAGATACAGAAAAAAAGTGTTGTACTGTAACCAGCATCCTGTCCTGAGGACGGACCCCATCACACGCTCACTCTTAGTACCACAAACAAAATTAAAGATGCTTTTTAAAGGTAACTATACTGAATGTCTTATGGCAAAGAAGGGAAAAGAGTAATTCTTATCCTCAGAAGTTGAAGGCATCTAGGGTTCAAACCAACAATTAAGCTTTAAGACTTGTGTATCTGAAGACATGAGCCATTCAGAAACACTTTACAATTTGATCATGTATGTGACTCTTTTCATGGCACATATGTAAATATTTTAGTTATATGTATCCTGGGAATTCAACAGTTTCTTCAGCAGTGATCACAGTACATAGGGTTTAACCCTAAGTGTGAAATAAAGAAATTTTAACTATAATTACTTTTACTGAACTGTTAATTTCAAACTCTGCTGTGCAAATATAGATAGATCTAACCATACTTGCAGGTCTCTAACAAGCAACCTTGCTAATTTTCCATGCTGAAATTTTATCTTAAAGTGCTTCAAAGATAGAAGTCAGAAAGAACTGGTTTAGTTTGACTCTCAGATTGGATCAGATCATTCATATGCATGCTACAGTTCAATGTAATTTTAAATACTATTCTCTTTTACTATAATGTGGGCATAAATACTTTTATTAATTCAACATTGATCACTTTAGCTAGAAATTCTTGCTATTTACAAAGTTTTAGCTCGCACAGCACTAGCAACCTACTAGTATTATTTCATGCTACCAAATGGGAGAAATTGGGCAAAGGAAAAATGTATGCGATACATGAAGAAAAATTCATGCCCGGGACACCCTACCATTCCAAGGAATAATGTACCCAGAGAATATCTGGAAGCCTCAGAGATCATAAAGGCATATGTTGGCAGGAAAGGGCTTTCCCTCTAGTTTTTATGGACCTGTAATGCACAAAAGTTTCCAAAGGTCACCCAAGTTGTCACAGTTGTTCCCACCCAGGCTCGTTCATAAATGCCTACAACCTTTTCCCTCTCATCAATTTAGAGTCTGAATTGCAAAAACTCTGTGTGTTCATGAAAACACAAACATTACAAGCAATTCAAGTATTTAAATTCTCCATAATGCTGTGGTATCAACCAAGCCAATGGAATTTTTTGCCCAAAGGCACTGCAATAATAGTGCAAGTGGGCGTATTTCCCCCTAGCATGCACAAGGTTAGTACTTCTGAACCTACTGGATACAAACACCCCACCTTACACGATGTGATGCAAAGGGAATAGCAAGGAAGGCTCTGCAAACAACAGTGGCTTCCTTGCACCTACCACAGCCATAAGCATGGGAGCTGCAAAAAACAGGACTACTAGAGAAAAACAGTACGGCCAAGGAGTTCTGCAGACACTGAGACACCTTCTACACCACAAGAATAAGCTTTTATTCTGCCTTCCCTGATGCTCTCCTCTCTTCATCTACCAAGCTGCATGCACCTGGCAGTTCAGAAAGCTTTGCACACAGGCTAACACAGAGTCAGGACTTCCTCAACGAAGCATGTGAAGGTTTAGAATGAAAGTATTTACCTATTTTTACCTGTTTTTACCTATTTTCCTTTTTTTTCTAAATGAAGGAGTAACAGATGCTGGGCCCTGTGCCTGCACATAGCCTGGCTACAGCCACCAAGCCAGAAACCACTGTCATGGACACGGCTGGCAGGGCAGTCACACAGAGTTGAGAACATCTGTACACAGACAGCTGCCTCAGCAATGTTCATACATTATATTTCAGTACAGTTTTATAAAGATCTATCTGAGTTAGGTTTTCATGTTCTTAGTTTACTGGAGGACACTTGTTAGTACTGATGGAAAGCACTAGCTAAAAGGACAGCACAATGAGCACAAAAAATGAGATATATCTAGTGTGACAAGAAAAAACAGCACACGTTAATTACTTTTAAAATAGATAGGAAACAAGACTTATCTTAAAGCACCAATATACATCTTACAAGCTTATTCACTTGTGCAGTCATATGTGCAAGAGATATCATGCTACTTTCATTCAGGATCTGTAAATCTAACAGTATCCTCAAGGAAAATGATCTAAAAGGTACAAGCAAAGATGTGCAATGATAGATATTAGACAAATATATCACTTTACAGTCCTAGGTCTATTTTGTAGTTATATGTGTCATTTAAGGAGGTATACATTAAAGTATAAAGAGAAACTCACCCATGCACTGAAGTCAAAGGGACACATGCTAGGCATGCAGTTAAGAAGGGTGAGTAGCCAAGAAGCATATTTTAGATACGGATGTGGGAGCCCATAAAACCATGCAGTCAGTGATCATGCAAAGAAAGGGCAGTGTCTATCACTTGCCCAGAACCACTCTGTATAGTAATGAACCTCTGTAATAAGGCTACCTAGTCAATTATAAATCTGGCATTCCTAAGCACACTTTGGAGCATAACTTGAGTAAATATTGCCATCAGAGTGGTTCAGAGACATACTCCCTTAGCCTTCTAGAAAAAAAAAAAAAAAACCAACACACATTGAAAATGAGCCAATTTCTCCATGTGTCATTATACTGTTATGAACATAATATAGAACTGGAAATTCTAAGGCTGCCATAAAGACATCTTTCCACTGAACACCTGTAGTCTAGTGGTAGATCAACCTCATTAAACACTCAAGTTTCAAATGAATTTCTGATTTCTCCCAGTGAAGAAGTTACAGATGAAGTCAGTCAAGACAACATTGCCTCAACACTACCCAGATGCAAGAAGAGTCCTGACAGCAGAGCACTTGGAGTATCTTATTTCAGACTCTGTTCATACTCCTACCCAGTGAGCAGCAGCCCAGTTTAACTGCAGAACAGCTCACCGTGTCTGTAAGCCAGACATGCAGTGAACTGTGCATGCGTGTTTGCGTGGAGCAAACAATGAGAATTTGAGCTATGCTCACAAATGGGTTTATTAGGAATACTTCAAAAGGCTTATAACCTTGCCAAATTTGAAAATAAAATTTATTCATTCAAATGGCAATCATATTGATGGTTCCAGCTAACCACAGATACAAAGTTTTATACATAAATGCAAAATAATTGATTGTGCATTTCACAATAAGGCTCTTTGCATGACTCGCACCCAATTATCATTTACTCGCTCAAATTCAGGCTTTGTATGTACCCACTTCCCTGCACATGACTTTACTTATAAATAGAACTCTGATACTTCTTCTGAGGAAAATTTTACACCTTAAAATAATAAAAGTGAAATTTCAAATGATTGGATGGCTGCACAAGGCTTTAAGAAAGAACTTTTTGTATTCTTTAATGTTTATCAAGTATATCACTCTAATAATCCACAATGCTATTACATCTACAGTTACACTCTTCTATTTTTCTTCTTTTTGATGATCACCATCTTATAAACCAATGAAAGGAATATATTTCTAAAAGATAAATGCCTCTACCACAAAGAATCCCATATTAAGGAGGTTTATTAGTGGTTTATGACTGTCAGTCTTCAACAAGACTGCTTCTCTTGTATGAATCCTAAAATTTATTTTCTTATCCACTCTATCAGTGGTTTTGTTTGTTCTTCCCAATGTTTGAAAAAAGCTTTCCTCTACTGCATAGCTATTTCCTGACTGCCTGTATACCTGGCACTTCCACTACATCATCAGTCAATTGATATTCTCTTTATCCAGTCACCTGCTGTCATACTACTCATACAAAGAAAATTGTCAGGCCCACAACAACTGTGCCTCACAAGCTTTCTCAACCTCCCCCTCACAATTTAAGTTCTTCCTTCTTTTGATGATCACTTTCATAACTACAGCTTTCATGTTTGTTCATACAGAAGATTAGCACTTCTCAGCTACCCTGCTAACACGCATCAGGAGCCCAGCTTTCCTATGCTGGCTTAAAAGAAAGTGGCTACCAACCACCCTGAAGAATGCTGCAGTATCACAATCACTGCGTGAGAATAATTTCAAAAGCAGGAACAAAGCATAGTGTAGGCTTAACTGAAAAAAGAATCAAAGACTTATATTATACCAGTGTTATACAATGGGGTAAACTTCAGGAGATTAATCCCCAAAATATTCAGAACAATTCCATCACCTTAAAATGCATTTAAGAAAAAAAAAATTAAGAGAAAAATTAAAAAGAAAGAGAGAGAACATTAAACACAGGCTTATGGAGATCAGCTGGGACACAACACACCAGAGCTGTCCTCCTACAGTCTACATCTCTCAATGGATTAAAAAAAGTAAAAATCACACTCAAAAAATATATCCATAAAAAGGTAGAATTTTCTGTGTGTCTGCCACTCAGTTACGGACACAGGTACTGCACCTCTACAACTTCTTCCATTTATCCTGAAGTGTCAAAAAAAAAAATCTGCAGAACTTTATTCTCAGTCAACTAAGGGTCCTTTTATTCATTCTGTTTTCTTTATTCATCCATGAGCTGCAACATGATTGATATCTTTTCCATCAGAACTGTACAGCAGCATGACAAGCTAATTATTACATAAAAAATGATACACATTACCTCTCCAGGTCAAGCTACAATCCTCTAGTTGGATATCATTTTTTAAAATTACAAGCTTTAATAAATTGTGCATCATTCTAGTCCAGACATAACATTCAGCTTCAGAGAAGGTTTCCTGAAAATGAAGGTTTTATTATTTCTATGTAGTTTTTGGTGACTGCTACCAGTATTGCTAACAAAAACTGGTAACCCTTCCTCTGCAGCAAACAACTATTTCTTGCACTTCTATCAGGGCTCTCGAGAAGCAAAAGTGAGAAAAGGACCTGACTTTTAAACCAAGTTTTATACTTTGGCCTCATAGTTTAAACTGGCTGGAATTAGATATTTTTTTTTCCCCCAGTGAGCTTTCTATGCCACAGATCAATTAGTTGTCAAAAATGCATTCATACCCAATAGCAACAACAAAATATGGGAGGAGACACATTACAGCAAGCAAATGCATTTATATATTCAGAATGCAGGCAGAGGCAGGAGACAATTAGAGAAGGAAATTCAAAAATAAGGCATTTCCTGAGGATTAATGAGTGGGTGGTAGTGTTTGATAGTCGAGAGCAGGATGGGCTCTGCAACCGGCACAATTCATTAATCCCCCAGGCAACACAAACTGCTAGTTTTTTTCTGCACTTCTTATTTTCCTTAACATCTAATTAAAATTTCCACTAAATCTGACACCATCAGTCCCTCACAGAATGGTTTGGGTTGGAAGAGACCTTAAATATCATCTAGTTCCAACCCCTCTGTCACAGGCAGGGCGAGTCCCACCGGACCATGTTGCCCAAAGCCCCATCCAGCCTGGCCTTGAACACTTCCAGGGATCAAGCATCCACAACTTCTCTGGGCAACCTGTGCCTCTACCACCCTCATAGTAAAGAATTTCTTCCTAATATCTCATCTAAACCCACCGTCTATCAGTTTGAGGACATTCCCCCTTGCTTTGTCACTACATGCTTTTGTAAGAATTCCCTTTTTCACTTTCCTGTAGGCCCCTTTAGGTCCTGGAAGGTGCTGTATGGTCTTGCCGAGGTCTTTTCTTCTCCAGGCTAAACAGCTCCAGCTCTCCCAGCCTGTCTGCGGAGGAGAAGTGCTCCAGCACCCTGACCATCTTCATGGACCTCCTCCAGACTTACTCCAACATGTTCATGGGCACCTTATGTCAGGAGCCCCAGAGCTGGATGCAGCACTCCAGGTGGGGTCTCCTCACTAGAGCAGAGGGGCAGAATCCCTTCCCTTGCTCTGCTGCCCATGCTGCTTTTGATGCAGCCTTGGACACAGCTGGCTTTCTGGGCTGCAAGTGCACATTGTCAAGACATGCTGAGCTTCTCATCCACCAACATTCCCAAGTCCTTTTCATCACCTTTGCTCTCAGTCCATTTTCTGCCCAGCCTTTATTTGTGCTTGGGACTGCCCCAAGCCTTGTACAGGTCCTTACACTTGGCCTTGTTGAACTTCATGACATCCAGAGCCCAATGCTGTCTGTATGTCTGAACAGTCCTACTATGATAAATAACATCTATAAAATTACAGAATTAATACCTGGTGCAAAAGGCCAGGTAACTTTTCAAGTTTCAGAAAGTAGTTCTAATTTTCTTCTAAAGACTAAAAGTGTTCTGTGCCTTAGAAATAGAAAGGGCTCAGCAGATGTAATCCTTTCCTTTAAATTACAAGCTGCTTGATGGCCTCCATTATCCAGTGGCAGCAGACAAAGAGCAAATCAAGTATTGGAGAGAACAACTGATTTTCAAGCTGCCTTTCAGTGCCTTAGGAAGCCACATACACTAATGCATTACCAAACATGTCCCAGCCAGCAACCATTCCTCTCCATCACCGTAACTCCACACTAACCTGTGACAGGCGCATCTATGTCCAGCAAATTTTTTTCCTGGCGGAGAATCGAAGCTCCCTCTGTTACTATTCTCAAAGCAACACTCTCTTCCAGTCTCCCTTCTTTCATAAGGTGTGCCTTTAAGATATCCACACGAGGTTTTCCATCATTATCAAACACTTCCTTAGCTGTGAGACGGTGGCTTGGAGGAAACGGGACAGCTAAATGAAAAAAAACAAAAAATATGTGGTCACTCTTTAAAGAAAAGCTTCTATTGCTGACACATTTCAAAACACATCTCTGCTGCAGAACAACGTTACCAAAGATCTTCTACTGCCTCTTAGAATTTGTGGTTTAAATTGTACATAGATTCCCAATGATACCATTAAAGTGCATGTATTCTGCAAGATACTTTATTCACACACACAAGAAGTAATTCGTGCTTGTAAAAAAAATTGAGAGGAGTATTTAGGCCATAATTACAGGTAGATACACTCAAGCAAACCCCCCAAAAGGCACAGGAATATCAGGAAAGGAGGGAACATAGTTTAAAATGCTCTGGTAGAACTAGAGAACATGGACATCCCTTCCATTAACAGCATAAAATGCACGAACAAGTGCAATATTTAATATCTGTGCATGGACATGCATAGATACGCTCCAATTAAAATCCCAAAACCAAGACAAAGCTCTCTGATGACTTTGGGTAGAGGGATGTAAGATGTTTTCCCTGTGTAAGTAATAGCTTGCTACACAAGATACATCTGAAACCCATCAGTGCTGAATAGACCATTCCAGCATGGACAGGGCAGAGGATGTATCAGACTGAAGCTGGAAATAAAAGGATAAATACGAAGCTTGTCCTGGCAACATGGCAGCAACCAGAAAGCTGCATACTGTCCTCATGTAAGGTCAGAGGCATAAACTTTCATGTTCCTGCTTTCCTGGAGCCAGCTGGAGCAAGAAGGCTCGGAGGTGATGCTGTCAGTTGCCAGGATGAGGCTGGAACATTATCCCAGCTTAACCCCCTTTCCCTCGCAGTTCAGTCGGAGTGGCATTAGGCAGCGTCTGCCTCACCAGCCACAGGGTAATTATCCTGATCCCTGACACAGCTGCAGGAGGGTCAGGTTGTTCCGGAGCTCCAAGCAGGGACAGGAGGTGGCTGCAGGGCTGGTTTCAGCTGGTCACATCTGCAGTGCAACCCTCTCCCTGCCAAAGGGTCTTGTCCCCTGTGGAATGTCTTACTGGCAGCTTTGCCCCATCACAAGACATGAAACCCTAACACAGCAGATCAATATCTCTGTTAGCTTCAGTTTTCTTCTAATTTCACCATCAGTGGACCTCAAAAACCCATAACTCATACTCATTTTTTAAAGTTCAAACTAAACACTCTTCTCTTACACTACCAGAAGTAACAGAGCAGAAAATAAAAAATTTCACTTTACGCAGTTATTTTCCACTGATATTTTTAACGCAAACAGCTTCAGAAAATGCCTTTCCCCCCAATTCAGTCTTTTTTTTTTTTTTTTCCTTTTTGCTGGTTCAGCAGTCCATTCACTGAAATAATCTGGTGGGGACTTATGAATGTGGGTGTCTGAACTACACTGAAGCCTGACTACTCTCAGACTTAAACACGGGGTAAAAAGGGGTGAAACTTATGAAATAAAAAGGTGAAAATTTATGAAATAAACAAGTTATTATGCAACACAGAAAAAGAATAATCCTTTCTAAAAAATGGAAAGTGAGTGATAGCTTAGCAGTTCTCCAAGCCTCCACCCTATTTTCACAGAAACAAAACCTTGCAAGGCTACCTAGTCCTAACGATCCTGCATTTCCAGCATTTGAGAAAGGAGGAAAGGGCAAAGTTGGTACATATCTGCAATCACTTTGGCTGGAAGATGGACATACCATTAGCTTGCATTCCTTAGCAAGACAACAGACACTGTTCCCCCACATAGGCATGATAATACACAAACCTATGCAGTACACCAGAACTTGGACGTAACTATCATATATGCTTGTATGCTGAAAGAGGATTTTTACATTTATAAAGACAGAGGGAAACACAGATGCAATGACAATAGCAAACAAAAGCTATGACATAAAACCTACTGATATAGAAAAAAATGACGTATGCTGCAGCACTGTAAGAGTTCTGCAGGCAGAGCAGAACCAAAACCTACCCGCAGCCAATTAAAGAAAAAAAGATACTGTTCCAATAGCAGATGATTCATGATTAATTAGCAAAAACATGAGTGACTGAATAGACCACAAATTGCATCTTCCATTATGAGACTATTAACTTTGAATGTACACATACACAGAGCTTCCACAGAAGAACACCGTAAGAAATGGTCACGTTTATGCATAAGTCAGTTAAACATCATTTCTACTAATAACACACACAAATGCCTGTATCAACCAAAATCCTTTTATAAATACGAGAAACATTTAACTTTCATTGCTTTATAGAGAGCGATATTACCATCTGAATACACAGGTATCCATCTGTTTCTCCACTCCTTTTTTTCCTTTTTCTGTTTTTTTAAACCTATGGTATTAGCATATATTGGTATTAGCATATATAAGTAAATAACAATAATTGCAATAAGTTTGACTCCTATCAGAAACAAACCCTAGAATCTCATCAGACACCAACTATGCACACAGAATACACAACGAGGAAGAGCACAGAACTGGGAGAGGGGTCCACCAGGGAAAGGCAGGAAGAGGAAGGAGTGGGGCACTGAACTGCCAGCATTGAGCTCCTCACCATGGCACAGGCCCAGGGGATGTTTTTGTAAAAACAGGCAGGAATCTGTATTAAGAAAAGGCCATAAAAAGGGGAGAGGCAATAAAATGTGCATCTACATATAAGACATATTTTTAGAAGTTTAGTGACAAAAATCACTACAAGACCACCACACAAGACTCATGCATGCCTAATCATACTCTGTAAAACTTAGAACTGGGACTAGTGTCCACCTCATTTACATTACTTTACTTATATTGGCATAAAAACCAAAGAAACAACTATTCACCAAGTGAAATACAACCGTGGTGGTTTGGTTATAAAACATGTACCACAACCAAATGCAAAGAAACTAAGTTTTAAACCTTGACCTCAGCCTTTCAGTAACATTCTGCTGAGATCTGAAAACACAAGAAAATACTCTTCAACCACTTACTAGTGGGGATTTTTCCATTTGTGCTTTCAGGTCTCTTGAGCATGTTCCAGCAAATGGAGGAAAAGATCAACCTGTTCTTTTACTGTTCTTGCAGGCTCCTGCAAAACCCATCTCATCGTTAACACAGCCACTGTAAAGGTCAGGCATCGTTACTGTTTCTCTCAAATATTAAGCAGCCGCTCTGGAACAAATAAATAAACCATAAAGAGCGCTGCTTAATTAGAGTGGACCATGTGTGCACGCATAAATAAAATACAAGCATGTGGCAAAGCAAGCATTATTTTGTTTATATATTATTCATTTTAAAATGAAGCTGTACACTAAATTAATACTCTCAGAGGAGGCTGCCCATAAGAAAAACTCTCATCAATATTCAAGTTCCCAAATTATCTCCCCCTGTAATGCTTGTCCTATAATTTTATGAAACTTATGCTGTATGGCTGTACATAACTATGTTTATAGTACACCATACTTCTATGAAAAATAAATGTTTGCCTTTTTACTTGGAAACACACCAATAACTGCTAACATCTCAAAAACCCAATGCACTACTGCATTTGTCTGACGGCAATTTGCAATTCTCCATTTTGAGAAACATTTGCACTACAGCTGTGCCTAGAGCACAAGTTATTAAACACACTTATGCCACAGGTGCAAAAAAATTAAAAGGTCAGTCTGCAGCTTTGGGTTTTTTACATCTACTTCTTCATAACCTTCAGACTTAGTATGCATAAATTTTCCTAAAACTATTATAAAAATCATCCCAGAAACTCCAACAAAACCGTATTTTTTAAAGACAGGAACATTTTTAATAGTTAACTAACAGGTTTTGCAGTCTGACTTCAAAAATCTACATATTTTATAATGTGTTTAAACATATAGCATAATCTTGAGCATTCCTGCTGACCACTAAGAGCCATACAGAGTTTTTACTATTTAATCGGAGCTCTGCATTTCTGCACCATACTGGGTCTGACAAAACCTATGCAGCAACACAAAGAAGCAGCCAAAGATCAACTTTTCAGCCTAAAGACATTAGCTTAACATTACCTAATTCCTGTACAGTTGCCTATGAACTTCTGGCTTACTTGGTTTCCATGAACCTAAGGGGAAGGAACAATGAAATTTTTTTTTTCAAGAACTCTACTTAACTCAGGTGACAGACTGAAACAAGCAGATGAGTCACCGCCATCCGCAGCTGCTAAAGGGGAACAGAGTGAAACCCCCAGGCAGCGCAGGCCTCACCAAAGCAGTGGAAAAAGGAAAGGGCACTGCCAAAGATGCTCAGCCATGCAAGACATGGAGTTCTCATGTGACAAACATCCCCCCTCGACAGATTTCCTCAGGCACCACATAGATAATGCTTTCATCTCCATACACAAGTTTTCTGGAGACAGATTCAACCATTCAAACACACTGCAATCTCTTTTTTAACCTGCACATTACTTCCTTAGCAGGTGTTTCTTAGGAGTACCATACAGAAGGTTGAGTTATTCAGAATGCAAAATTTCTTTTCAATATAAAATTTTGTACTGCAGCATTCATAACATGTGCAAGTTCTTATTAGCTTTTTGTGTACTTGGCAGGAAAATACATCTACACCTGATAAAAAAAATCCAACTATTTATATGACAGCAAAAGAGCCAAACCAAAATCATATCAGTGGAGCTAAAAGTGGAACACATGTTCTGATGTTTTCTAACAAAAACTATCAGGTTTCATTTTACATTAGCTACTGTCATTAGAGTAGGCACTGGAATTGGCAATCTCTCTCTAAAAGATCAAGCTTTCACCTGCTATTTTAAGACATGACGTATTTGAGGACTGTTTTTACTAAATCTGCTCACCAGATGGTGAAAGTGTTGGAAATTAGAATCTGGAAAATAAATCTACAGTATAAAATAAGAAGCAGCTATGAGGATTCCTATAGAAATTTAACATGAATTTTTCTTCATTGCCAACAAGTTCTTGCAGTGTAATCAGAAGTGCTCACAACCGTATTTGCTAAAAGACGTAATTAAATTAACATCACTCATGAGCAAGGCACTTTGCTTCACAGAAAGCTGAGGTTTTCACTGGGTACGCCAGCCCATACTGCATAAAGAAAGAAAGAGTCCATCAAAAAGAATGCTGCACGAAGACATCTTTGAGTAACAGCACCTGTATGTGAACCAAATTAGGAGCAGACAAGAGAGTCATACCTCAAAAAAGCCCACATATACCAAACTTAGAGAGAAAAGAGAAAGGAGTTCCTTTCACGATATCTCAGCTGACAACACAGAAAACAGGCCACTTGACATGAGGCAATAACACCTGTGGCCTAGAAAAAACAGAAGGTACTACAGGTTGGCAAGGAAACTGCTTCTCACAAGACTGAGATGAGCCATGCTAGCATTATTTTTTGATGTACAAAAGCTCAAACTATAAAAATTTTAAGAAGTAACAAAAGACGCTTCATCACATATCCCAGTTCCAATGACTATTTTTAATATATTCTGACACTTCAGTCATAACTAGGGAACATAACAGCAAAGATGGAATTGCCTCAGAGAAGTGTGCCTAACTTTGGACAAAAGCTATGATAGCGTTTGTAAAAGGAAGGGCTGTGACAACCATGTACTGATCCCAGCATATTGCCATGTTGTTTCCAGGCACTAAGGCTGTGGCCTTCTAATCAGTAGGCTTCATTCCCCCTTCACTCCTCCAGTGAAATGTCCCACTCTAAGGCAGCCCATTCCAGCACACTACAAGCAGTCCTCATGCAGCATAACTCCATGATACCTCAGGAAGCAAAATACCTTTACAGGATTTGAACCTCAAACTAAAAAGGGAAGGATGAAGTCTCACCCCTGTGCACCTTGTTACTTCACAGGAGAGGGCTGCCTCTGACCAGCAGTGGAGCTGGGACTTACTTGCACATTGTGCCATGAGCTATGTCAGTACATCTCAACCATACAGGAAAGTTTTTGACAGGATGATCTCCTCTCAACTGCCTCTGCCATTTTAATGAACATACAGGGATCGTTTTGCAAACACACGAGCGGTACAGCAGAGAGGAAGGACAGTAAGTCACCATCAACCTGGAACCACAGAAGGGGGATGAAATCCTGTCATTTCTGTCTAATTACCAAGCTGAAGTATGATGGGTTGCCCCTGGCTGGATGCCAGGTGCCTGTTCTTATGGGATGAAAGGCGACAGTACTACAACTTCCCACCACTTCAGGAATTGCTATGGCTTTTTCATGGCATTATTGGCCTACTCCAGAATACACAGTACCTAACAATAAGAAAAGTATATAGCAACTTTTCTTCAACTCTTTAAAAGAGCATAACCAATCTCCTCGTAAACTCAGGTCGAATTATACTTGGAAAGAACCACCATAAGTAGCTATGTCACCTTCAGTCACTTAAAAAAACCCAAACCATAAAAACAACACCCACTATTTTAGAATTTGATTTTCTTTATATTCACCACAGGAAGCTTTAAAACCCTAAAGAACAATTTACACAAAGAGGTTCTTCCAAGATGTTAGAGCAGTGGCCCATTATTCCTACTCTGGGCTCAAATGAAGAATAGTTATAAAAGCCACTAAGGCCTGGATAAACACACAAGATTCCCTTGGTGGTTTGACTCTTGACTTGTGAATTGATTGACATGTACCCATCTCAACCACTCTGAACACTTTTATAATAAATTGTAGCATTGATATCAGCAACATAGATAAATGTATATTTCTGTAACAAGCCAAATCTAACTCTAATTTCAATCATTATCAAGCAACTAGCAATAAAAATGGTTTTCAGTTTTTCAGAAAAAGTCAGAAAAAAAAGACATCAGAACTTTTCCAGAACATTTACAGGCAACAGACACATCAGAGAGCATAGGAACGCTGAGAATCCAGGAGGTACAGGCTGGAAAGGGGAATGGAAGGAGGTACACTTTAAAAAAACTGCAAGAAAGAAAAGCCTCCTAATTCAAAGAAATGGGTCTGTATGAAATATCAAGTTGTAGTGTACGTGGTTATACACTGGCAGCATTCCCAGAGTATCTTTTGGCCAACTACTGTAATAAACAAACAAATCCTATCAGTCTTAAAGAGCACAAAACAATACACAACCCTATAAAATATTCCAAAAGAGTATTCTTTCCTTGTGTTTGAGATCATATGCAAGTATCTTTGACATTTACGATCCACTCTTGTCCACAGTTCATGGATAAAAAATCAACTACAATATAAAGTAGAAAGGAAAAATTCAGTTCAATAGGAAACATTCCCAGTTAGGACCAACACATACAGTAAAAACTGGAAAATGTGATCGCAGCTTCCTGGCCTCATCAGAAAAGTTTGTTTTTCTACTTTGTTACACCCAAGTTTTTCCATAGGCCTCAAACTGAATAACTGTTGAGCTTTGTTTTTATTAGCTTTTGGAACAGAGAACAATAATTACCCAGAGTTTAAATTCCTTTATGGGAACAATTCATTTGGAGAAAACAGTCAGGGAAAAAAGAACCCTGTAACAATGGAAAATACCAAAGGTCTTCCAAGACTTAGATAAGGAATCAGGCACAGTCCTCCATCCCCCAAAATACTTGAGTGATAGATAATTTCTTTTCTATGGTAAAGCTTCACTATTGCTCCTAATTGGAGGCAATTATGAAGTGACTGCATGTGAAATTATTTCAATCTACAGGGAAAAAAACCCAAACAATTCTAGGACATGGAAAACCCTCAGGTATCAATCCAAATTTATGGCACCATTTTCTTCTGATCTTTTGGTTCAACTTCAGTCAGCTGACAGTACCAAATTTCACTCTCTTATATGGCAAAGGTAGGTAAAAGAGGGCCTGCAAATAATTCCTCACCTACAAACTGAATTCCCTCTTCAGCATTCTGAGCGTCATGAGGTAGCTTTACGAAAATTTGGTCAGAAATCAGCTTGGCTTTGAGGACTAACTCAAAAGTTTCTAGTGACATGCAAAAGTGCAGGGAAGCAAACACCATTTCCTTTCCAAAGCTGTACTATCAGGGCAAGGTTTAAATACAACCAGGATTTAGCTTCCAAAAATTGACCACTGTACACAGTCTAGCACTTGTCAGACAAATTTGTTAAAACAAGTCATAGACTCATAGAATGGTTTGGGTTGGAAAGGACCTTAAACAGCATCAAGTTCCAGCCCCTCTGCAATGGGCAGGGACACCTTCCACTAGACCAGGTTACTCAGAACACCATCCAGCCTGGCCTTGAACTCCTAAAAGGAGAGATGAGTAAGTGCAAGTAAAGCAGCCTTTATTTGGAGATATTCTGTTTCCTAACACTCCTTAAATGCCACATTACAGAAATTGCTCTGCTTAAATGTCAGCCGGCAGAGGTTGATTCCTGGAATAAGAAACACCAGCACAGCTCTTGCTGCTACAAGAAAGTTCACCGAAGAGAGGAAATTAAAATTCCTACTAGCATTACTAAGTAATCATTTAAAAAATACATCTCACATTTCAAATTTAGGGGTATTTAGCACCTAGCAATTGATAACTTTCCCAAAGAATGTGCAGCCTAAGGACAAAGTACAAAGATAAGGGGGTAGGGATGCTAACAGACCAAGGTACCTTACTGCCTGACTCTTCCAGTTTCTAAGCTGTTGAACGCTGACCAAAGGACTTTTGAGTACCATCTTTGAATCGTGTAAGTTTTATTTTATTTGATTTTTTTTTTAAAAAGCAAAGTTTTGGGAAAAAAAAACAAATAAAAAAGTCAAACACCTTACCTAAGTCAATAAATATCAGGATGTGAAAAACATTTAAAGCATTAATGTCTGAACTATGCCCTGTGAATTAAATCAAAAAGACATGCTGACCTATAAATGTTAACCTGGTTTATTATTTTGCTGATCATGAAGCATGCAGTAAGTAGCAGATATACACCAGCACCTCATAAATCAGTCAGACAAGCCTAAGGAATAAGCCTTACAAATATAAGTATGTGTAAGGACCAAGTGAGCCAAATTGAGCTTAAGAAGTTGGAAACAGCAGTTGATGTGTGGGTGTTTTGTTTGTTTCAGGTTTTGTTTGAATTTTGGGGGTTTTTTTTCACCCCAAAGAGCTTTGCTTGTTTTAGTAGCATTCTAGCCTTTGACAAAAGTTTTAAATCAGCATACTTCTGGATGAGTGAGTCTATACTGACTCACACTGGCTTAAGGTGTACAAGGAAGTGGACAAGCTCTGCACATACTAGTGTGAAAAACAATTTCAGAATTCCACTGAAACTGAATTATGCTTGTTCAGCCATAATTAACAGACAGGAAACACAAAGGCATTAAAAAAATCTGCGCCTGATTATGTAATAAAACTAATTTGTACTAGGCTACATGTGTCACTGATCCAATAACAGCCCCTTCTTATTTAGGGGCCAGGTCATATACCTGGAAAAACAGCAACATAAAGAGGTACTAGTCCTTTTTTTTTTTTTTTCCTATGCAGTTTAATGTCTAGATACCAACTAGTCCTCACAGCATGGTTTGGCTTTGTCTGCATTAGGATTTAGGGACATACACTTCACATTACACAGAGTCATATTTCAACCGACCAAACAAAATCCCCACCTCAGTCTTCACTATAATCAAGGAGTTGAAATGGCTGGTTTCTCCTGGAACTCAGCAAATACTTAGTACAATTTGTTTCTTCTTGCCTGATATCAGAGATACTGCTTACCAGTCCAAACTAATGCCCCAGTTCAAACTAGAACATTTAGTAGGGGAATTCAACCCTTTGTTTACAGAAGGGGCATGAGCAGAAGGCAAAGTCACCCTCCACAGGCCGTGTAAGCAAGGGTGCCTTTCTCTCCTGATGAAAAGAATTTCAACTCTTCCATGAGACTGTTATAAATAGTTTCATTTCATTCACTTGTTCTTCTTCCAACATGCTCAAAGGACTAATTTTCCTGTGATGTTATTAGAGTTCACATAGATCAATACTAAAGATTATGGACCACATTCACCACTGTGCTATGCTGTAATGCCATTAAACAAATGTCCTTTCTAATCCAGCATTAACAGATCACACTGAGCTTTGAAACTGGGTTCAGCCTGCTCACAGTGTCTAAATAAAACTTACCAAACCAAACCCAGTGACACTGACATTAATCTCAAGCAATGTGGCTGTGAATCAGCCCTGGTATTTTTGTTTGGTTTTCATGGCTTGCCTCTACCAGTACTTGTATCACGGAACATCCGCATGGAACTTCTGCCTTGGACTCATCATCAAAGCACATTTATTTCCATGAACTAACCTGGACTTCTGTAAAAAGTCGTATTTATTTTAAAAATAACACAAGCAGAATTTGTAAGAAAAAAAAAACATTTTTAAAAGACAAGTTTTTGTTGATTGGAACATTAAAAAAAAAAGTGCCTACCAAACTACATAAACTGTTTTTCTTTTTTTTCTGTGTCTACGTGGCACCAATAGTTTCAAAGCTCTCAGTAAAAACTTCTAGTCCTGTATTTTAAAGGATATTTAACCCAAATCCTCCTTTTCTTTATTATAGATGCCTTTATATCTTTTGTAAACTATATCTTCCCTCAAATCTCAATTGCTGCTTAATAAATGTTAGATAAAAATAAATCGGTCTAAATTTACCATTTTGCTCATACTCTCTGAAACATCCTGTTCTTAAGCAGAACATTGGAGTTTAAAAAAAAACAGCTTAATGAAGCAGTGAGAGAATCAGACACCTGTGCTTTATTCCCAGATCTGCTGTGTAAAAGCAATTAATTTTCCTGCCAATGACTAAACATACAGAACACACAGAAAGAGCTCAGCACTGGGGTGCTCAGTTCTGTCATGCACCATGTGTGTTGGTCATGGTGATTCTGTGTGATGCCCCTATGAAGACCAGCACAGTACAACAGGACTCCCAGCACACTTCCTCCCACCAAAAAAGAGTCATCACAGGAGCACAGTTACCAGAGAGACACCACGAAAATGGCACTCTCTCATTTGCTAATGGTGAGGTGGCATCAGGCACTTTCGGTCACATCTTGAGTCTCAAATCCTTCAATGCAGAACAGGTCACTGTTATTTCAAACCAAGATCAAAAGAGATTTCAATCAGCCACTTATCCAGTGAAGTGCTGCCTGAGAGACCTTAGCTCAAAATACCATCTTCCCCTACTCACTTGACTAAGACCAAAATATTTTTTCCACAGATGACTCAAAAGCCATGGATCAGACAGCAAGAAAGGAAATGTGATGCAGCAGCCTAGGCAGATGTGCAGGCATCAGGGAAACTAAACATACGCCTTTGGCTACAAAGGCCACTTCCACATTTGACATTCACTCTTTCCCTAGAACCCATAAAAATGGCCTCATCTGTTGCAGGGTCAGGGATTTTGATGTCAACATTCCCCTACTGCATAAATAATTTTTCTCTGGTCCTAAGGAATCTGAATTCTTCTTTCACACTAAGCAGTTAACTTTTTGAGACAAGCTGAGGACACTTTTTTCCTCCAGGAAGAAGTAACAGAGTATTATTGCACCTTCCCAGAGGTAAGAACTTTTACTCCTCCTTGAACTCAAGTTTTGTCTAGCCTGAGATTAAGGTATGGCTATAAGATTAAAGGGGGAGAAGAAAAGAAGGACAACTGTGCAGGTTTTTGCTGCAACATGACAGTATTAATTTAAATAGAGATTACCATTAATAATGAATGTTTGGACAAATAAAATTAAGATATTTTTCACATAAGGAACCATTAAATGCAAAAAAACAGGATTCAAGTGCTCTAGAAAACTCAAGTTTCTCAGATTTCTGCTTATAGATGAAAGTAAGGACCATCAGCCAGATGAGAAGCCTCAGATGGTATTTATCATGGAAATATATAAATAGGTCCATTCACTAATGGATTGCAAATGACAAGACACACCCTACACATTTCACTGGTTCTTAATCTCTCAAGTCCATTCACTCACTGTATTATCAAGAGATGAGCTTACCTGTAAGGTTAAGTCAGAATTTTTTAATTAAATAACTTTAGCGAGAAACAGGACTTTACCTGTGTCCTATATCACTATATCGATGTTACCGATCTAACTAATGTAGCTGACCTGCTACATTATTATATATTTTTATAAAGAAGGAAAGCAGGACCTGGAGAAACATACCAGAATCACAACCTAGCACCAAAAAGCCATCTAGGATCTACAATCCGTGATGTGCTGCTTGGCTTTTCTCACTCAGAGTGCTGCACTGTTCTGTTTTGTTAGATGCATTACTTCATTTCAGTGCATCATCCTGACCCAAGGAAAACGGTTCTGACTTAAGTGGAACATGGGGTTGTTTCCTTCAAAGAGATTCAAAGGTCTAGTTCCTGCTACTTGCAAATCAAAGCAGCATCTTTCCAAGAGCACGGTTACCTCTCACGCTGAGCAATGGGCTTGCACTAAGCATCTAATAGAGACCTGCAGATAAAAGGCACATTTCATGAACCAAATGATGGGGTATGAGGACAGAGAATTCCCTGGTTCTTGCTTCATGCAGATCACCCACTATTAGTAGAGAGGCTGCAGGGAAGTCAGAGATGCTCAGGGAAAAGTACACTTTATAGCCTAAACAAGCAGTGGGAAACAAAAAATATTTCGGGTGCACAACACTACCCGAAACAGATCTGTAACCACACACACAAGGCTTTCTCCTGTTTGCTCAACTCTTCTGCAGTTTTATGTAATGGCTTGAATAAAGCCTAAGGAAACAATGATCAATAAAATTACTTCTCACAGACTTTTACCCAAAACTATCTCCATGACCTCTGGTACTGCTGGCCTCCAAAATCAAATGGAGTAACAATACCAATGTAAAAATGGATCACTCCCAAGGCATTCAAAACTTAGGAATATTCAGGGGTTTGGAACTGTCTCCTTTTGCATTCTGTTTTAAGGGCAAATTTCTGATGCAGCACACATTCAAAACCCCTGGCAGGGCCTCACTGGGTTGTAAGTTCAGCTTGTGGAAGGCAGAGTCAAAATCTATGCCTTAGTGACCTGAAAGGTACGCGGCGATTTGCACAGCCAGTACCACTTCTCTTTGTTGCATATGCTGTGACCAAGGCAACAGTTACTCTGGGGACCAGTGTACAAAAGGAAGAGCCTTTACAATCTGCAGAGGTATCCCAAACTGAGCAATGTGCCTTACAGATTTCCTGTATCAAGAGGTTTTGTGGGTTTGTGGAAGCTTTTTTCAAATACATTCAGCTCCACACCATTAAAATTAATTGCAAAAATTACAGTGATTGCACTTCCTGAAGTGATTTCTAACTTGTTACCCTGCATTATTTGCAGCTAAAGCATTAGTGCTTGTATGGAAGACAGAGACAGCACACAGAGATGGAGTATTTATAACACTTATCTACACACAATTATTCTAAACAAAACTCTCTGATATGTTTTGTATTTTATAGACAATCTATCAAGGAAATAATACACACCATGGTGGTATCAAGACAGATTACTGACGCCCTTGTTACACACTCGTACGTGCTTAATAATAAAGGAGTGAATTACGATTACAGAAATTGAAATGAACTTAAACACTCACCAGCCTGTGTTTGCATGCACACAAGGGAAAACTCTACAGATTACAGACTTTATCTATTAAAGCTATACAGAACTAGAAAGAAGTACCAAAGGATACACTGACTTGTATTTCCCTTTCACACAAAAAAATCCACACCACACACAGCTGAAAAAGTTAAAATGCTTCTCCAGGTTTGCTGACAGGTAACATTACACTGCACCGATGTGAACAATTGGTCACTTCTGACAGTGCTGCCCTAAGAAATTAAACTACTTTTGAAGAAGTTTGGGTATATGTCTTAAAAGTCTCCCCACTTCACACAAAATTCCATCTGAATTAGAAAGATAATGGACACTAACCCACATGCTCCCAAAAGCCTTAAGGATCATACTTAGCAAACACACCAAATGGCTGCAAGGCTTCTAAACTATACTAACTCTTGATCAATACAAATACAAGCACAAACCCTCAGAAGCACACAACCACCAGAAACATCTATTCCATGTGACACATTTTTGAGGGAAGAGTTAAAAAGAAATGCATCTCAGGGCTGTGAGTACCCCAGGCAATTTGGATCCTCAGAACCTTCCTATATAATGCGCTATACCCAAAGCGTATACCAGAAGAAACTCCTCAGTACAGGCTACATTCACCTGGACCCAAATCACTACAGCAGCCTTGCCTCTGTTCACAGTTATCTTCAGCAAACCCATTATCTCCTGAAGCAATATTGCTCTGAGAGGACAACACAGGAGTCTCCCATGTTTTATGGGCAGCTCCAAGCTTGAAGTGATGAAATGCTATCTTTTATCACCAGAGAACTTGAGGGAGAAGATTGGTCTTGCAAAAGCCCTCCCTGTTCCACAAAAAAAGCGCTTAAAAACAAATTAAACCCAGGCAGACATTGCAGGTAAGGGCCCACTGAGGGACAAATGCTTGTCTCCTCCCCACCCTAAGGACTAATTGTTTATCAGGTATAAAACATTTGCCCTGTTATGAAGGTCTTCAAAACACAATCAAAAACGTACAAAATGCCTTTGTTTCCAACTTAATAATCTAGTGCTTTAATAAGTTTTCCAGCACAGAACAAATTAGTGAGATGGTAGCAGTTCCCAGCCCTCCCATTCTGCTAACTGCTCCTCAGGAATATCACTGGAGAGCTGAAACAATATTTAAACTTGCTTCCACACTTTTTAATAGCTTTCTTAATATTTGTGACAAAACAGATAGTAAGCAGAGTGAAATGTCTGCTTTTCCTGACTTAACTGCAGCTTTCCAGAATAGCCTATAGTAATTCCTTGTAAATGCAGCTGAAGAGTTGCATTATTAATCTACTGTATGAACATCACAAAAAAGATTAAGTATTCCAGTATTAAAAAAAAAATCTTAAGGATAAATAAATTTATAGTTAGTAAACAGATCAATAATCATCTCTGTGCTGAAAAAAAGTTCATTTTTTTCCCCAAGACCTGTTATGACCAGATACACAAAACCATTTTTCTATGCTTGTTAAAACCAGCTCCTTGTAGACTATGCAGTAAATGTCAGAACCAAAAAAAAAAAAAAGACTATTTGAGACCAAAACGTCCCCAGTCCATTAATCAGGTTCCAGTTCTAATACAAAGCAAAGCCTATCTTTTGCCATTCACTTCACACTTTCCTAGTAATATTCATCTAAAAAGACTGTAATATCTGCCTCTCTTACTCTGCTTCCTCCCTTCCCCATATACTAAAACACCAAAATTACTATAAAATAAAGTTGTATTTTTCCCAATACTGTACTGTATTGCATCAGTCCTGGTTAACAGGACTGATTCCTGTCACCTAACACAGAAATTCTCAAAGGGAGCTGCAAAGGCCTAAGTGATTTTCATCTAATTTGGTTTCGAAAATGTGTCACTGTATCTTCTGAACACTGAAGTCTGATTTACATCTTTTTATTACAATGCAATAAACTGCTCTGACCTGGGTGTGTGTGCGTGGAGCTGTGTGTAGCCATTACTCTCCAAAATCCAGCTAGCACTCCAAGTGTAACTAGTTCCATGCCTTCCACCTACCACCCACTGGTGGCCACCTAATTTGTTGGAGCCCGTGAAAAGAAAGTTGTTGGTGGGGTGGTTTTGCTGTTGTTGCTTTTGGGTTTTTTTCCTATGTGGGGAAGAATATGTTTCACCTCAACTGGCAAAAAACCCATTTAAACTACAAAATGATAGACTTAATTACACTCATTATTTGCTTAAAAGTTTTTTCTTTCCCCTATCTAGGTCCTTCAAACTTTATTAATCTTTGACTGTTCTGCTCAAACCATATCTAATCTTCCTTTTTTTGAGAAACACTTTGTTTTCCTGAATAGCTTTAAAGAACAATCTTTGATAAAATTATCACCATTTTATTAGACAAGAGTGAGACTACTTCCTAACAAAAATAGCAGTGAACAAAAGGGAAGAAATTTGCTCTGTTGAAGGTAGGTTAATATTTCTAGTGTTGTCTTCTGGGGAAAAAACACAGAACACTCTACACTGAATTAGAGCCACTAAAGAAGCCCTGAGGAAAAACAAAGCACAGCAAAACAAAACAAATTGTGGACAGGCAAGTAAGACAAGAGTTACCTTTTTCACTCTTCCTACTGCCAAGGTGATGGTAATGACTGGGATGATAACTGTTAAGTCAGAATCAGCACCAGTCTGCCTTCCAGCAAACTACTGTCTATTGAATTCGCAGCAAAACCAATCCCAACCTTTTATGTGTTCCTCCCAACCTCTCTGAGTTACTTTTACAAATGAATTAAAAGACACTGTCAGGAAAATACAGAATTCATCAGATATTGAATCAACTATTAACCACCTGGCAGCCAGCAATACCTTCCTTGTATTACCAATCCAGTGTTCCCACTAAGACAGAGATTAATGCAACAAATACATTTTAGATGCACATTTAACTGAGTGCGCCATCAGTTCTGAATTGAGTCCATAAATGGCTTTCCTGCATAATTCACATTACAAATAAGATCTACTGACCTTTAAGAGGATGCGGGAAAAAAGAGCAAACCGAAGTCTGATTTAACTACAACTTTCTGAGCACAAGCTGAAGTATTTTCAATTATCTTTTATCAAATACTCAGTGAAACAGAGGAGATTAAATTAAGTGCACTTCAACTGAATCATTTTCTGCAGAATCAAGCAGTCTCAATTGCTTTGCAACTTGATAAAGAATAGAAAATCCTGCATGTAAGTGAAAAGCAAGTACAAATGTATTATATATTATACTTGTATGACACAAAGGCTTTTCTACGATTAATATTATTTTAGCATTAAGAACATAAAGATACTAATGTGTACTAAGTAGGATTTATCACACAAGAAACAAAATCCTTTGTGCTTAATTTCTTGAATGTGTATTAACAAAGTCCAAGACTGCCGCTGGGAATTTCCCAAAGCGCCAAAGAATCCATGCCTTACCCAGACACATGCAAGTCAGAAAGCTCCAACTCCAGCTTCTCAAGTTTTATCACTGTCAATCATGTCACAGAACAACTTCCACATTTCCCCTGGTTTAAAGATTAGACTAACAATAACCTCAAAGATTGCTGGGTTAATTGCAACATCATCCACAAAGGAGGAATGTGGGTCTAAAAGACTTATCCCCCTGCTCCCCTAGATGCACAAAATGTTATAGTTTTCAACCTTCCTCATGCTAGTTCAGTATAGCATGTCCTAAGTAAACCTTAGAAGTTAAATAAATACATTAATTTTTAGTAAGATTAATTTTTGGCTCTTGCATTCTTACTATTTTCTACCTGAGGTACCATCAGACATGTGCTTTGTCAAAACCTGCATCACCTCAAGACCCCTGCCCTGATGCTATCTGGTATAGGTCTAATCTTACTAAAAGCCTGTGGAGAAAATCTGAAAACCAAGAGACTGCACAAAGGCAGTTACCACACTTTTAACACCACTGAGTTCAAACTGAAACCTACTTAATGGTTGTGTTCTGTGGGATACATTAAAGAAATACAGTACACTGACATCCAGTCTTTTTCATTAGCTGAGGATCTTAAAACCCATGTTCCTGCCCTAATAATTTAAAGATATTTAAATATTAAAATGAATATGTAATGGAAAACTCAGAAGGATAAATTCTACATCTAAATCTTCACAATCAAAATTAATTGCTTCTGATTTAACTCATTTGGGGGAAAAACACCCACCTACTTACTCGAATCTCAGTCTTACAAAACCAGCGATCTCTAAATTACTCTAGTCCTATATTCATACTTCATCTGTTAGCAATATCACTGTCAGAATCTACCTTGCCTATAGTCAGGGGCAGATACACAGGAAATCCATTAATCCTAATTCACAAACTCTTAACCAACAACCATCAGTTGAATCAGCAACCCTGGAGGACAGGACAAACAAAACACTACTGAATTTATGATGTTAGTATTTCCCTCTTCTGCAGGCAGCCAAAATAATTTTGATACATTTATGTATATCAACTTTTGCAGCAGATGTCAAGCAAGTTAACTTGTTTGTCTGTTCCCCATCCATCCCAAGCTTAAAACCTTCCAAATGGAATCCCAGAATGTTTCCTGGCTAGAAGCTATGTTTTCAAGAGGAAAAAAAAAAAAAAAAAGTAAAAATTGTTTGGGCTAATCCAGCAAGCAAGAAGAAAATGTTGTTCCTCACAGCAAATGCATGGCAGGGGATGCTGAATGGGTTTTCTGAGGTTCACAACATCCCAGAGAATGGAAATATTGCATATCCATCTTTTCCATATGAGGGACTGACTTTTTTTGTATTGAGACAACATAGATAAAACATATTATGCCTTCCTCCACAAATGAAAGGCCTCGGCAGAGATTCTGCAAAAAGGAACTTATCTTGTTTCCGTAGCAGTCTCTCAACTCAAGCTTCACCCTGAAATTTTTCAGATGCACGTTGGATTACTTCCAAATTTGCTCTTCTCTTTGGAATTTCAGACTCAATAATGAGATTAACATTGTGAAATCACAACTCCAGCAATGCTCAAATGCAGCAACCTCAAAATGAGCTAGATGTAACTGATAGTCATTTTAGCACAGAAGGGCTGCTTCTCTGTGCAAGGAACCAGGTCTGTAAGCAAGGAATAAAGCACCTCTTTTCAATGGGTGTGGAAGAGCTGCATTGCATGAAATACTTAACAATTCACTTAGCTGAACAAATTTCTTACGTTTTCCAGCAAAATACAAGACAGAAGCACACTGAAGATGCATTTATTGCAAAAATCTTGCCACAGGGAAAATAATGACTGTCAAAAAGCAAAATATATACTCATATATACATATGTTAATGGAAATAGCTTAAAACCCTCTCCTCTGGAATTCAAAATGAGAACCTGCAATCACACTGCATTCCATTTTCTTTTTCCATCACTATAAAGTCTTCCATTCGCATCATTTAACTCTACCTGGTTACCTGAGAAATGACATTTCAAATACACTATTTGAAAGACACTCTTGGCCTCACCGTCCAGTGTTCAGAAGCATGGCAAAACATAAGCACAGAATAAATGCATCTATGAGGCAAGGACAGAACAGGGATGTGCATGTTTCTCTGAATAACAGGCTGGTACAATTAATTAAAAATAGAAAAGGACAAACTAAAACCACATACAGAAACAATGAACAACCTCCCCTGAAGCAGTAACAGACAACACTCTATTTCCAAACAAATTCTGAGGAGCTCTATAAAGATAAGTTTATCCATGATGCACAGACAAGGCTATCATTCAAAGGGGAGGCTGTATTGCCTGCCTTTGCCTTTTTACTACTGATGTTTTTTTCCTTCCCTTAATTCCCTTCCATGAAGGCTTGGGCCCAAGGAAAGGCTTACTCATTTACAGGATTGAAAATAACCCCAACATCTGGTAGATTGCATTAGCTCAGCCCTTCAAGGTTTGCCACAGAGCCAGGCAACATTTACCCTCACAGGTTCCACCAGGAAAGTTCTTAATGATTTCTTCTCCCTTAATATAAGGATTTTAATTAGAATATTTTTCTTAGGAACAAGTATTTATAATATTGCATATCAGCCTGCAGGACTTTATAGCTCTCATGGTATGAGAATAGCTGGGGTTTAGATGAGGTTGGTTTGGTTTTTTTGAGGGGGAGCGTGTTTTTTGTGTTTTAACACTTCAAAACAAGCATCTAATATCTCACTATGTTTACATAAACAAGAATCATCACCATAATACAGCCAAGCTTTTTGGTAGATTAGGATTAATTCCTACTTTTAAAAACAGAGGAATAGAAAAACCTGGAGTTGAGGAACTTTCTAAACCAAGTATATTTTTTGCACTTGCTATCAATCGATTTCTCCCAGATTCCCGTTTTGAATTCTCGCAAACTTTCCTCATGGTTTACCACAGCATTCAGAACAGTCTTATAGTTTAACTGCACTGTTTGGTAATCCAGAGCTGCTCCAATCATGCAGATGTAGGCACACACTGTACAGCAATGTCTTGAGACTTGTCCTTTGTCTTCCCCATAGTGACACCTGCCACTGCATTTGCTGGTCACTACTTAGGCCTACTGAGCATCAGCTCCTGCCGTCCCAGAGTGACCCATGGGAAGATGATCCTGGAAATACAAGGGACAAGAGCCAGGTCAGAACCTAGCATGGTAGAACTGTAATTTTCCCATGTTTTCCATTCCCATGGGTGCACTCACATTTATCTACATCAAACTTCATTTACAATTTTGTGGCTTAGTTAAGCAGGATTGCAAGAGTGTTGCACAATTCTTTAGAGCTGGCCTTTAACTACCCTGAATAAATTAGTACTTCATTACCTCACTGTTCACCTGCTCTTCCAAATCATTTATATAGCCAACACAACAGGGAGTAGAAATCTCATTTTTTCCAGTATGTTATTACAACGTTTCCAGCTTTCCACAGTTGATACTGCCTATTTCAAAATTTATTTATACTTGAAAGTTACTGTTTAATTTGACATTTAGGGCTACAGAACACAGTGCTTTTCTGCAGGGGAAAAACACCCCACTGTCTTACTCATACTCTTCATTTTTGGCAGTCTCTCTCAGAAACACTTTGTCTCATCACAGAGATCATTATCCTGAGATGATGCAGCCTGTGTGCAGGAATGAGCTATGTGCCATTATGACTCTTGCAGTAACAGACCTGATTCCAGTTTCACACAGTTACAACACGTCACACTTTGTCCTTATTTTACTGCTCTTGAGTCCATTACGAATGACAGTTTGATCTATTATCAGGGAATTGGCTCAAAGCAAATGTAAAATAAGGAACTCCAACTTCAGGATAAGTACTGCACCATGCTACTTAGGAAACTAGAGTAAGCTCGTTTAAATGTCATTTCAGTACAGAAAAAGCTTTTTCCATGTTTACAACACCCATTTTAGCTTTTCCTAACATCCTGTTTTATAAAATTTCAAGTCAACCTGCTACAGCAGCTCCACTGCAAGATGAACTAACAATCTGGTGGGCCTCCTGTCCTGATGACCGCTGAAGCACAGGGATTTATTCTGAAGAGCTAACACAAGTTAACAAAATACAGAATGCAGACCTGATGAGACTTCACACATTTAAGCAAGGTAGTAGGTAAGAGGAAAGAAGAAAAGCAGTCAAACAGTTGAGTGCTTACACTTGCAAAGAAATCTAACTTAGCAGCTTATGCCCAGTAAGGAGACAGTGAGAGGCCTGCAATTCAGTTACTGAAGATAAATAAAGGAGGAATTTCCCATAAACTTGAAATACATGGCCAAAGCTTAGATTAATGCCTAAGACCCAATAGATGGAAGATGGAATTAACAGCCACCAAATTCAGGAATAAAACTTCCAGTCAGCGTATCTTGGTTTCATACAATACCCTAGTTAAAGATAATAATGGAGTTACCTCTGTGCCCATCGGTTTCAGCAACTGATAATTTTTAACACAGTAAAGAGCAGGTAGAAAGTAAAAACTGAGTCTAATTATAAAAAAAATATGGGAAGCGACAATCTGCAGAGCAGTTAAGAGGTTTACCTGAAGCACAACAGCAAAGGGTGCATATTACATGCTAAACAGCCAAGTCAGGAGGAAAACAGGTCTCAGATGAACTGAGAAAAGGCAAATTTTGAGCACGTAAGTAAATACCTTGTCAAGTATCTGCATAAATCAGGGGTGTGAGAGGGAAATTAAGGGAGTGATTATTCTCCTGTACAGTGAAAAATCCCAATTGTTCTTGCTGTCTCTTCACACTACACACACATTTCAGAAGAAAATATGAGAGGCCAGCATAGGAGGGCTGGGGTCCAACTCACTATGGCTTACCATGTCTCATAGCTGGAAACTGGTTTGAAGAAACATGAAATGAAATCTCTATTTATAATACCATCTCCCTGTATTGTAGCCATTTAGCATCATTCATTAGCAGAAATTTCCTGAAATATTTTAAGAGGAAGATAATGGTAATGTGGGATAGAAGGTACAGGCAAATATGAGCAACCACTGTAAGCTACAAGTTAGTTAACATTTCCTAAAAAAATCTCTTCTGTGATTTTCTTGGTGGTTTTTCAGTTTCCTCTGCCTTTTCAGATTTTAACAGACATTGCTGCTCGTACTGGAATGCAAGACAGTGCAAGGCCTCAATTAGAAATTCAAAGAATGGTTTTGAGAAAGACTGTTTTTCCTCTTCTAATTCTGAACTGTACATTGGTTTTGGTCTAACTTCTTGACATAGGTAACTGATCTTTGCCTTGTTCCCCCCTCCTTAATTACAAAACACAGAAGTGGTCCTACACTTCTGCGTGCCCTTTTTTCATTTAACTATTTGCATTTCAGACTCAGGAGCATTTCAGAGGCCTGCATAAAACAGTTGGTTGCCAAAATACTTACTTTAATGACTTTTCAACCCATTGAAACATGCTTATCATGGTATTAAAACTCTCTTCACACAACACACTTTAGCAGTCATTCACTGGCAATGCATCTTCACAGGCAGAATATTTTCAGCACTTCAGTACTGGGAGGGAGAAGAAATCTGAGAAGTGCAAGCACGCAGTACAAAGAACACAGCAGCACGGGGTATCCAGACCTTGGCTTGTCAGAGGTGCAGTGTCTGCACAGTTCTCTCCCTGTTCACTCAAGGTATAAGGCTTCTGACAGTCACCCAGTGATGCCTGTTTGCTTGCACATGGATTAAGACAGCCCTAGCAACATCAATCTGTCACTTCAGTCCAGCAGCGAGGGGAACATCAGCTAAGGGAGACTGCAGTGGAAGACAAGAAGGTCAAACAGGAGGAAAGAAAACCAGAAGAGGCAGCAGCCTGTGCTCCAGTCTCCTGTAACTCCAAATAAAGTGACTGCAGAAAAGCCTGCACAACACCATTAACTGATAAATGTGACTGAACAACTTAACCTAAAGCAGAAACCTGTACTACTCTAATTTTGAACCTTAGTCTCTAACATTTTAATTAATCTTGCCTTATTTATAATTTATATCTTTAGAGTCTCACAGGTGGGAAAAGTTCTGAAGCTAAGGACTGTGTGGACAATTGGGTGCAGAGCATCTCCAAGGATGGAGACTCTACAACCTCTCTTTACCATGCTCTCATTCCAAGGGGACCAAAAACCCCAGATTGTTATCAAAAGCCAAACTACACAGGGCACATTCAGCATGACTGAGGGAGGAATCAATTCAAAGAGAGAGGCACTCTAATTTAAATATACCTACAGAAGAATGAAGTGAGGGGAGTATTATTTCTGAAATAAGAAATCAACAAGAATGTTCTTGGAAATTAAAATTAGGTAATCACAGGTTTCAGGCGTGATAACTGCTGCCTGCAGAAGGAGGCCAGTCACTATTTCTCATTCTCTGTTTTAACATATCCTTGCAGTCAGTTACAGTGAGAACGGAAAGATGTATCGGACCATTTCACAGAGCTGTATTCCCTCCTGCCCTACTTTCTAGGAATTATCAACAGAATAAAACGTGGTCTTCCAAAACCTCTCTCTTCAACACTGTTGACCTGTAATCACAAAACTGGGTGACAAACATGCAGATACAAGACAGAAGAGCTTTATCACTTGAATATTTAGCCTTTACACAGTAAGTCCCTCTAAAATCCTTGTTCTTCAGTGACTACCATCACTGGCCTTCCCAATCATATTTAATATTACCACCCATTTACCATAAAATTCTCTTTAAATGGAATAGACAGCTGCAAGAAGCCATGACAAACTTCATTCCTTTGACCACTGGCATTACTGTCCCTCGTTAATCAATAAAATAAATCCTTGCACGTGCCCCTCCCTTGGCCACCATCAGAAATCAATACTGAGAGGCATGAGGAATGGTGTGCTCACCTGCCCCTCTCAATGCTGCAGCCAGGGAAGGGGAGAACAAGCTGTCTGGGGGACTTCTGGCAGCTACTTGACATCTGCTCTAAAAATCTCCTGCAAGTGCCAACTGCATAGATTACAGAGTTTTTTATCTGCTTTACAGCAAACAAAGCAGTTGCCAAGATAAAGCCACCGTGTGCAGCCCAGCAGGGTTACAAACACACACTGGCAAATTTAAAAGGTAATAGGAAAAGCAATAACTACTATTGCCCATCCTCTCCTGCCACTGTAAGACTATACTGGAGTCAGAGTCGTTGGTTTCAAGCCAAGGCATAAAGAGAAAAAGAAGTGGATAATCTTCAGGTCTTTATGTAATTCTGCTGTTCAGACAGAGCTGTTTGCTACCTTCTGTACCCCGACACGAGGGTTTGATTTTGCCAGGGGTTCCCTCCCACTCTCATGTACTTCTATAACATTCCCACATACACGAGATTAGGACAACCCTCTTCCATCAGCAACTACTCTTGCCAAATATTAGCATTTGAAAATTAGGTTTAGATCACATAACAAATCACAAAGGCACAAATAAAAATATTTCATCTAACAGTGTTCATTCCAGTCATATTTTTTCAACACTTCTCTTTTTCCTTGTCAGATTTTTTGGGACTGGGATGAAAGGGAAGCTAACAGAAAATGAGGTTTTAGCCCAAACCTCAACTCTCCCTGAATCTACCAGCAAGATGTCTTCCTATCTCTTAAATCTCTTATTATCCCCCATTAAGGACAGGGATTTACAAAGCAGAAACTAAATGTCAGGTTTTTAAAATTACAGTTGTACACTGGTTTCAACATGCTTTCGTCACTGTAAATCCATTTAGTTTCTTGCTGTCCTCAAGACTTTATTGCAAATGCAGGTTTCCAGTTTGGGTTTATGTCTAACAGTAGCAAAAGCTGTCTGTTTTCCGTGTTTGGAGACAAAATACAGGAAATTATGCATCTAATCTACAGATTAGCATAAGCAGCATAACCATCTTTTCACAGCACTCAGGAGAAAGCAGCTGAAACTCCAATGAACATACCAGATATGTTCATTTCCAAGTAAAATGTAGAGGAAGTAAGGGTTTGATCTGAGTTCTTTCACTTAGAAAAGAGGAGTAGGGGGATGCACTCAGGGTTTTTTCTCAAAATGTTAGACCTCCCTTATTTTATTGAAACACTTATTTTATTTCAGTACACTAAAACTAGGATGAAAAAAGAACTGATCTAGCTCTGCCTGACCCAGATATGAAATTATAGTTAGCTCATATTTAGACTTTCAGAGATGACCTAATATACTGAACATCAGAGTTAGACCAACCTGTTTCTTTAGGCTTTGTTAGATGAACCTAGAAGTTTGTTCAGTCAGAGGATTGGCTGTCATATGCTCTAAACATTTCTGACTCTGACATGAAGCTGCTCCATGACAGCAAGCAAATTTCACCACTTTGCCATACACTCTTTCTTTGCCTACTCTGCATTTTGTGTGAGAACCCAAGAAAACCATAACCCAAATCACAAAACCATCTGGGTGACCATGACAGACAGAGCTATGTTAAAGATCTCTTCAAGTCTCTTTGAATTTTCCATTGACGTAATAAACGCTGAGACACTGGTCCTAAAGTGAAACATGTTCCGGAGCAGAGACTTCAACTGCAAGACCATCCAGGCAAATCTCATTCCTAACATACAACTGCCAACAAATGTGCATGACTAACCCAGTATCTTTAGACTCCCTCTACCAGAATTTTGACAGCACAATTGAGCTCTTTCTACAGTATGAATCTTAAATAGGTTAAATTTGCTCCCCACGAGCGTGTTGCTCTCCACAGCCTAGAAAAGGAGATGAAGGAAATTAACTAATGTAGAGACAAAAGGTAAAATGAATCCAGACCCCGGTCTCTACACATCAGCCATAAAATCACCTCTCGTCGCAGCTAAGGAGATACTACCATCATACATTTCCCACAGTCAAGCCAGTTAAAATATTTGAGTCAGCAGAGCAGACCAAAGAAAAACAAAACCGCACCAGTCACAGTCCATCCTCTGGCTATATACAATGTGACAGCAGTACACGTACACCTCTAAATGTAAAAGCTAGGCTGACCATCCATTTGGTTTGAACACTTGCATGACAGTAAGGAGAAATGAGAAGCCTTTTTTCCTCCTATCTATGGATCTTTCTGTGAATTTCTTTTGAAGATGGCAACCACACTACCCACATGCATAATGCCTACAAGCTGAAGAAAGTGTCAATTTCCACCAGCCTCCCACCAGCACAACTGACACCATCTGAGCTCTGAGGTTTAATCCAAGTTAACCAACCTCCTGAACCACACTCAGCAAAATATATTTTTTACTTTTTCCCTTTCAGGAATCCCTTCTTCCCTCCCAAGGCTTTAGAACACTGCTCAGAGTGACTAGCTCTTTTGAAAACAGATTTTTTCAAACAACATGACAGACTGATCTGTGAGGAAGGCAAAATTAATGCCCTCATTTTCAACCCATATACTCAAGATGTAGTTCTCCATGTCTTCTACTAGACAGCAAAAGTAAGTATAAAACCCTGACATTATGATAAATATCATTTTGAGGTAATGGGTACACTCTTAATGCAAACGTAATTAGAATAGAATTGAAAAGTTAAGAAGCCATAAAAAAATGAATAAAGTATTGTCAAAAAGTACAGATAATGGATTAAAAAACCCTACTCTTTTTCTCCCTACTCCTTTGCTCAAGTCTTTCTCTAAAGTCTGTTGCTTTTTTTTACAGACGTGTTTTGCTCAGTCATGTATTTGCTAAATGTTGAGTGCTGTGAGGCTTTGCTCCTAGGTTAAAAATCTGAGCTGATTTCTTCTTCTGGTATAAAAAGCTTCTACAACAAAATAAATTTCAAGAAGGCAGAAGCAGCTTTCTGCCCCACCTCATGGATTTTCACACAGACACCTCCCAGCTGTGGGACTCTAAACCACCCCTCAGAAAGAGGATGGTGAAGAACTGTAGGAGCAGTACAGTCAAGCCTACACTTAACCTTCAATCACTGCTTTAAAAAGACCTGCTGATGTAACCCCACATTTGAATTACAGCAAGTGTAATGTTCAAGTTGAGGACTGTACAATTTACAGGCTAATGCCTTGAAAACATAACAAAACAAAACTAGCCTTGCATGTGAAATATTTTTAGATCAGGAGATGCATGATTAGACAAGCAGCAAGTTTTCTCAGTATTTCAGCTTTACTTTCCAACATGTGTTGATATTTTTTTCTTTTAAAGGTAATAACAGATATTCAGCAACAGGAGAGAGTTTTATAGAGGCTGTCAAGACAACAGTCTACATTTCTAGCTTTTTTCAGAGCTGACAGAACAAATTTTGTGTATTTCTACTAGGTAAGATTAGAGTCACCCCAGCCTCTCCTAAGAATTCTTGCACTTAATGAGCCCTTCTTCCCTTTTTTGTGTTCAATTACTACAGGCCAGTCAGAGCTCAGAAGCACCAAACAAGTGCAAGTAACAAAAGGCATCATTTATCAGCACTTGAAACAAGCAAAATACTTCATATGGAGGCAACTTTCCATTTCATTTTAACATCACAAAGTTAAAGATAATTTATTCATTTGGTTTAGTGCAATGCAAAGTTTTGGAGTAGCTGTCCTATTTGCTTGTTTCTCAAAAATCAATTATGAAAGCCTTCTTTTGTGCAAATGCTTTATTTAATCTCTTGCTGATTGTTAAACTTGAATGCCAGAAGAAAAACAAATGCAACTTCCTGCTATTGGGGAACACTGTACTGAGGACTTTTCATATATTTTCTTTATACTTACATTCTTACAAATTATGTATGTGAGAAGCAGATGATGAGCAGCAATTTGGCAACACTTCACCATCTGCTATTTGCAGATCTAGTCAAATTCAGAGTTAATTAAAGATTAAAAACAAGGACCAATACTGTTGAAGCAAAGAGTCATCTTCTTTCCTGGTATGACTGTAAATAAATAACTTGGGTAGGTTGTTCCCACTCACTCCAACACAATCATAAATCTGCAACATCATAAGGGCAACACAACTTGCACTCATAAAATACCTGTATATCTTCTATTTTAATTGAAAAAAAGATACTAAAATAACGTCAGCTTTTTTAGAATGCCACAATCACAGCAGTCTACGCAAAGCCCTATTCAGGAAAAAGTCTATCAGTAAGAAACAAATTATAACTAAAAGACTCTTGTAGAAAGGGCTACAGAAAACACTAGACAGAGAAAAAAAATTAGTCAGCTTGTAACATCTTTTACCTTTTATTACGTACATATTTAGGCAAGTAATATCTAATTAAGGGTGAATGAGAAATAAGATGACCCTGATGGGTCCCTTGTGTTACTACATTGATAGCAGGCTACCTTCTTGTCATCCAGTCTACATCTCCTATGCTGCTTCTGCAAGAAGCAGCTCATGTTAGGATACCAGCCTCCCTCCTCGGGGCTCTCAGACCCTCTTCTCTCTACAGCCTTGCATCAGCTGCCTCCCTCATTTACTGAACTTTTCTGACAGACCTAGGAAAGAACAACAAAAAAATACAAAACTGGAAAGGGTGCAACAAGTCCTCCCAAGATGCTGGCTAAGGTGTATGAAGCAAAGGTTCCTGCTCAACTCTTCAGAGCAGTAACTTGAGCTTGGTGTTTCAGAGTGGGTCGGAAAGCTCTGCTCTGTTTCCTCTTCTACCTGAGCCCGCAGCTGAGCTGTGCCAAGTCCAAAAGCTCACCAGGCTGCTGCACAGCAGCTCACTGTGGCTGGCTGCCAGGGAGAGAGAGTAGAGCTGGTGGAGCTGAGCTCCCCAGGATGCCGACTGCCAGCTGCCCCTGCCTGCTGCTCAGCGCTCCTCAGCCAGCTGGAGACCGATCCATGGAAACATCACAACTGCCAGGCTGCAGGATGCAGGGGTACAAAAGAGACTCAGAGATGGGGAGTCAGCTTGGAGAATGTTGGGGGACAGAGCAGGAGCGGGCTATGAGCTGAAAAAATGGCAAACTCCGTCCTCTCCCTAACAACCAGAAGCTGGTGATGGATTGAGAGATAATTACTGAAGAGTAATTATACTAGAAACAGACTACATCTGTAGATTGCAAACAATTTTTTTTTTTAAATTAAATGTCAAACATCAGTCTTCTTGCTTTCTCCTCCTCATTTTTGCAGCAGTAAAATTTTCAGAAGTGGTTGTGCGAGCATCATGGCAGCAATCATGCTTTGGTTCACCAGCACTTCACTGAAGCTTACCTCCTGTGAGACTGTTACACAGGAAACAGGGCAAACAGGACTTTAGGAAGCCTGATTCGGGTTAAATACTCTTTTGTTTCAACTAAGGAAAGTTGAACCAATGGAAATTTTATCTCAAAATATTTAATTTCTAAATGCCACCATTAACTTCTCCCCAACTTCTAAAATATCTCTCTGTAAAAAGCTGCCCCACACAGTTGGGGGTTACTCAGTCCCCCCATGTCAAGATGGGGGAAGAGAATTGGAAGACTAAAAGGAGAAAACTCAGACTGAGACAAGAGCAGCTTAATAGCTAAAGCAAAAGCCATGCACACAAGCAAAGCAAAAGAGGGAATTCATTCCCCACTTCCCATAGGCAGGCAGCTTTTCCCAGGAAAACACACCTCTGTCACATGTAACGCTGACTTGGGAACGCAAACACCATCACTACCAATGTCTGCCTCTTCCTCCTTCTTCCCCCTGCTGCATATGCCAAGTAAGATGCCATTTGGTGTGGGATATCCCTTGGGTCAGTTGGGGTCACCTGTCCCAGCTGTGTCCCCCTATTTGTGCACCTCCATCCACCTTATTGGTGGGGTGGGATGAGGCACGGAAAAGACCTTAAGACGCTGTGCAAGTGCTGCTCAGCAATAACAAAAACATCCCTGTGTTATCAACACTGTTTCCAGCACAAATCCCAAAACCAGCTTCATACCAGTTACTCTGAAGAAAATTAACTCTATCCCAGTAAAAATCAGTTGACCATTCCCCTCAAGCTGGTAACTACACTTAAAGACTTGGTGTATCACATCTAAGACCATTTTTTAAGCTGTGTTTCCACTGCAGTCTATTTAGTTCATGCTGTCTCTGTAGAAGATTTCCTGAAGTGAATATCAATGATCTATTTAAGAAATACTGAGGTTAAAAAAGGAAATGCTGATTGCATCACTCAAAGCATTCTCCTGACAGGGCACGATTTCAGTTGTTTTGCACAGTCGAATTTAAAAATATCAGGCAGTAACTTTTAAAATTATTCTTGTTACTGATATCAATTTATCAGGAGAGGTTTGAGGGTCTTCTGCTTTCTTCTTGACAGACTTAAGCAAAATTATTCATTTCATTAGTCAAAGTTTTATATTTCTATTTCTTGAACTTTCTAATTTCAAAACATTCATTGGTTCCAGACCCTCAGCATCAGGTTATTCCTCATTAAGTTAGCTAGATCCATTCAACCTTTCAGTTTCTAAATACATTTAAGAGAGAGGAAAGACAGGTAGTAAACAGCACAAATTATTTAATGTGTACAACCCTGGAACATAATAGAATTATTAAGGTTGGATAGACCACCAAGATCAAGTCCAACCTTTATGAGGCAAATTTGAGATATAATTGGGAAGGCTGTGGTGAGCAATCGGTGGGAACACCATCCACAGCCCTGGTGAACTTCAATCAAGAAATAAACTCATGCCTAACAGGTGCAGAGCAGGGCTGTGATGATGGTAACAGCAACTCTGGGACTGTTTTATGAGAAGCTAAAAGAGTTTGCCTCCTTCGGCTAGGCAAAAATGAAGGTGGCAGGAAGAGAGGGAGAAGATGGGTCTGCTGTCCCTACAGCAGGCAGCAAAAAGGCAAGAAATATGAGCTGGAAAGAAATAAAGGAAATCTGGGTGGACAGTGCAGACCAGAGAATAATTGGGTCATCAGTGAGAAGCTTGCCAGACATGAGCACTAAAGAGGTCTCACACAGTCTTTGAATCCAGGTAGACTGAGAAATAAATACCAACAGTGTTAAAGTGGAGCTTGAACCATTTCTGGAGAGGGCTGCAAGAATGCTAGAAGTGACAGATGAGTGGATTCAGTACTCCAGGAGAGGTCCTTCCCAGTCCTGTAGTTCCTCCTTTCTGCAGTTTTAAAACAATCCCTGCAGACTCCCCATCAGGTGCCATTAACTGCTCTGCTAATTTCATCGCTGGTGTCCTGCACATGGTGCTCTGATTTTGCAAACAAGCCCCAGAGTTCACATAAGCAGCTCCCCAGAGGACTAGCACCTGCTTGTTCATTATCAACCAAGGATTTACATATGCAGAAACCCAGGGAAGAGCCCTAAGAGCCATCAGCCATAAGGCTGGTAAGGCACTGGAGCAGGTTCCTCAGGGAAGTTGTGCATGTCCCACCCCTGGAGGCGTTCAAGGCCAGGCTGGACGGGGCTCTGAGCGACCTGGTGTAGTTGAAGGTGCTCACAGCAGGGGAGTTGGAACCAGATGATCTTCAAGGTCCCTTCCAACCCAAGCCATTTAATTTTTTTTTTTTTAATAAATTTAAAGACAGCACTGCTACAACAGAAAAGAGAGGACAGAGGCTCCAGATTTAGAGACAGGAATTTCTTTGGAAATCAACACTTACAGATACAGTCTGACTGCAGCAATACTGCCCAGCACAGGCAACACTTAGGCAGCTGTCATTATAGCAGCTTTACTTGATAGTCAATACCTTTATATTTAATTTTATAAGTTTTCCTATATGTAATTTTAAAAATGTCATAGTGTAGATACACATGCAACGACTTTATGTATTTATATATATATATATAAAAACATTCTTATCCAGAACTAAATAAATATTTAGGAAAGTATTAGTGTATAGTAACCTCTCGACTAATTATAAGGCTGAAGACTGTTCACATACAGTTTTACTGAAAGAATTCTTATATTAGGTATAAAAGTATGAATAAATTATAGATAAATTTACAATGTGGTTTAAATAATATTATGCCCCATGTGCCTTTCCTTAGAGTGCTTTCTATAGAAGATTCCATTTTGTTGAGACACTTGCTTTTTGAGCCAGCAAGTCTCTTCTAGCTCAAAAAGCCAGAATAATTTTTCTAACCACTGTCTTTTTTTTTCTATTCATACTGCCCTCACAGATACTCTTTCTACTGTTTCCATTATGAAATCCTGCCATGTGTTAGATACTGCTACTTCAGAAAACTCATCTGATGTAAGAGAACAATTATTCCTACTTTCATTTTATCACATGGGTTATTTCTGCAATTTAACACGAACATGCAGGGAGAGTTAATGATCTTAAGACCAGTATTTTCATACAGGTATTTGTTTATAAAACTGACTGCTTCCAACTTGTATTTACATCTTGGAACGTCTTCTACCACTATACATTTTGTCACACTTAACTATGAAAATAAAGAACATTTCAACAGATGTGAGCTTAAAAATCTTAATAAACAAAACCGAAGTCCAACGTTCTACTATTTATCTTGGGAGGATAAAAAGCTTTGCATTGCATAGAAAACATACTGCTGTGTTTCTGTGAGAGTAGCTAGTTTAGGGTTGGGGGGGTGGGTTTTTTGCTTTGTTTTGTAGCAACCTTATTTTTTTTATCACTAAGATTCATTCAACAGCTCAAAGCACACTGAACACCTTGGGTTTAGGAAACACCAGAATTAAGTATTTAAAGACTATTCACGCCAATAGTTTTTGCTCCATATTAAAGCATTTCAAGTTCCCTAATACATCCTATTTGAAAATGCAGGCATCTTAAGACTTCTCTTTTCCTAGACTTTTCTGTTGTTTTCTTTTTCTTAGCAATGTATCATCACTATAAATACCTGAATTAATTCTGACTAAATTTTTAATACTGGCATATATTTGAAACTGCATCACGGTGATCTGAGAGTTCACCTTCTGAACTGAAATGCTGATGAACCTGAGGTGAGTCCCTTAATAAGATGGCAAGAGAGAAAACAAACTGCTCAGAATTAAGCATTTCTGTGTTTACGATTCACTTATTTCCTTTCGTTCCTTTTTCTCCTTCTCTTTTCACTAGAAATACTGCACACAGATTCATAATAAAAGATTTTCCATGTTTTGGGTTAAGGGTTAAAAGGATAATGGTTTACCAGTTTAAGAAAGGAAAACAAGCCATATGTCTGCAGAACAAACTGAAGAAGCTTCCTGTATATTCTTATATTTTGCACAATTCTATGAGCTAAAAGAAATGGCAGACCAAAAAGTTGGCCTGCACGCAGCCACAAACAGTAAGCAGATACAGTTTTGAAGCCGGTACACTGATCAAGTCTCTTCTGTGGGGAAAGTCTTCAAAAAACATATAATAACAACAAAACCCCACAAAATAATGAGATGATCCAGGTTTGTTTCTAAATGGATAAGGAGAAGGGGCCTCCCTTGTGAAAAACTTTCCAGCAAGGGCAGCTCTGTGCTACATATGACAAGGATTACAAAGGTCAAACTATACAGAAGTTTGAAACTAACAGATGGCACCAGTCTACTTTTTTTCAAACTCAACAGGAACAAGCAAATCTAAGCTAGGAAAGCAAATACTTAAATAGTGCTAACAATTATCTGAGTAAAGAACGAACACAGATCAAAACACCCACACATTCATGTCCTGGTACATGCACAGCATGTTACTGCAAATGTGACATTAAGAAACCAAGGGGGAAAAATTTGGTTAACTTTAGTTATAGAAAATATTAGAAGAAATGCCAAAAGAAAGCCAAGCACCAGCACTCAGACAGTGAGACCAAGTAAATTTTAAGTATTTGATCCTGTAAAAGACTATTCTGAAAAAACACATTATCAAGAGATCACTTGTACCTTTTTCATTCCAGTACAAAGGACCGTCATTGTTGTGAGCTGGGGAAATATTTTTACATGTATTTTTTCCATCCTGCATATTCCATATTAAAAAAATGAGGTGGCAGCTTCACTACTGACTTCAGGAAAAAAGTAAATACCTACTTTATACCTCCTTTCCTCAAATTATTTCTAGGAAGTATGATGCATGAACATTCAACCCCTACTTTTGATTTCAGAATGCATTTAAGCCTTCTGTATTTTGAAGCAATAACACATTAATTTCATATTTAAAGAACACAAAACACTAAGCCAATATCATAATCAGAACTCAGAATGCTTCAATTTTTTTCCAAAATGTTTTGAGGCCAGATACAATTAAAAAGTGTAAGCCATAAAAGGCAGCAGATCATCTTCCGTAGCCTTGAAGCAGCTTTTATAGACTCCATCTGGCTTGATATTAAAGAAGTGCTGAATAATAATAAAAGCCATTCTTTTTAGTTCCAGACTTCTACCACACTATTAAGTGGGTTTTTTTTCTTTTAAATAGACAAGGGGGGGGGGGGGGGGGGNGAGGGGGGGGGGGGGGGGGGGGGGGAAGGTTCTGTAATATCTCCCCTTACAGTTTTGAATACAAATGGCTTGATTGTGAGAAGTTTCATTTGTCTGCATTACCTTCCTAAAAATATGTTTGCTGCTGTTAGTCTTAAAATGCTAAGCCTGCCTGTGCAGAGCTTAGTCACTTTTCCACCTCTCTGCATGCATTCCAGAGGCTGAAAATCACAACTCTGCCTAATTCCAGCCCTGGACTCTGCACTTGAAAGTTGATTTGCAACTTCTTGTATTTTGCTATTCTCCAACAGTGTTCTTAGTACATATGGACTAGAAACAGGCCAAAGAGCTCCACTGAGCTCCTACTGCACTGACAGCGACAGAACTGCGCTGTGAGTTTAACACCGCCGCGCATGAACAAGGCGTGCTAAACTCAATACGTTTTGTACACCCCACAAATCATCACTCCTGAGGTCCAGCACTTCATCCCATATGTTTGCACTTAAGTAAGATGTCCCTCTCAAGCTGGAAGGAGATGTATCCTGTCCCTCATTCCAAACACGCAGCTCAGAGGGTTGCTTGAGCATGAGCAGAGGTGATCGTGTGTGCGGCTGAGCGCTTCGTGTCCGGGGCTTGGACCCCCGGCCGCCTCCGCCACGGGCACACGGAGCACCTCGCTCTGCCGTGCTGTTATGGCACACAGCACTGGGTGGCACTGTTAGACAGTGCTTGTGTCCCTGTCAAGGTAAGGAATATCCTCTCCCCACCTTGCCAATTTTTAGCAGCTGGTAGTGCAGCTGTGCAGGTTTTCCAAGGATGCTGTTGGAATCGGCAGCAGCAGCAGCGTGGCTCTCCGACATCCCTATTCCCATTACACACTTGGGAAAAAACAGCACTTGCTCATCGAGGAAATGAAACCTGGTTTTTTGAAAAGATTCTAGAAAGCAGTTTTGCTTTTTTCCACCTTCAATAATGTAGGTGTTGAGTGTTATATTTACAAGTCCTCAAATACAAAATAGTTGTACTGACGTTCCAACATTATTCCCCGTAACTATTTTGTGAATAAAGTCAAGTGTCTCAACAATCTCAAAAGCTGATGTCTGAAGGGCTACATGCACTAGTACTGTTAGAGACGCTCCCGGTCTTATTCTGTCTGCACTCAAAAGTTCAATTTTGCCCAACCAGAGAAAACCCTTAACAAGTATTTTTTACTGCTCTGCCCTCTAAGATGCTGGCACAGGTTGCCCAGGGAAGCTGTGAGTGCCTCATCCCTGGCAGTGTTCGAGGCCAGGTTGGATGAGCCTTTGAGCAATGTGGTCTAGTGACAGGTGTCCCTGCCCATGGCACAAGGGATGGAACTAGATGATCGTTAAGGTCCCTTCCAACTTAAGCCATTTTATGATTCTATGATAATTCTTAAACAGAGGTAACTTAGTTGCAATTAGAATGCTTTAAAAAATTATTTACAAGAGTAATGGTCTTCACAAGTTAGCTTATTTTTTGTAATATGCTCAGAACTGCAGTAAGATACTTTAAGTTGGTAAGGCTACTCCTGATGGTCCAAAATGTGTGGGCTAACAATTATCAGAAATTCTATGCAGGTTTTTCAACCTCCACCACAAATTGAAAGGTTAATGTAATACTACAGGATGTGGAAAACTAGAAGCCAGTGCCTTGATAATGACTACACGGCGTCAAATACAGCCATTTGGCTAAAAGTAGGCTTGACTCACACAAAAAAATTTCAACTCTACAAATATGTCTGAGGGTCAGAAGTTAACTACTGTATTTCAGAGAGCAGATAATACATTAATAACAATAGCTAAAAGCTTACTTAGTACTATTAACTGTGTTCACATCATGCAATTTCATAATCAAAACCAACAGCTCTGCAGAAAAAACACCTCTTACTTTTCCAAGAAATAGGATGGAAAGGAGGTTGAAAAATTATGTCAAGATATATAACAATTTGACAGCTTACAGGTTTTCAGTGCTGCACTGTGTACAAGGAATTTGGAGAAGGCAAACACTGAATTCAGAGCTGCAGAGGCCTCATTACACAATGTCACTGTGAAGTGGGATCCTAGAGATGTGAATGATGAGAGTGTGACAGCCTTGGTCATTTGAGGATTCCACCATAGCTCCCACAGATATATACACTGGATATTACACATGGTATTCAGCTTCCATGGACAAAAATGGCAGCTTTTGGGTGACTTCCACAGAACCTAATGTCTTGATACAACATATAGAGGTTTGTTTTAAATTAAAGGAAAACTATGAACTTTCACACCAAAACTGGTAAGTCGGTGAAAATGCAACTTGAATTCTACAGGTAAACTGACCCTTAAAATCTGTTTTATTCTGGTTTATAACTTCACTCAAAGAAACCAACCAACCAAAAAACAAAACACACAAAAAAACCCCAAACCAAAACAACAACAACACAATACCATTGCTTCAATAAGTGGAAACTTTAAGTCCTCCTACATATTATCTCCAAACTACTTGGCATCTACCATTTGAACAGTCATGTCGTACCATGAATTCAGGAGTCCAGACCAGCAGTTTGCATGTCAACACCAACATGAGCTGCTTTACATGACACAATGCCTTCATTAACCAAAGCAGCTACAATGAAGAGCTGCCTTCAAAGCATGTTGAAAATATTTAGCTCTCTTGTTTTTCATCTCCCAATTGACAAATGCTTCTCTTCTGCCTTACAGTCTTTTCAAGTTGGTCAAACCCACAAAATTTTGACTCCACGAAATCGTCATCAAGGACTAAAGGGCCACTAGCAGAAGTTTTTTAAAGAAACAAATATTTCGGATGTAACACAATATATACGTTAAGGGTCTATTTTTTAAATAGATGCATAAGGAGACACCTGCATTTTCTCAAAAAGCATAATTACCTGGTTTCCACACATTTTCAGGTCCCAGCAGAAGAATGCTGGCCTTTGCACCAATAAAAGCTGTGCTTTGGGCAGTTACATTTGTCTCTTCTCTCTTTCATTCTTTACCTCTTCTTGAAGATATAGGATAAAAGCCTAACTAAAAGAATTCTAAGAAGCTGCATTGTACATGGCCCATTATTCCCTTTATGATGTTTCACGAAAACATCCGTTTCCTCACAGAGCAAAGGACTGGGCTGCACAGTGTGGACTGGCTGAAGAATGCACTCAGCTCCAAGCACACACTCATGGCCCAGTGAGATGAAGAAGAATTAATTGTTTTCCCTCCTCGGGATGGCTGCCAGAGAGAGTGCAAGGCATGAAACACATTTACAATTTCACCTGACTTAAAAGACCAGCATACAAGTAGCAATAAATGAAACTCCTACTGATGGGCTTACTTGGTCCTTCTCCCTCCCCCTGCAATTCTGAAAACAAGTAAATTAGAATCCCAGAGTGATAGAGCTCTGCTAATATTGATGGGAATTAATAAATTCATTGAAGCAATTAGCAAGTTAAGAGACAAGAGTTAATCATGACTGGAAGTAAAAGAGCCTGAATACAGACTTTACCTTACACAAGTAAATCTTATTTTGAAGAGTTTAAAAGTGAGGCTTTTTCATTCTGACATTTAAAAAATACTTTTTTTTAATAGGATATGCAAATCACTGTGTTAAGTGGTATAATCTACACAGCAAATTCTACCAACTTTCAGTCAGCAGACACCTTTCTTTTGCACAAGCTTAAACCCCACGGGCATTTTGTGAACTGTCTTCCTTTTATCTCTCCTCCCTTGAGAAGGGCTTTTATTAAAAGCCCCGAACTGTTGCCAGAGTGCTGCTTTAAACACCGCCACTAATTACACTGGAGACAGATGATTTCTTGTAGGGCAGAGGGCCAGGGCAGGGTCCCCACAGAGCGGCTGTATGTCCCTGTCGGGCACCAGGGCTGGCCACTGCTTCTCCACACGGCTGGACTAAGTAGGTCAGCTGTCACCTGCGACAGGCTTCAAGCCTCTCACGCAAGAGTACATTATCAATCCTATCTCAGGATCAGTTTTCAACAGCTGAGACTGAAATCGTTTTGCCTTTAGAAAACCCCTGGGTATTTTTCAGCCAAGAAATCTGCTTTCTTTCCCCCTTGGTTTTGTAAGGGAAACACAGGAGCTGGAGGAGCGCTCCAGGTGCAGGCGCTGACCACCTCTCCCCCTACTCACCTTTAGTCATCTGCTTTGCACAGGAATCAACGTACAAGACTACATCATTTCAAAGCAAACAAAAACTAACACACAGTATTTTCAAGTTTGAAACCACATCCTAACAACAAACATTTTTTTTTTTCTTCTTGATCACTTTGTGCCTCAAAACGGAACCAAACTGGGGAGGGAAGTCATACTTGCTATTTCAATTAACTGCCTAAATACTGATCCTGCCAGCAACAATAAATGTTATAACATCAATCAGAACAACGAATAGTTTGTTTTTTAAAAAGCACCTCTCCCACACTACTTTTTCTTCACCTGCATTTCTGAAATGCACAGGTCACTGTAGGTATATTATTTAAAAAAATAAAATTTGTTGTTTCCATGTTTCAGCTACAGTTTTATCCCGAACCTGATTTATCATAACCAGTATCTCTAGAGCAACCACTATCCTAAACTTGAGATTGCTGGACCACTGTGGGACAACAAACAGGAAGGTGGATTGGAATTCAAATGTTCTGGCACTCAGGCAAGTGAATCGAGGATGTAGTTGGTCAAGTTCAATAACTGCTGCTGCTCCAGCCCTGCCACGCTGCAAATCAAAAACCATTCTGGGGTGCCTGAGTGCTGCTTTTGCTGAGTGGTCACTGTCTCACTGCTCAGCTCTGTCACCTGGGCTCAGGGCTGCAACAAAGGCAAACATCAAATGCAGAAATCTGTATCCCATACCATTTAGGGGGATAGAATCATTGTTTGAAAAAATAAAATGTCCATGGATTTGTTCACTCCAAATCCTTACCTGCAAAACAGGACAAGGTGGCTTATCCCTCCTCAGCAGGTACTTGTACTTTCCCTGAAAATTAGGTCCATGCATACCTCTTGTCAGAAAAATATTTTACTACATACCATGAAAAGGAAAAAAAAGTTGATTCCCATTTTCCCCCTACAGAAAGCCTTTTTCTTCCTCATGTAAAAAATATATATAGGTGGCATGGCAAACATCTACATATGGGCTTCATGTACACTTACTTCCTCTAATGATACTATCTAATCATTGGATATGCAAAAGGAGAGATGCTGAGTATCCAAGAAGACCAAGACACAATAAAACACATATCCTTCTTTGCCATACTTGAAACTGAAGGCACATTTATTGTCAGAATAAAACTTCTCAAGTGCCATCCACTTGGAAAACAAGGAAATTAAAATATCTTCTCTCTTCCGTTTGCTTCAAAAAGCTTTTAAGTTCCACTTGAAAAGAAATATAAAAGAATCTTCAGGACAGAAAAGAGTGGGTGGACAGTTTAAAAGCTCAAGACCGAGCCTGCAACAAGAGTTTTTAGACATTATCTCTTCAGGCAGTAAGAAGCAGGTAAGATACTACACCTTTGCAAGTATTCTCTATAAAAGGCATTTTACAAGCTCTCTCATCTCATCTGCAGTAAAGGGGTTTTCCCTTCTTGCCATGCCAGCAGGAGACTGCTGTGCAGATGAGATGATGTCACCTCCCGGAATCCCCCTCAAGCCCTGCCAGCTCAGTCCTCCCAGTAACAGAGATACTGGCTATAAATAGTTATCTGGTGAAAACAAGGTTAGCTAGGGAATTATGAGGAAAACAAGAAATAACGAAGACCTAAAAAAAACCAAACAAAACCCCACACATTTTAAAAGATACTGTTCTTTACCTCTGAACATCAATAGTTAAAATTCTTATGAAGAGAACCTTTGGGAGAACACCTGTGCCACGTGATAACTCTACAAAATCCATCATCTAAATTTGCCACTGCTCCTAAAATGATCCCAGAAATAAAAGTATTATGAATGCCCACAAGGTTATAGTCACATAAATATACTTCTGTCATACAAATCTGCTACTCAGAACAATCTCTAACAAACAGGGATATTGCATACTGAGAAACATCACTCCATGCTTCGCAACCTCAAAACACAAAGCTGTAGACTGAAAAGCCTCGTTTAGGCAAGTGCTGTACTGTTTTCCCAGCATGGCATAAATTTCAAACACTAGCCCTGCATGTCTTAAAGAGTATTTTGAAAGTTCTATAGAACTGTAAATATGGGAAAATTTCTCTCAGAATATATAAAAGTTTTAGTAATTCAGAAAGCCTGGAAGACATTCTGCAGAGAACTACACAATTACAGTTTTAAAAGCCCTCCTATGCAACTGTTTTGGTGATTACAAATATTCAAAGAGGGCCTGAAAGTAAATGCCACTCACAAAAAAATTCAGCAAACTTCTACCAGGCAGGGCCTCAGATTTGTAAGACTCTAAGAGATACAAAGATATACATTGAAAACACAGTGTCTCAAGCATTAAGTTTAAATCAGTGTATCAAGGCATATGACATTTAAGTAGTATATTTACATCCTGCAAAAGTAGCAGGCACTGCTGGTACATACAAGCCTATCAGATGATAAATAACACATGCCTTTCACCTAAGGTGAGAAGTGTTCAGAGTGGTTTAGGGGGATTTTCACAAGTGCTGGTGTGCAGAAACCCATGCAGAGCTCTGCCTAGGCTGGCAAGAGAAAAGTGGTCTCATTTTAGTGCAACAAGCCTACGTCAGATGCATATAAAATATTTTTGAAGCCTGAATTTACAACACTGAAAATTATTACTTCAGGTTTTCAGGGAAGTCAAGTTCATCTCTGACACCATTTGACATTACACCTGCCAAATCCCTTGATGAAATACCTGCTGCACCTTGTGAGAGCAGAAAGTGTCATAAAGAAATAATAGAATAGACTACCATAAACCAATTGTCTTAGCAAAGAACTGGCAAAACAAGCCAAATGAATTAATGCTTAAGAGCACGGTGTCAGGGTAGTAAAAATATCCTCTTCAGTGCTGTACTGACTAAAGGAAACAGCTGTCTAAATATTTGAGTTTTTCTGAAAAAATATTACTATACTATGGCAAACAGTGAAGCTAATACTTACACGCAGTGAAGAAAAAAGAAGTGACCAGAAGCAGAGGGAACCCTCACAGTGATGTTAGCTAATTAACAAAAGCTATTTTCACTGGAGAAAAACTGCATGAGAAACTTCTGTGGGTATTCTGTCAAGGAAGGAAATGAAATTAAAAGAGACCAGGCTAATGCAAGCTGCTAAATGAAGGCATCAGTTCAAGTGAAACCAGCCTCACTGCTGACAAAGTGCACTGAAAGAGCTCATTAGAAGAGGATTGTCATTTTATCATTTAATCTGCATCTCAACGACTGCCACAAAACAGATCTAAGCCTACCTGGGAAAATATTTACATTATATATTTTACTCTGAGCAATGAAATGGAATTTCAGTGAAATCCTGGAACACACTGAAGAGGCAACTACATCAAGCATTGTATCTCACATCTGAAGCTGAGATACAGAGACCCCAATAAAGAAAAAATGTGAGCATTAAGACTAGTCTTCATTTCATGCCAGAAGTCATGCAATCCAGCTGCCAAATGAACAAGGTTTTCCAAAGTAAATGCCTCCTCCTCCACAAGAAGCACCTGAGTAAGGAATTAACAGCAGCAGCATGGAAATGACACTGTGCTAAAATAAAATAGTCATCTCCTGTAAATTAACCAGAACATGTCCCTTCTGTACCTGACATTTTAATTTTACTTCCCTGAGAATTAAATGGCAAAGGGCCTCAATGTTGAAAGTCAATGTTTTGGGTTTCTATGCTTTCATTTGACTAAAATAAAATAACAGAGGTAGGAATTTCATGTTTGCAGCCCTGGGAGAATCACAAAGTGACAGACACAAATATTAGAGTTTTAAAATTTTAGCCCCTGGAAATGACATAATCAGAGTATAATGATTGAGTATAAACAATCTCACTTTTATGCACTTCCCTCCCCCCAAGAATAAATTAATTTCACAGAAGGCTCAGATTAATCTTCACCTCTCAATTTACCAAAATAAGCATTTTTCTCATTTGCAATAGCACCTAAATTGAAAGCAACTTCACTGAGCTCAAAAGCCAATCTCAAGCACGCCTCAAACTAGAAGCTCCATATCTTCTATAAGAACTATTAATTTCCTTTTCTCCAAAAAATATCTCATTCCTCCATTTTTGTGCAAGTGTCAAGATATCCGTTTCAAAATACCATATTTCAAAAGCAAAAGAGTCATTAGGATCTGTAGGATCTCTCACTCATCAGTGCAAGCAGCCCCTACTTCAAGTCACATCAAAAGGCAAGTAAACCATTTCTCAAAGTCCAGTGCTCTGTGCAGTTGGATAGACCAGGACAGGAAAAAACATTCTGACTCTACCTACAACCTAACACTTCTCCAAACACAGTAGTTAACATTGTCAGGCTGGCTCAAAATGAGTAGTCCTGTCAAATACAGGGCAGAGGAAAAACTGCTCTTCCCTGTACCACAGGGCTGGGGAAAATGCCCAAGTCTCAGGTAGGTCACTGCTGCAGAAACTCCCAGACCCCTTCTCAGTGTGCTAGGCTCAGGTACAAGAGCCAATTTAGCTCTTGTAGCACAGCCTCCTGTAGGCAAACGTAGCCAGCTGAGCAGCTAACCCTGTGCTGACTCAGATGCGTACACTACAGCCTGCTTTGTTATTCTACCTGCTTCTGAGGCGGCTAGCGACAGCCCCTGGCAATCATCCGAGCCTGTTCTTCCCAACCCGAGAGGTGTAACTCACCCTTGAAACACTGCAGAGAGCAAGTGAGGCACGAAGAACCTTCCCACTCCAAGAACCACATACTATAATAAGACAAGAATTTTCAATAGTAAAAATTAGGTATGGACTAGAAAAAGCTGAGAAACCCTGACTAATACCAGCCCCTGCACACTCTGCCATCTTTAGACCATCTCTACCACGCACAGTGTAATTTCTCTGCAGAAGCATTGCAGGCAGCTACATGAACAGAAGCAGATATCCATGGCTACATCAGTGTAGCTCTAAGGCTGAGCTGACACGCTCTCAGCAGGGTTAACTTGCTGCTCTGATGCTTTCAGAGTCCAGCTATGACCTCCATTTCCATGCGGTACACCACTGCTAGGGGACCGAGGGGGTTGCCTACTTAGGCCAGCTTTTATTCGTGCAGCTTTGCAATGGTGTCAATGTTTCATCTAGCTCTTGTAAGTCTCTGGAGTATTTTTTTCAGACTGTGAAACATATTTATAATTGGAAAATTTCAATCTTGTGTCATCTAAAGCTCCACCAAAGCAAATTAATTTATTTTAGCTTCAGCAGAAATGAAGAATACAGAATAGTTGATCTGTATCCTTCTTACACCATCTTTTTTATCACTGAAGATTCAGACATTCTCAAACCTTTTTGTTTTCTAGGCTAAACAATCTCAAAGCCTTCACATACTACCTAAAGGCTGAGTTTTTCAAACCTCATGTCCAAGCCCTGTTGGTGCCATTGAGACCTTGTGCCTTTATCTACCACATCCTCCTTTAATTATAAGTCTAAACCAGAGGCTAAAAACACACTGCTAAGCACAGAAGAATAATTATCTCCCCTACCATTTATCTGACATGTTTCATCACTTATACAGCCCTAATGAAATCTCAGTGTAATGCACACCACCCCTGACAAGTTCAGTTTGCAAACCCACTGTGATTCCTGCGTCCTTCTTGGCCAGCATGCTGCCTAGCCCATTTATATCTGTACATTTGATTTCTCCTAAGCATAACACTTTACAGTTGTCTTTATTAAATTTCACCTCATTGATTTCAAACCATTTTTCCAATTCATCATATGAAATTCTAAATCTGTCCTCATAACTGTTTATAATCCCTTCCTGCTTCATCTTCCAAAAATACTCAAATTATCCTTTGACAGCGATAAATGGATGATGAATACTGAGAATATCGACTAGTAAACAACTTAAGGCAGCCTCCTCCAGGAATTAACTTAATAGTCTGAGAGCAAACAACCGAGCCTAGCGCAACATTTCAGACTGATTTCTCAGTGGACTGAAGCATTGCCTGTCATCATCCAGGCATTTAAAAGAAATCATTTATCTGGCATCTGCTTTAACCAAACTAATGTCATCTCATTTCTGTGAATGCTTCTTTCCTCTCACAGTTTGTAGATAGAGTTTTAAAAGCTAACATTTAGTTTGGTGGTCAGAGTTTGAACAGGGCCTATTTTTACAATCATATACCTATTTACTGTCCTAAAGAACATTATCATTGCCAAAAGTATGTAATTAAGCAGGAACCAAAAAAACACCTCAAAAAAGAACCCACTATTTAAGGAATAAATCTAGCTACACGAGCTGGAGATCCCTTGCCAAGTTTTCAGATGTAAGACAAGGCTTCCAAAACCATGTGCTCCCCTAAGTGGGGGAAAAAGACAAAAACTACTCACTCGCCCCAAGCACATAAAAGACACAGATAATAAAAGTATACTAAATTATCCATGTGCTTCAAATAAAGCAGAAACACACCCATGTAGATTAGAAGACTACTCGCTTGGCTGAGGAACTATTTCATGTTTGCAAAGGTATACAAAAAAAACCACTATTTAAGTCCCAAAAGAGCAACTATTCTTCAGCCAAAAAACTATGCAAGCTTTGGCTTTGTCAACAGAGATCAAAATAATTTTATTTAATTAAAGACCTACATCTTCAATTTAAATCACAGAACCTTGGAGAAAAAGCCATATAAAAAAACTACAGTTTAATCTATCAAAATTCTGTAGCATCAGCAGTCAGCTGTAACATTATACAGATCACTTCAGCAGGAGAAGGGCCAGGCTTTTCAGGCTATGCTGAGCTATCCTTATCTTCCTGTTGCTCTCTTTGGCACACAAATGCTCAGTTCTTCCTTCCAATGCCCATTATTGGCACCATTTCTTAACTCTACATCCCCTTAGAATTGCTTCTGGGTTTAAAACAAGAAAATAAGGAATAATATCCCTTCTCAGAGCTCAAAACCCGATCTGTGAATTCCCTCACATCCTGAATTTGATACATGGGACACACTCAAGCACCCCTTCAGGAGAAAATCAGGAGAGCTTGTGAGGAGCCCAGCTGCAGGTGCCTTCTGCAGCCCACCCAGGATCCAGCAGCTCTGGCCAGGGCAAGGCTGCACGGCACCCAGGCACCCTGCCAGACACCACGCACAAGGTTCCTCTTGTTGGAATATACAACAGAGGAGAACCTGCCAGCGGGAAACACACGCTAGCCCATAATTTCTCATCCCAAGCTGGAGTCGTGGTGTAACTGAAACACGTATGTGGAGCTGGGAAGCTACCTTGATCCCACTGCTTTGGATGACTCCAGGCACAATTCATCTCCTCATTCTTCCACCTTACCACTAAACCTTCTCTGTAGTTTTGGAGACTGCCCAAAGAAGTCTCCAAAATTGAAAACTTGACTTAGAAGTCACATCAGTGTTTTTAACAGTTTTTATATAGTGTTGTAATTTTGTAGTTTGAAGAAAAGCAAAAGCTTTGCATTTCTTTTTCCTGTTTCATGCAAGACTGACCAAGGGAGAACAGTAATGTATGTTACATTCTAAAAGGAGGCATAAATGTATAAACTAAATCCTGCTCCTTAGGGGAGCCATTAAATCCTTATTTATTCATTCAAAAAGAGAAATGAACATTTCTCACACTTTAGTCATACATGTTTTTTCTGTAAGTTAAATACCAAAAAGTACAAGGATCACCTACTACTAACTAACTAAATTAAGGTCATCCATACTTCATTTCCTGTGAGGTAAAATAAAGCAGTATTTGATAATTCACAATATTATGTATCATAAAAAAAGCAAGCCTTTTCATGAACGCACGTGGGAGTTCTTCAAAATGCCGAACAAATAAGCACAGTCATAAAAGTTGGCAAATTTGCTTCAAAAGGATGTTTTAGGTCATGTGAATCTTGCCACTGACAAGTTAAACACAAAATAATGATAAAACAGGAAACACATGAACACTGGTCTTCCTTTTCAATGGTTTCATATCACTATGCTTCTGTTCAACAAGGTTTGGAAGTCCACTTGCAAAAAAAAAAAAAAAAGAAAAACATCTAACAAAAGCATGTTTAGAGTTTAAATAATTTTCTATTCTCACTTTCTAGAAACTTCATTTTAATTGTTAACAAGTAGCAAGCTCAGCAATCACAAAAATTCCAAGAGCACTGCTTCTTGTCAACCATTAATTGCATTAATTATTCCGATTTTATTTATTTTACTTTTAAGGTGAGAGACAACACTTATACAGAGTAAGCAACAAGACAGCCACCTGAAAAGAAATTAAACCCCATTTTTTGGATCAAGCCAAGTTTTTCATTTGTTACATACTTCATGGCAAGGTTCCCTCAGGCTTGAGGGAGAGCCTGGGCTTCACACCCCAGTTCTTAAACGCACATAGTAAAAATTTATCAAGGAGAAGGCTTTCACAAATGTGCAACTAATAATATCCAAAACTGCTCTGAGACCATGCAAGCATCTGCATTAATCTGAATGGCTGACAGACAAAATGTTCAACAGGCCAGGTAGCTGAATATCCTCAAGAAAATATCCAGCAAGAGGCTCCTGCCATGCTGCCAGCAGAACCATACAGCACTGTCACTGTCCTGCTTACCCCCTTGGAGCACAGAACCTTCAGCTTGACACCTCCTGGCATAAATACCCAAGGCAAAAGGCACCGACATTACTGGCACCACTGGTGAGCCATATGCTGTGTTACACTGCATGGGAGCAACTCTCCCTCCCTAACTTTTACTTCCATACCATAATTACAGCCACACAGCCACAGCTCGAGAAGACATGAAGCCATGTACCAAGAAACACAGTGTATTTTCCAATCTGTGACCCAGGCAGGTATCTCCACATTTAAATGGAAAATGAGTGAGGAAATCTACTGAGGCATCATCCACACAACCCAAGTGTGGGAAATATTTCTGTCTTCTGACTGTACGACCACAAATACCAGGCACCAGAGCACAGTGTCCAGAGAAGGGTGGGAGATGCCTGGAAGCAGCTGGACAATACTCAACAGCCACTGCACCATCCCTGGAGGAGCTTTCCACTTCCAGACTGGAAGGAAGCACAGGTATGCAAAAGGAGGTTGTCACTATCCAATACCTGCCATGCATCCTCCAGCCTTTCAAAAGTTTTGAGATACTCATGTTAGTTTGGAAGGTTACAGTATGTTGTACATATAACTGCTGCTAGATTAGCGTGGGATAAATGTATTTGTTTCTGTTTTGCAGTTAGCAGACTCCAATGGATCTATCTTTAAACAATTTGATACAGAAATAAGGAGTAAGACCTTTTATCCATCAGATTCATGTCTTCCAAGCTTTATATATAATGCCGGAAAAAACAGCTAACATACTACCCACAGAAACCTGGCGGACTTTAGAGCATTATGAGAAATATATTCATACTGCACCTGTAGACATTCAAGTACTGTAATTATTTTTTCTGAACTTTAAAGGACAGAGTTAGTGATTAAAATCATAGAATATGCTAAGTTGGAAGGGACCCATGAGGATCATCAAGTCCAACTCCTGGCCATGCACAGAACACCCAAAGGATCACACCGTGTGCTTAAGAGCATTGTCCAAACACTCCTTGAACAGGCTTGCTGCAGCAACCACTTCCCTGGGCAGCCTGTTCCAGTGCCCAACCACCCACTGGGTGAAAATCCTCTTCCTGATATCCAAACATCCCTTGGTCACAAGAATGAAGAGATCAGTACCTGCCTCTCTGCTTTCCCTTGCAAGAATGCTGAAGACAGCAATGAGGTCTCCGCTCAGTCTCCTCCAGGCTGAACAAAAACAAGTGACCTCAGCTGCTCCTCATAAGGTTTCCCCTCCAGACATTCACCAGCCTCGTTACCCTCCTATGGATGCTCTGTAATAGTTTCATGTCTTTCTTATATTGTGGTGCCCCAAAACTGCCCACAGGACTCCAGGTGAGGCCACCCCAGTGCAGAGCAGAGCGGGACAATCTCCTCCCTGGCCTGGCCAGAGATGCTGTGCCTGATGCACCCCAGGACATGGGTGGCCCTCCTGGCTGCCAGGGCACTGCTGACTCATCTGCAGAGACTATGAGAGGTTTTCCCAGCATTGTAATTCCAGCAGAAAACAGTGCTGGTCTTTTGTGATTAGCTAGTTTCATTTTTGGTTCTTCTGCTTTGGAGTTCCCTTGCTATATTCCCAACATATGAATGACATGTAGATTCTGTATTTAAAAAAATGACAATCCTAATGAGGCACAAAGCATCAGGCCAAATGTAACTTCTGTTCAGCCTGCATTATTTGGTCTCAGAAAAGAGAGATGGATGCAAATAATTCATCCCTCAGTGAGCAGGAAAGCCTTCCCCAGAGAAGGCGGAAATCACTGCAGAAGGTCAACAGGCAAAGATCTGGCCAGTGGCTCAGCTTTCTCCACTATGAACAGAGAACACCACTGGGATTTCCAGCTTGGTAAAATTCAGCTGACCATGGACAGTGACAGGGTTGCTACTAGTTTCTAAATATCAGTCAAAGGAGCGTGTCTGATTAATTCAGTTTTGCAGCCCTTTGAGTGATGTTAGAGGCACCTGCTTGTCTCAACATATCAGATTTAAAAAAACCCATAAAACCTCACATGTTCCCACCCACAAATATGGATTTGGATCTATTTACAGAGGCCTCATTCTCAGTGTTGCACTCATAAACAGTAAGGATTATATCTTAAAGTCACAAGAGCCTATGCTCTGAACACAGCTAGAAAAAAGTTCTGTTCCAACAACACTGGTAATGAGATTTGGAAGGAAATGTCCCTACACGTGGACAGATGTTCCAGTGCAAGGGCAGTTCTGCATCAGTTCGGGAGTTTCCAGTATAGGAAAAAGATTTCTGTATGAATCCAAAATGTACAGAATATTCTATTTAAAAGGCAATATAGCAAGTCTACTTCCTCTTTTGTTGATTTTAGAAAATGCACATGACTTCTTTGTTACACTTCATGTCTAGAGAATATAATAGTTCATATACTGCATGTAATCATTTAAAAAGCTGAAATGCTCAACCCAATGAAGCCTTTTTAAAGAAGTTGCTGTAGTTTTTCAAATATGCAAAAGTCAACAAAAAGGGACAAGCACATCCATAGCTGTACTTTACAATTTTCAGATGTTCTACAAAATGGTCTTATGATTTTTCATTTTAGAATAGATGTTTAACAATGACTTTCGTTAGTTATGCTAGTTAGTTATTTAGTTGGGCAAATAGTTAAGACTTGTGCCTTGCATCACAAATGAAATCATTCTAAGTTTTAGCAATCAACTAATGAGCTTCACGTTGGGAAGCAAGAAGCAGAAGACCCTCAGCTTCTCCCTTTTCTCCTTCTACAGAAAGAAAAACATTTTAAACTGGCACAGAGGCTTTTAAGAATCCTACACCATGCAGAGGATCACAGGTCCTTCCTAACATGAGGTGAGAGTCTCCTGACCTGTATTATGTTACAGGAATCATGGCAACAGCACCAGAAATGCTGAAGCTGCTCTGTCTGAGTGGTGGGAGACTACAGAAGGAACCAGGCCACAAGCAGCAAGTCCTGCTCTCACATGGAGGGGAACAACAACCAAGACACCCTTGGCAAGCAGAGGTTACTGGTATTCAGTAGTTAAAGAAACCCTGGGCAGCCACCTTCCATCCCCCCTAAATGGATAGGTGGCTGCAGAATTCATTTAAAACATACTTTTTAGATAAATTATAAAACCAAAAGCATTTCACAGATCAAGAGAAAATGGATGGCAGAGATGTTCCTAGTACTTTATATCACCAAGTTAAAGCAAGAGGATGACAAAGTTTAAGAAGAACTGCAACTTTTATATTAATCAGCAAGACATCATAAGATGAATAAGACCTGGCATCAGTACCAAAAATACATCATTAACTTATTAAACCAGCATTTTGCACTTGGCTTTAGGCAAGACCCTGAGAAAACAGGTCATCTTCTAGGCTTTGCAAGAAAATATCAAGGGTTGTACCTCCCTCGCAGACAGGATACTACGCCTCTTAATTATCTTTCAGCTGACCATGGAACAGAAAATGAGAGATCAGCAGGAAAAAGCATTTTAGTCCAATTCCACTTCTACAAAACAACAAAGTATCAAACTCCAGCTTCTTACAGATGTCTACAAAAGCACTACGCTGAAATTGTTCTTCTAATCATTCTGAGTGCATACAAATATTTAGGTATTGGCAGTAACTTCTGTAAAACACCAAATTACAAAATTCTGGAAAAAATAACTAACCTTTTAAGAACAGAAAAAGTAAAAGAGAAAACTCAGTCTTTGAATTTAAGATTCCTGCTACATTTTATTAGCCTGTCTCAAGACCACTCATATATGATTTTGTGATTTATTTGAGAACTTACCATCACAGACAAGTAAACTCCTTTTGGCCTCTTGAACTAATCTAAAACTAAATACTTTCTTTTCATAGAACTTAGTGAAGATCATTTACCAGCAGCCATTTACAGAAACTGTTTAGGTTAACAGAGATAAGGCAAACAGTATTTACCAGTCTTTAAGTGAATTTACTCAGCCCTCTATAAACTGTTTTGCTTATCTGATACATTTCAAAAGGACTGACTGCTGGTACAGAGAGCACCACAGCCAATGTGTGGAGAGTCACTGGTTCTTCAGCCATACTGCAAACCTGCATCAGCAGATAAAAGAAAAAATTTTTAAAAGAGGGAGGGGCAAAGAAAGAGATGGCTGCACTTGTCACTTCAGTTAGCTGGCTCAGGCACAAACTCAAGCATAAGCTTGTCACCCTTCCCCAGAGAGGTTTTCTTGCACAAAGTCCAGGTGAGCCATGGGGGCTGTGCTAAGCCACCCATCCTTGCAACTACTCTGCACACTCAGCAGCCAAACCACTGCTCCTTGCAAATATGCAGCCACTTGACAGCCTTCAACCTGGCTCTGGCTCTGCCATGTATTGAATTAAAAGCAAAACAGTCTCCGTACAGCTGAAGAAAGTACTTTATTTGGCAAGATTTAAGAGTAGTCCATTTCTGCTCATGTCTAATCCAGCGTAGGGAGGCTTAGGAATACTGCTCCAGTATGAAATACTGGAGAAGTTCTATTAACATCCGCAAATAGCCCCTTCAGCTTCTTTTCAGCTAATTGAGTTTAAATGGAAAGTTGGCTTTTGTAAAAAGCAACAATAATTTAGAAGTGACATATATATAAAAGGAATCCCAACTTCAAACTACACACCCTGGCTTTTTTACTTCTGTATGCAAATATTCCCATGAAAACGATTCTCCTGACAGCTCACCTCAGCTAGAAAAGTGCTAGAAGAATATAATTTTCTCCTCTTTTGCAGTGACCAAAATGGAAGTAGTCTCTCACATACTTGATCTGATTTTCTGTACCTGCTAGAATTAGGTATTTTTCCAAAAGCTTTCTGGCACCAGATCTCAAAGAACACCAACATTTCAACATACGTTGTTTTCATTGTCTTTGGGATCATGTCACAAATCGACATAGTTCAGTAAAAAGAAAAAAGTGGGGGGAGGATGGGAAGAGGCAAGGAATAAAAGTGGAAGGAAAGATAAAGTGGGGCAGGGTGTCTTCTCCAGACACCACCACCACTCCTTCTGCAAGCCATCATCTCTAACCCACAGAACGAGCTGTTCTGCAAACAGGCCAAATCTTGGTCCTTCTTTTCATTAAATGCACAAGTCATAAGCCTTTATGAATAGCAATGTCAACTTCTACTTGAAATGCAAAACCACTTTTTTAATTGTTGTCGCCTGATCAAGGTAAAAACATGAACAATTATTTCTTAGGAGCCTTCCCTAATGCTGTAAACTTATGATACTTTCAATTTTTAACAGCACTTTCTCTGAGAAGTTGCAAGCAATTTATTCTCTACATACAGCTCTTTTATTAATTCCACACAGATTTTCTGTGTGGAAGAAAAATCTTCTTTTTCTGTGGGGAGAAAAATCATCACAGAAGATTCAGATCTTAAAGAATAATCCCTTTGCCTTAGGAAGGTATGTATTAGAGAAAATAAAACCTCATCTTTCTAAAATTTTAAGAGGCTTTTGAGAGAGTATTTGTCTTAATTAACCACTGCTATATAAAAACAAATTACTGCAAACTATACTGGGATCCAAGCAGTTTTCAAGGGTCAGGATAATGTGTATTTGGCTGAGTGCCCATGAACATCCTCCAGGTCTGAGGATATACCAAAGCAGTGTGCACTTGGTTTTAAGATACAACAAAGCATTTGGAGAGTTAAGTGACTGCACATCTGAATCATTGTCTGAATGAGACACTTTGGCCTTTCACACATTTCCCAGTGCCAGAGAGACTCTGGATTTCAGTGAAGTTATATCAGAGAAGAGACGAATCAAAAGCAAAAGGTGCTGCTAAAGCAACAGAGTCTTAAACTTTTCTCACTGTAAACTTTTAAGTATTATTCTGCAGGCAGCTCCACTACGTTCCAGCCATAACATTTCAAGTAAAGTTAATAAAAGATAACAAATATTCCAGTTTAAAAAGAGACAAAAAGGGGAAGCAGTGACTCCTCTAGAGAAGATGAAGAAGAGATTTGCTACTGAAAACACAACTGACTATATTTGGAGTCAACACTTCACAGTAACAATTCATCCTCTCATTTAATCTTTAGACCTTGCTTTTGTTCCAGAATCCTAGTTGTGGAGATGTTTCCTACACCTGAGGGGAGGTGGCAGGGAATATATATACTCTAAGCTAAGAAAAAGACAAAACTGTACAAGGAGAACACACATATATGCATGCCAAATCCAATGCTTTCACCACACAGGTAATAACAAGTGGCACTATTTTGAGAGCAATATTGACGTAACGGATTGGGGCACTAGAGTCCAAATGAGAAGAATAAAATGCTATTTGTGACTCTGCTGCTGGGATTTTGGAAGACTTATTGTAAAAAAAATAAAAGTCAGCATTGGATTATGTTCTGCACAAGAAGAAATAAACACGATTCGTTGCAAATCTTCCTGTCTGTTTCACAAGGCATAGGATTGAACAAAACCAAAAGGGAAGCAAAAGGAGTACCACTGACCTCACTGCACTTTTCTCCTGGGAGAACTAGTGGGCTTGCTTCCACTATTCTTTAAGAAAACCTTGAGGTAGTTTACGTACATCAGCATACAAAAGGCAACATTTAGGGGAGGGGACTGTACACCTAAAAAGAAAAAAACGAGCCAGCAAAGTCGGAAATTCTCAAAAAGAGATTAAAAAAACCTGTTAGGGAAGACAGACTGCACAGCCCAACAGGGCAGGGCACATCAGTCAGCCAGGCATGAAAGAGAAAGCCTCAGTTCTGAAGGAAGACAAAAGCTACATGGCCACACATCCACACATGAGGGCATGATTTTCTAACAGTATTTGTTTTCACTTCTTGTTCTTACATCATCCTCTTTTCACAAAGAACATGAATTGAATTAAACAACAACAATCAGCATCTGCAGTGTGAGGCCTGAACTCTTTCCTTTTCCTTAGGAAGAGGGCAAGCAAAAAAAAAAAAAAAGGCACTTCACTTTTGGTACAAGTTACATGAAACCACCCAGGTTTAAAAACACTATAGACTTTATGAGAAAAGGAAAGGTCAAACAAATGTTTTACACAGGTGCAGAGAGCATAAGATCTAGGATCACTCTTCACCCCAGCAGGAAAAAGGAGGACTTGATTCCACAATTTCAGCCTAGCAATAAAGCAAAAATCCATATCCTCTTGCCAGGAAAGCAAAACCACTTACAATAGCCTCATTTTAGAGCTCCAGGTACCAGCATAAAAAATTCTGCAAGATCCCCAGCATGGAGTAATCTAAGTTTCTTTGACTATCACTGCATGGGCACATTCTCTCATGCCTCCTGCACAGGCAAGAGATGCCTGGCAATCCAGTTACAGGAGAACACTGTCTATTAGTGCCACCCAATCCTCACCAGTTTCATGCCCTGGACTCAGTCCAGGTATGCCCAGTTTAGAATATGAGGTTCAATTAAATGAGTCTGTAGTCATGCTTTAGAAGGTTTTCGGTGAACTTTGCCCACCAGACAGGAAATACTACAGCTGTAATTATTCTGGGATACCTTATTATTTCCCATTGGACTGACTATCAGGATCTGAAACAAGGAGTTGTGTCTGCAAAGAACTGGCTTTTTTAGCCAAGCGTGGCACCAACTGGTCACAACTCTTGCACACAATAGAAACAAAGCATATCAGACCAATAGGTCTTGCCCTGAAACCCCTCTGCATCTCATACCTACAAAAAGTAACATGGATGGGTACTTTTTTGTAGGTTGGTCCTGGCCATTTGAGGTGTCATTCCAAACAGAGGCACTTCCAGCAGATCTGTTCCAGGATTTATTCCCCTGCTGCTCAATTCCATTCGCTGGATCCATGAAAAGGTTTTAGACTCTTGACAGATAACCCCCTAAAACAGAATTTGGCAGCTTCAGTAGACATTGGAGTGTTTGGTTTTAGCCTGTGAAAAGCTTCAAATTTTGCTCTTTTCTCCTTTTCATTTCACTAGGATATTCTGTAAGTGTCCACATGGCAAACCTCGCATGGCAGATAAAGAAGTTAATATTTTATTCATTTTTACCAAGCACCTTAGATTAAAAACAAACAAACCCCATACAAGATTAGGAGACAAATGAGGATGTAAACTTGAAAGGCCAAAATATATGAGGCAGCTACAGTGTGTGTGTGTGTATGTGTACAAAAGCAGCTTTACTGTAATCATGGTATTGTAAATATTTCAAGTACCCTGATTACAGAAGTTGATGACATGCATTCCAGTCATCACCATTTTCTTGGTACAGGAGAAAGGCATGGCATTAAACAGTCCATATTAACACAGGTTTTATAGCAGTTAGGCCACCAATGCAAGAAAACATCCTTTTTTTTTAATGAAGACTCCAAATTTGCTTATAAAGAGAAAGAAGGAAAAAAGTCACATACAGATGCATAAATTTTTCTAAGATGTTTGCTGATTAGGGGAAAGGGGTTTGTTTTCCTTAGGTTTACTTTTTTTTTTTTTTAAATAATCAAAAGGCATTCATTTTGGTTAACTCAGGAATTAGGGTTAGTAACCTGTGACTTAAGGCTCTTACAGGATTGAAAACAGGCATAAAGTCTTCTAAAGCTTCAGAATCTTTTCAGTACATAGCAGAAAGTATTAATGCTTTTGCCTCTACAACACCTGCCTGGCAACACAACTACCCACAGCTATTTCCCTATCTGAATGGGCAGTTAAATGTTACAGAGGAAATTGGTGGGGTTTCAAGAAGAAAGCTTTTAACACTCACCTTTCCCTTACAGAGTGGTTCTGGTTCACATACTCCTCCCTGCTGCAGTGCCCGTGAACCAGAAACAGGCACACTTACACAAACAGGGATGCTGCTCTGTCAGAAACTAACTAGCAGCATGCTTTGTATTTACCATTCAATAGCAAACATCCAGGCTTTTTCTATTTCCAGTTCTACAGCAAAGTTTAGGAGCACCTGCTGATCTCAGGAAGATGTTTGTAGGATATTACAGTCCTACTGTGTACAAACACACTGCCTATATGGACCGTTTTTCTGGTGGCTTCTTTGAAGAGAAATTAGACCTTTAACAGAGACTTCTACAGTGCTGCAGATACACAAAGATGAATAAATAACTAACTATCCTCTCTGGGTCATTTATCATACTCAGCACTTCTCACTGCTGAAGATTAATACTCTTTTCTCCTTTGAATTACTTAAATGTGTAGATGCTGAAGCAGAAAACAAAAGGTAATTCAAACTCCTCTAGTGACTTTTCCCTAGCTTCAAGGAGCATCCTTTCTGATGGTTGTTGTATACTGAACCAGTAATAAACTCAGCCTGTTGCTTTCCCAGCCTCCTACAACACGGAGAATTTCAGAGCTAACCCAGCCTGTTCCTTCCTAGGTCCCTACTACGCTGAAACTTTCAGAATTCACCTTACTTAGAATACATATGATAAAGCTTTGCAGGTACTCATCAAGAAATATGATTTTTGCATGTCCAGAAAGTGAAGGGGGAATCAACAAAAAGGACAAAAAAACCCCTAACACACTGCTTTCAACAAAGACTCCAGTAGTTAATTAGTTGCCATGTATTATTCCCATGTTTATAGATTATTATTTATAAATGCTCTTTTAGACTTTTTTAAAAAGGTAGTTTTTCTAGAAGACAGATGCACAGGAGGTGAAAAAACACTTTGAAAGTAATTGTTTTCACCACAATAATCCATGGTACTGGACTAACATAAAATCAAGCAAAAATAATTCACTTTGTAGTTAAAATATAGTTGTGAAAGGATTTTGTAGCATTCTCTGGCTACACAGGTAATCTAATCTCACCATTGATTCAGCTGCTCTGCACATTAGAAAAAGTATTATTACTGCCACCACTTATCTTTGAATAAAGATAAAACCTGCCTTTTTTAAGCCAAAAAATGTCTCTGCTGAATCTTTAGGAAGGCAGTTGAAATCCTGGCCCTGCATCAAAGCACAGAAAGAATCCACTGTCCTCCCACAGCACTTTATTTTTTGACAATCATGATGGAACCAGGGTTTAGTTTTGCCAGTTTTGTTATATTAAAGCTTCATTTTTGCCTGAAGTCGTATGAAACCACAGTAATTTGTTAGTATCTGATGATAAAGTTATTTATTAGAAGCAGCTTGCCTCATCTGTTCAGGTAAAGTTAAGGCACAAACTGGAGTCACTTTTCATCTTGTTCAACTTAACAGAGCATCAGGATACAGCAGACTCCCAACAACAAATCCCAGCCCCACATATCTTCCATCAGAAATAAAGACACATTTCAATAGCTATACATTAACCTTTCCTCCACAGTCAAGTATCTTCTCATTAATATAATCTATAGAAACAACTTCTGGTGACTTACAATCATGAGAGGTGCCCACTGTGCTAAAAAAGCCTTCTCTTTGCATGGCTGTAGCTGAGCAGATGATAATCCCTCCAAGAGAAATGTCCTGCAGCACAGCGAGACAGATATCCCTGGAACAGCCATTCACACTTCAGGTAGGTGAACACGTGCTACTAAAAGCACCTGCAGCTTGTTGGGCTTTCCCATCTGCTCTTCATTTCCATGTATTCAAAGCATCTCTTCAGCTCCTTTACTGAGTTTAGTTGCCAGAAACATCTTTCCAGGTCATGATATCTATGTTAAACCTATCTCTTTCTTTTTTCTTTTGTTTTTCTTTTTAGGACTGTGCTAGTAAATCTTTGACACTACTCACCTTTGGGCAACCAGTAACTTCTCCAGAAGTACATTCTTCTAATTAGAGATAATTAAATCAAAGATTATGAAATTAAGTCAAAGGCACTATCAAGCCCTCTCCCCAGTTATTGTTCAGTGTGTTGCAAAGACAGTAAAGGCATTTAAACCTCTTTCATAGGGATGTATGTTTGCCCTAGATTTTATTTTATGTTATGATTTATACTACACCAAGGCATGCTTTAAATTACAGTATCTATCTTTTTCCTCAAATGTATCTAATCAACCAAGCAACCTGGGAAGCTAAACTTCCAAAACAAAATATTACCTCCATTATCCAGATTACTTATCCATAAAGGTGATGCCACCTACAGAACTTGCTCAAAACTTCTAGTATGGTTGCTCTACTAACTTTTCTGAAGCAGTCAGCATAATTTTGTCATACTCTGAACTTTTCCAGACACTTATTTTCATTTTCTGTAACCCACATTCCCTTATCTCAGGTTTGATTTTAGATTTAGACATGCAAGATTCAGGTATTTCCTAGTCAGGTTTACAGGGCAACACTCACACTCATAAGGAAACAAATAAACATGAGAAAGCAGCAAAGAAAAAATATGCCCGAGAGTGTCAGAGCTGAAAGACAACTGCCATCCCTCTCAATTTTAATTGTCATGCCACTTTGAAAAAATCAGATGAACCAAGGACTAGGGAAAGATAACTACTTCCTTCCAGTAATTAGAAAATGGACCTTTCTGATAGTCATATTAGAAGCACTGGCAGTAACTATGGAAGATTTATATAAAAGCTTTCTTTCCCTTTTTCTTACAGTTGTCCAAAGTGAAGTACAGTGCTCATACTATCTGTCCTGCTTTCAAGCTATGCCAAACTCCAGAGCAGCACATGCTCAGGAGATTGTGAAACTTCTCAAGAGTGATCTGTGCAAATATTTTGCCAGCAACACTACTAGCTACACATGGATGCATTAACTCCAAAATATATATATATATATATATATATATCTTACCAAGGCAACAGATCTTGCTGCTATGCCAAGATAATTATTTACATGGTGGACCCTCAATCACACAAAGCCTTCTTCCTGTAGAACACCTTATTAGCAATCATAACTTTGCATTTTTAAGGGAGATTTCTGTATTTCATGTTTGGTCAAAGGTCTCTGAATTATCAAGTGTTTTAATTACCTACTTAAGCGAGTTGAGTAAAAGGTCATCACAGAGGGGCTGAGGTTGAAAGGGGACCTCCGTTGGTCAGCTGCTCCAACCAACACCCATGCTCAAGCAGGGCCAGCTAGAGCCAGCTGCACAGGGCCCCATCAAGATGGCTTTTGAATGACTCCAAGGTTGGAATTCCACAACCTCTCTGGGTAACCTGTGCTAGTGTTTGAAAAGCAGAAACTCACTTACTGTGAAAGCTGTCATTCAGTGCCTGTTACCTCTTGCCCTGTCACTGGGCACTACTGAAAAGAGCTTGGCTGCCCCTTCCCCATTTCCTACAACCAGCTTTCATACACCTAGATAGGGTCCCTCTGAGCCTTGTCTTCTCCACACTCAGTGGTCCCAGCTCTCTTGGATTTCCTCAAATGAAAGATGTCCCAGGGCCATCTCCGTGCACCAGCACTGAACTTGTTCCAGTACGTCCATGTTTTTCTCATACTGGGGAGACCAGAACTGAATCCAGCACTTCAGCTATGGCCTCACCAGTGCTGAGGAGAGGATTCACCTCTATCAACCTGCTGGCAACGATTCTCTTTATGCAGCCCCGAAGGCTCTTGGCAAATTCTCTAAGACGACCCATAAAAACCTCTGTCTCCATAAATCAAGGGGGGAAGGCAAAGAGTCTAACACACTTTCAGAAGCCATAGCAACTGGATTATAACCAAAAACATATGTGCAGAGTAAGTTGCTGATGGGCAGTACTTCTGAGATTAGCCAAGGTTATACAAATAACCTACAGCAAAATATTATCTGTTACAACAGGATACAAGATGTGAAGTTAATAGTGTACAGAAAATTCACATGGATTTAAGACTTCTGTTAATGACAGCGATATCCCTCATCTTCTCTGTTGTAAACAAACAGTATTTACATGTGAAGTAAGTGTCACCTGAGATTCAGAGCTCCAGGGAAGGAACAGTACCTTACAAGGATAAACATATGCTATTCCCTAATGTACAAGCTCTCTGTATGTATAAATTAACTTTCATGTACATTCACATGTCACACAAACTGTGAGGTATGGACCAATTACTAAGAGCCCAGCAAAGTGCCACAAAGATGACTAATGGGACCAAGGCATCTCTCCAATGATGAAAGGCTGAGAAAGCTGGTGCTGGACCAGATGATCTCCAGAGGTCCCTCCCAGCCTGAACTATTCTGGGCTTCTGTGAAGCTGTCAGCTTGTGCTTTTTCATTGAGAGTGACTGAGAAAGGTACTTTGACACATCATTCATAAAAATTACAGATACACTATTTCTCCAGTGAAGTGGAAAGCAGAAGATTAAATGATAAAGGAGGGAAAAAACCAAATCAAACCATACCTGATGAGGTAGACAACAGCCCAGAAGCTAAAACTGATCTCTCAACTGAAATGAATGCAGGTTCTTCCCCTTTTGTTGTACAAGTATGGGATTATTTTGAGTTCAATTTTCTCCAACTACCAAGAGTAACCTTATCTCAGGATGCTCCAAACACAGCATCCTAAAGTCATTTTCCCCTCCTTCTTACTGATAACATAAGGACAGATTAACATTTGGTATGGTTAACAGAAACTATAAGCACTTTCCGCATATTTTTTTTTAAAAGTTTGCTGGGATAAAGTTCATTCTCAGATAATCTAAACCAAACTTAGGGGTATACACACAGTATATGACTAACTAAAAATTTCACCAACTGCCTTTGCCAGTTCTCTGCTTGTTGAGAGTCAAGTTCCCCCAGAAGCTACTACCCAGCTGCCTGCCCTGCTGCACAGGCACCGCCAAGACACTCACCTGAGCCAACAGGGCTCAAAACAGCTCTCTGCTTTGGATTTCTAAACTACCTTAGTTCTAAACTCCCTTAGTAACACTTCACTGCACTGAACACACACCCCCTGCCCACTGTGCTCTTCATTTTTTCTTCCCAAAATCTCCATCTGTACTCCCAATACACAATGTTATGCCATTAGGCTCCCCTCTAGTAATCACAGACACCAACATTTGGGTGACACAGGATAGCAGGTTTCTCATGGAAGTAAATAATGCTCCCATACCTGTCTGGTATGTACCTCTTTAGTACTACCTGTGTGATTTTAAGAGTTACTCTATTACATCTGAAAAATAAGTTAAACGGATTTTACTTAAGGTGACCCAAACGTGTTCATTACGGAAGAAAACTTAGAGAGAAAATATATAAAGTCTTCTTGTTTTCCCAAGAATAAAGAACAACCATATGCACATACACAGAAAACATTTTAGTCTACACTTCTGAAGAGAAAGCAACAGCGAGGCAAACTTACTTGGCAAACCAGCCACCTACAAACAGACAAGTTCATCCTCACTTGGTAAATGAGCATTGCAAAGTAGAAAGGCACTTAGCTCACTCTTAAAATAAGTGCTAATACTGTAAAAGATCAAATATAACAAAGTAGTTTAAACCAAAGAGAAATCACACACTATAAAAGGAAAGCCAAAATAAGGAATTCTAGGATGACAACTTGATTCACAGTTTACTCAAGTTAATGAAAGACTCCAACTCCCACAGATTTCAGCGGGTTATGAAACAGGTCCTGCAGAGGGAAATGTTCCAAGTCACAAACAGCAATGCCGTATTTTGATACGTAATTGCCACCGCTGCCTATGAAGAAATCCCTGGTGTAAAATAGAGAACAAATACAATAATCTCGCTTTCTCATTTTAAAAATGCCATGAAAGAAACAACAAAAGAAAGTTATTGAAGAGAACTAGATTGTTCCCAGCTGTTGTCATAAAATACTACAGCTGTTCATGTCATTGCAGCTAATGACCAGTTGCACTTTTTTAAAGATTGTAACACAGTATGACCATTGTAATCTACATCAAACTGAAACTTGGCAAGCATCGTGGAAAAAAGACTAAGAAATTATTTAAATCCTGTTTGATTTTATTTTTTAATTTCTGTTCATGGGTTGGTTTTGAGTGTTTTGGGGGGATAGGAAGGGATTTTATATGAATGGTTCTATATTCAAATTGTCAATTATGTTAAACTACTTAAAAAATCATGATAAATAACAGGTATTAAATTATCCAAATTGTCTTTTCCAGTAATACAAAGAGAATTCAACTAATAAATCCTGGGTTGGTTTTTTGGTTTTTTTTTGTTGAAAAGAGGTGTGCTGACTAAAAGTCTCAAGTTTAAAGATAATGATGAATCATCTTTTCTCTGGAGCCAAGAACAGGGGAGGCATCACCATCTAGAAGCTTTTAATTGTTTTGTTAACTGAACTATACATGAACCAAATCAGATTTTGTCATAAAGATTCAAGTACACAAATGCAAAGTAAAGGTTAAAATAGATAAACCCATATATATATATACACATATAGACGCAGAAACAATTTTCAGATACAACTCTCTCTATAGGAGCATCACTCCTTGACATATGGAGAAAAAGCTAGGGGAAAGCTTGTGTTCCCACATAACATCTCCACAGAACCTGAAACATACTACTTCAAGTAATTTCATGTAATTTCTCAAGAAAATGAGAGAGTATAGGTTCCTCTCTAGCAATGTGACTTCCCCTTCAAGATCATCCATATAGAGCTATAGACCAGAAAGAAATCACAATCCTGCACTGCTTTTTATCTTCCCTATAGTTATCAAGAAAATCAGTAATTCATGAAGAAAACTAGAAGTCATTTTACCCCTTTCTTCACTTTAACACACAAAAACACTGCCAGAGAAATTCCAAGTACTTTAGAAAGAAGATGACCTAAACATACACCTCTTGGATCCATTTTCATGGCAGCAGCCTGGGACTCTGTAACAAGTAACAAACAGCTGCAACAAAAACCTGTAACAATGAAGCTTCCTTATCCAAAGAAAGAAATAATTACTAAAAGTGTACTTATAACCAAACTTAGCAACAGATAAGTTAGAAGCTGAGCCTCTTTTCCTCACTTCGGGACATCTACCTAGACTGCAAAAGATTTCTTTCCAAATGATGGTTACTTCAAAACATGAACAACCCTGAAACTTTATGCAGCCACACAGTTACTCATCTGTCACTATCAGCAAATTAAAAAATAATAAAAAAAGTAAAATCATACACCCTACCTTCAAAGACACTCACAAAAGCCTAAATTAAAAATAAAAATCTAATCACACACTACATGAGGCCAAAACCCTGTAGTTTGGATTCTATTAATTAAGCCTATTGAACAATGCCCAGAGTGACTGTTATTAGACTCTCTGTAGCATCCCATCTGCATAAGCCATTATTAACACATGTTATTTTCACCATTCCAATCCAAAGTTCAAAGTGCACTTCCTTTCTTATGGCAACATTGTCTAAAAAGATCAAGTCCGCACAATTAGGAAGTATTAGACAAACACTGTAGCAGAATTTGCTCTATAGCAATTTTGGGTTTTTTCCTTTGTTCCATCAGCTCTACATTGTGGGAAAGTCAAGATAATTCAAAGTATTTTGGCCAATAGCAATCGGATGCAATAAAACGCCTAAGCTGAATGCCTCTAAAAGATGGGATGGAGAAATAGGATATAGGATAGCATACTGTTATACCAATACCTGTCTCCATCAGTACATGTTTAATCACATTACAGCCCTTTTTCATTTTGAAAGCTTGATTTTATTAACTCAGATACACCTATCTGAAAGATGAAAAAATAGCTGCTGCTTTTTTCAAAGATTTTATACAACCCTTTTTTAGCATGGTTTTTCCCTTTCTTTTCCCAAAAGGTTTGGTACAGTCTCCATACAGACTAGGTTCTGCACCTTCTAAGCCTGAAGTTTAAGGTGGGGGTTTTAAAAGTCACTCATCTGTGGTGAACCAGGATTCTTCTCAAGTACTACCAACTTCACCAAGTCTTACCTTTCATTGCTAACTAACTTCCATGTCTGATTATAAAAGCACCAAAGCAGGAGGGCCCATACCACCTCCCTTCCAAGTTAATCGAGAACACGCTGCCATGCTAGCTTTGCAAACTACACAAGCTGAAACTAACAGTCACACTATGAGTGTTCAGCACAAACTGCTAAGAAACCTGCAAGCAGCAGCTGAGCTGCAGAATAGAGACATCCTTCTGTGACAAGCTGGGTAGAGCTTGAGCAGCACACTGACAGTGGAGCTATTCACTGAAAAGAAAGCTACAGTCAGCAGCTGGCTGCAGAGTTACAACAGAAGTCTGAGAAGAGGCAAAATATACTTCCCCTGTTCTCACAGGCTTCCCCAGGCACCTACAGATGCACCAAAAGGAATGATACAGTGTTCCATGAACCTCTTCCATTTAATACATGCACACAAATCTACCATGCAGCACTTAGGCTGCTCATCATATTTAGCAATAAGCAAATAAGCATAAGAGCAATAGGGAAAGAAGAGTTTTCAGAAATGCAGGACAGGAATAGACAGGGAAAGGGCATTTTGAAACATGAGAGGGAAAAAAGCATTAAAAACTCAGCTTGCTGAGAAGAAAAAGGAGCTGCAACAGAAGTTCAGCACAGCTTTTAATTACAAGTAGGAAGAAGTTTGAGTGATAGACAATTTTCAAATGAAATGTTTTCAAAAACTAGTTAAATACACCCTGAAGTCAAAGGATGCTATCTACACCTTAGACACAAGCACCCCAAGACACACAAGAACTAACTTCTAACTAAAACCACCACTTTTAATGTGTGGTGCCTTTCCACTCTGCTTCTTTTCCTCTCCAGCTCCAAACATAAATGGTGTTAGTTGACAATTAGCTGGAGATGATGCTGGCATCCTAAATCAATCTTAAATAAGAGAGTCATGTTCTCCTCATACAGCAGTGTTGCTGTATCAATGTTATCATGCCTAAGCTCTCTTATAAATAGAGATATCAGTCAGTTTAAAACACACATAAATGACTGTCAAGGAGGTACTACTCTGAAGATGTTATGTCAACAGCAGCAGGTTTCTGGGGGAAGAGTAAATAGGGTAGGAATTAGTTCAGATTTTTACCTTTAAAAGAATGATTTACCATCACAGCGCTTATCGTCTTCCTGGTTTTCCACATACAATCTCTGGTCTCTTCCTTCATTCAGTAATTATAGGAAAATAGTAAGCATGTGCCTGGAGTACCACCTCCAGCAATTACACATCTCAATCTACAGCCCAAGTGGCAGACCACTCAGTGAGCCACACACTTAGATGAACATGCATACTCAGGTGGCACATGCAGTATAATGGTTTTCAAAACGGGGATGATACTTTCCACCATTACTGAGTAGACATAAATTGATCTTTTATGGGGGAAAGTCAGGCTAAATGACTGATTATCAGAAGAGGAAATTATTTGAGTGTTCAGCTGAGGAACCATTGTGAAAGCATAGCCTATATTTGATTCATGAAACCACATACAAAAGAATATAAAAAGGCACCTTTTCATGAAGATGATTTGAAGTGGCTTTTACTTCAGAAACTTGTGGCTTCTTTTATGGCATGCTTACAGTAAGTGTTAAGCAGTATCTCTCTATCTTAAAATACTTTTAAGGAAGTACTTTTTTCCACATTCCTTGAAGCTATGAAGAAGAAACTAATCTCACATATAAACTGCTTCAACATCACTGAGAAGCCTAAGATAAATTAATATTCACACTGAAATGGAGTACCAAATTTAACTTATTTAATTGCTTTTGTACTATAGGTAGGAGCCACTCAGCAAAACAGAAGAAACTGGAAAAAAAAAAAAAACAGGGAAGATGAGTTGGGAATATCCAAGCTACACGTACTTATTTATTGACATTACCCAAAATTACTTTTGATAGAAAATCCCTTTAGAAATAACAGACAGAAAACACTATGCTGAGTTCTAGAAGCCTAGAACTACAAAAAGATAATTTAAAATATCAAGTTATATAATCAAAGGTAAATGTATCTTGCACATGATCTTGCTGCCACAACCTGCACTAAAAATGCAAGCATATCCATGCACCAGCTATCATCTCTAAGCGGGATACATGTGATGGAAGTAAATACCATTCAATTTGGGTATGGATAACAGAGAGAAAACAACTGTTCTCTTCAACATCCCCCTATAGAAAATTACTTCAACTGGCTCCTATTTTCCAATTAAGTTAAATGCTGATATCATCCACTATGTACTCCTCTTTCAAGATTACCAACAGTGGTATTAAAAGCACCAGTTCCCTAGCGAAGCTCAGTTAAAAAGAGCAGGCAACAGAAGGCAGCTTTAGCCAACATGGAATTCAGAAGCATACAAAAGGTTTTTAACACACAAACAAGGCAATTTTGTGCCTCACTAAATATCCATCCTACAACTCAGCACACTCAGCAAGCCACTCTCATCATACAGAGCATGAGAAAAGCCTCCCACCTATGCAGTGCAGCAATAACCCTGTAAGAAAGGCACCCTTCAGCATGTGCACAATTTTCCTCCTATGCCTATACAGCAAAAGACTTGTTTCACTAAAAGGCTTATTTACAAAATGATCTTAATGACTAAGAGGCTCAGTGAGTTCATAAATCAAAACAAATCACCAGCTTTATTACACATAGTCATCAAAGACTGTACTTTGGTTTTGTTTCAGTTTCTCAGCACCACATTCATAATCCCTCATAAGCATTACACACGTACCACATACACACACAGGCTTGCACAATGTAAAACATACAAAGACTGCAACACCTAAGTGTCATCCAGTTGATAAAATCTACTGGTCTTACAAGTATTAACTTAGTTTTGACATGAGGTAAGAACAAATTACGTTACATACATAAAAAACCATAACACAGCAACTTTGTTTTCTTTCCTAAACAACCATAATATCTCTCTAAGTATATTCAACTGTTTCCTACTCTTAGGTGCCTCTCACACAGCTTTTTTCATAAAGGTACCAGGAGATTTGCAACTATGGAGTTACTAAAACTGAGGTGGATGTACACCCATTCCTTCAAATGAAGGTAAAAGTGGATAGGGAAGAGAATCAACCCCCAGCCATACCAGTGCCACCTTTCTGGCATAGCTGTGGGTGGATTCTCTAGTTAATAGTACACCTGGAACCCAGATGCAGTCTTCCTCAGTGCAAGCAGTATATTCCTAAGTACTACAACAATAAATTAATTAAAAGTAAAAAGTGAAGCCAGCTGTCCTATGCCAACAGGAACAGCTACAAAGCAATTCCTTCTTTTTCCTCATGAGGATCAGATAGACACAATCTTCAGCCTCCTCAAAAGAGAGGCATATCATCCTTTACTGTATTAGACTGTTATAACTATTTAAGTAACCCTGGTCCTTGCCATAAATAAGCAATACTCAAATTTACAACAAAATATGTACCAAATCCACCAACATTACAGACATTCAGGTCAACACAACTGCTCAAAAACCACTGAAGCATTTGCAGGACACATCTATGCTGGAAAAATTGAACTCAGTTCAGAGGGAGACAGAGGCAGACTTCTGCAATTCACCAATGCAGGATTCCAGCCTGGAGCACAAGCGTTTGGTGAATAGACACAAGTCTCCCTGGACTAATGGGAATTAGCAATGAAGTTTAGAGTTTCTATTATTGACAGAAAAATTACCTTTCACAAATCTGAAATTAACAGTGATGGTGACATATTGATCGTGAGCTGGCATTTATATTATATTACAAACAACTGTCAGCCTGCACTTCAGGAGTGCATTAACAATGACACAGTTTGAAATTCAGAGACAGCAGAGAGCAGTGTCTGGTTTTATTGTGTGTTGTCAATTGCTGATATAACCATGTACACCTCCCCACGCAAAGCACAAGAGCAAAGGACACCACCAAGGATCACAAAGCATGGCTACAGCCCTTCTAAACAGCTGAGACAGAATTATTTCATTAAAACTCCACTTCCAATTAAAAAAAAAAAAAAAAACAACAAAAACACACAAAAGCATACAACCATCTTGACCTGCCCAAAAAAAATCAAAACAATTATTGTACCTAACTAACTAAAAAATTTCCAAGAAATACTGACTTGGCTTTTTTTGTGCGACTGCTCCAGTTGACTTTCAAAGTTTTTATTTAGGATTACTATGCTTTAGTGCAGTATTCCTCAGAGGCACTAATGCAACACTAAATACCTTGAGGAGGTCAAGTAACATGATACATGGCTTTTCCTTCTCCATGGGTGGGGTTCAAATCTTGCTAATGTCAGTAGTGAGCAAAAGCTGTTGACATCAGGCAGCTGAGCCATGTGCAATGAGCTACCATCCTCAGTCCAGTATTTCTTGGACAGGTATTCCTACCTTCATGAGAACAACCAAGCCCACACTCTGGCTGGCAAGTCTCAGGAGTTAGAAGAAGCATGGATAAGGAATAGCTTCCTCAGTCCTGAAGAAGGACATGAGCTTTTAAGACAGCTCTGTTCAAGTGAAACCTGCACCACACCACTAACAAAAAGGCAAGGAATTTCAATCATTAAGTACCTCAAGTCAGCACCTCCTGCAACAATATGTTGTCCTGAGCCTTGATCCCAAAAACTTCTGAATGCACCTGAACATACAGTTTACGTATTTGCAGTCAACAGACCAAAGTGTTGCTCCTCTACACTGTGACAAAATCCAGAGTAAAGATGAATTGTGTAATTTGCATCACAACATACATACCATCTGAAGGAGAGCACCAGAGTGAAATGAAACAAACCCTCAAACTGTAACTGCATTCTCTGGATTAATTTTTTTTTCTTTAGCTCAACAAAACAGACGGTTTTGCCAACCTTAACAGGAGTTAATTTGCTTCTGGAAACTTAACATTACGCACAAACTTGAATTTCATTTTTACACTTCTCATCATATGACAGTGTAAGATATGCATAACAAAGCCAGAAGACCAAGAAGTTTAAAAACATCAGGGGCTCCCAAGCCTTTTTCCCCTCATCCCAAAAGCATGTTTTATTTTTGAGTCAAAACAGTTTAAGTACAGTTCAGACAATTCAAAAAGCAAAGAAAAATGAGTGTGAGATGAAATCCTCACCAAAGGAAATACTCCACTTCTCCGTACACTTGAGCTTTTTAAGCGTGAGAAGCAAAAAAAAAAAAAAAAAACAAACAAACCAAACCTATGGCAAGCCCCTGAAGAAGCAGCTCTCAGCCACAAGCAATTTGCACAAAGCTGCTGGAACTGTAATCCCCCCAAGCCCGTCCCAGTGTTATGTAACAGTACCAAGCCAGGATTTTTCACCAGCCAGCTCAGAGCTACTGTTAGTAGGAAACATCTCTTCACACACCAGCAATAGAGAGGGTTTAAAAAAAAAAAAAAAAAATCAAAAAAACATAATAAAATCAAACCAAAAAAATCCCACACAAGCAAGCAGAGGGAAAAATTTAATCCAGAGACTACATTCATGTTAAAGGCATTTCCTTTAAGTAAGGTTTTATATGATATTCTAACTTAGAAGAACTTAACTAACTTGCTTTCTCAGGTTACACCTTACCAGTGTTAGAGTATCTGTTTTCTCTCTCTAAAATAACAAGATTTCAACTACTTATATAGGTGCTCACAACATACCTTTTTATTTAATTACTCTTTATTAATTTAACACTGCAAGCCCATTTCAGTTTTTCATCTCTAGAGGGTACAAATCACATCCTATATGACAGAAACAACAAGTGATCTTTCCTTTATTACCACCAGTTGTTTTCTTGATTTCCTTAACGTCCATATGAAGGCAGTGTGAAGTGCCTATGATGCAGCAAAGAATAATCCTATTAGCAATCAGTTTACTGTGTACTACACGCCTCAGATGCTATTTTCAGACCTTAAAAGGATTTCAATATTTAATAGAGGCCTCAACCTGTTAGGCAGATCTTCACATCTGCACTGAAACACTGACATTATGAGACAAACAGTTAGCAGAGGCAATGGACACCCAAGCAACATCTGTGTTCTTTTTGTTCAAGATTTGAACTCAGTTTAATCAAGTTGATTTCTCTCTGAGTTGCATTATAAAAGTTTTTAACTACACATACTGCTAAGTTTTCTTAGAAATAGTGGTTTTAGATGTTTGAGACATTTACATGTGTGAAAAATGCAGAGAGCAATTGCTGACAAAACACATTTAGATGAGCTGAAAGCACTTAAGGTTTTGTAAATACAGAAATAATTCCTATTCATGACAAACAGTGTCTTAAGCCAAAGGAAGTTCTGCCACAGCAAAGATCAGGACATTTGGCCTTGTACTAGGACCAAGCAGATTAAGGAAATTAAAAAAAAAATAAAAAGAGATAGCCCATAATCATGAAGTTCTCCTACTAGGATGGCCATTTGTTGTTTCTACAGGAGACAAGTATCAGCTACACACAGGCTTTAAAGCCTACTCTTGGTGTGATATAACAGACTGAAACTTAAATTCTAAATATTCCAGATATTACATGGTAAAGGTGAATTTACAAGTGATTTTCTAAAAACTCTTGCAATTATGTTTCTTACAATATCTGAATATCTACAATCTCCTTTAGAGGGGCATAAAATGAATTAAGAGGGGAAAAGGCATAAGCAGGTAAATGTAAATATAAACACAAAACCATAAACAACACATCTTCCCAAATAATATTTGCACTGAGTGTTTCATTCTGGCATACACCCATGTAAATACAGAAGTGTATGTATTTCAAGGCCATTTCCATTTCTAGCTTCCCAGGATCTGGACACATGCATGCTGCACCTAGCATTTGTGCTGTCCACCGTAGTATACGGGTTATAACCTAACGGGGTGAAATACACTAGAGCTGGGTACACTTGGCAGTGTGCCCAGTGCGGAAGGAAAGAAACAAACAAAAAACAAACAAATAAAAAATCCAGACCGCTAAATACACGTGTACTTCCTACACACCGAGAAATACACATGTGCAATTTACATCAGGCATCACCCCAGTAAATAAAACCTTGGTCTGTTCTGCGGGGCACAACGTGTTGTCAACACAAACTCAAATTTGTTTATACGGCCGAGGCTGGCAGCACACGCGTACCTCCGAAACAGAGAAAAAATCATGGAGCCCATACGCGTTTGTGCCGAGCACCCTCACGCACATCTGCACGCACACGCGGGAGCACGGTCACGGTACGCCCGCTGGATAACTTCACATCCTTAGCAGGCCGGGCCGTCAGCAAGAGACGGCGATGGAGGAGGAGGAGAAGAAGAAGAAGAAGGAGGAGGAGGAAGCAGCCTCCGCCGCCACCCACAACGCCCGCGGCCCGCTCCCCCTCGCCCGGCATCCCCGCCGCGGGTGCCGCGGGGGCGGCCCTGCGGGACCGGGGCACGGGAGAGCCGAGCGGCGCAACCGGTCCCCCAGCAGCGGCGCTCGGTGT